>BMAO01010756.1:0-583519 GCA_019973975.1 Trichonephila clavata
CACAAGTATATTAACTTTAATCCCTTTAAAAAATACCAGTTAATACTGTATGATCAATGTGATTTAGAAGGTTATTCCTTATAATCGCCGGTTATTATTTTTAATAACCAGCTAAGTGAGTTAAAGTGAATAAAATTTATCAGGATTTATTACATTTAGTGGTAAGTATTAATTACTACCAAAAGATTTGGTCAAATAAATAATATTCCTGTGTCAACATTTAATAAAGCATTGGTTAATGCCTTTCCCAGTTTTCCTGTGAACTAAACACTTTCATTATAATTTTCTTTTGGGCAGTGCGGAAATTTCTAGTAAACTTTCACTTTTTCTGACGAAAACATTTCTCCAAGTAGCATTGCAGAAATATAAATAATATTTAAAAAATAATATTAGCAAACTAGAATCCAAAATGAACTGTTTTCAGTAAAAAATACAAAGTAAAAGTATAATAAGTAGCAAAATTGGACGATAATGCGAAATAAATAAACTCATATTCTGAAATTGCTACATTTGAAAACTTACTTTAAAAAAGAATAATAAGTGAAGTTTGTGACGGGTGCTTACGCGTTTCACTAACCTTCTCTTATAAACTTTAAATTGTATTTATTTTGACCAATCCCCACTGAGAGCTTAAAGTGTGACTTATGTAAATAAGATAGTTTCGGGTTTAGCGAGTTCGAAAGAGATATAAAAGGGAGAAATGAAATGAAGAGATAAGGATGACTAAGCGGTTTGATAGAGTAGAACTCCGGTTTTGGGATTGAAAAGTAAACTACGTGGTTGCCTAAGAAGGTGTTTTTAAGCGTTTAGCTTAATGAAGTGAAATGGATAGAGGAAAGAAGATTATTGAAAAAGATTCATTAAGGCGGTTCAGAAGTTATTGAAGATATCCTAGATTATAGCCACTTCATAAATTCTACTAGTTTCCAGGTTCCTTCTGAAGAAGATTTCAGGTCTGTAACTTTTGTAGTTTAGATTTAAATGTGTAGTTTGATTGTACGTGTTATTCCCCTCGTGATATCAGTTAGTATTCCGTCGTCCATAATTGAATTCTGATAATACTCCATGATAATTTATTGTTCTTAAAGTTGATTATTAATTGTGAATTTCTATCTTAAAGAAATAATAAATAAGTGATTTATTATTTGAGTAGTCATTAATTATGAATCCTACATATCCTAACATAGATAATATGCAAAGGGGTAGTGGGAGACTACGACACTGGCGCCCAAATGAAATACCGGAATTAAGAGCAGGTGCAGGATTTAGAGTTTTGCCGGAGTTATTTTTTTCGGGTAAAGAAAATGTGTCTGAGTTTCTAAATAATATCGATGATAATATAGCTTACTATGAAATACCGGCGAATCTATCGTGTGCATATTTAAAAGGTCATTTAGTTGGGAGAGCGTTAGACTGGTTTCAAGTTATCGGCTTCGAGTGTGTAAATGAAGAAGCGACTGCATTTGCAACACATAAAAAGAAATTATCAGATAGTTTTCCGGTAATACGGAATAAATCAGAGCTAGAAGCTCAGTTTTTTTCGTCAAAACAACGGAGAGGTCAAGCCCCGTCAGACTTTATTTTTCAGATGTTAAAAATACATAAAACCTTGGAATTAAATTATGATGAGATAAAGTTGATTGATCACATAGTAATGCGACTAGAACCCCAAATAATGGATTATTTAGAAGTTCGAAACCCCACAACGAAAACTCAATTGATAGAGTTGGTAAACCGGTATGAGGAACGTCATAACTGCAGGGAAAATCAGGGTTCGAGTAATAATTTTGCTAGACGAAGTTGGGATGTGAGTAGGAATCCTGAGGAAAGAAGGAATAATAGAAATTGGAGAGATACTGGGGTCGGAAATAGTCAAAATGATCAAAGAGGACTAGGCAGGGGTGCGAATAATTTTCCTCGTCGTAATTATCAAAATCAAGGATTCGAGGGTGGAAATCGATACAATCAGCCAAATCAGAGAACAGACCGGTATCAGAACCGTAGGATGGTGGTTAGGAAGGGTCCTAATGATGATTCAGCAAAACAGAATTCGAGGCGTGTTGATTGCAACAGCGAAAGGCAAAGAAATGCCAATTTAAACTTTCAAAGAGATCGTATTGAGTCAAATCCTCCTAATAGAATTAGACTTAATTCATTGAGATTATCACCAGTTGAACTTCCGTATGTGCCGATTTTGTTGAATGATACTTTTTTAAAAGCGCTCTGGGATACAGGTGCGGAAAAGTCATTTATTTCAGAAAAAACGTACCGATCGTATTTTCTTTCTGTCCTTTAAAAAAATCGTTAGCTGAAGTAGTTACAGCTCAAGGGTCACAGTGCAGAAATTTAGGCACAGTTGAGTTGAAAATTAAAATAAGAGAATTTTCACAGTTATGGAAATTTCATGTGATTGCTGAGATGAAAGATCCATGCATCATGGGTGTGGATTTTATGTCACATGCAAGGATTACTTTTGATTTTGTTAAAAAATCGTTGGTCATTCCGGATTCGAAAACGGAAGAAATGGCTGATTTGTTGTCTAGAAACCCGTTAGAAAGTAATGAGGAACCAAAAGTGTCTTGTGCGGTGATTAGATCGTTAGTATTATCTTCTAGAGAACAGTTAAGAGAGGAACAGAGAAATGACCGGAGCTTGGGCATATAATGAAGTTTTGGAAAATCCGGACGATAGTTCTGTTAATGAATCGATCTGCAGAAATTGGTCCAATGACTTTAAAATCGTTGACGGTTTGCTATATTATGCAAAGTATACAACCACACTAGGTGAATTAAGGGTATTTATACCTAAAACATTACGTAAAGATGTTATGCGAGAATTTCATGACTCGCCTATGGCAGGTCATCTAGGCAAAAAGAAAACCTACTTAAAATTAAAGGACGCGTGTTATTTTCCGTACATGAGGAAATACATTTATAAATATGTAGCAACCTGCGACCAATGCCAAAAAGTCAATTATAAAAACGGATTACCAGCTGGTCAATTAATTCCCATAATAACGAATTTTCCGAATGAAATCGTGTCTTTAGATTTGTTAGGCCCATACCCTGCAACTAGTCCAGAACGCTATAGATTTATTTTAGTAATTACCGATAATTTTTCTAAATGGGTTGAAATAGTTCCCTTAAGGAAAGCTTCGGCTAAAGCAATTGCCAATGCATTTTTTGAGAATTATATTGCGCGTTATGGAGCTCCTGTAAAATTAGTCACAGACAACGGTCCCCAAATGATATCCGAAGTTTTCGAGCAAGTGTGTCGCAGATTGCACATAAAACACGTTAAAACTGTGGTATATCGTCCACAAGCTAATCAAACAGAACGAGTTAATCGCACTCTTTTAAAAATGATTTCGAGTTTTGTCGCGGATAATCACACTAACTGGGATCAATTTCTGCAAGAGTTCGGTTATGCAATTAGGACAGCAGTACATGAGACAACGGGTAAAACACCGGCGGAATTATTTTTAGGTCGAAATTTAATCACTCCTTTTCAGAAATTAGTTATGGTAACTGATGGATCAGATTTAGTTTGTGGGAACATAGAAAGGTTGTTTGAGGAGGCTAGAGTTCATACAAAGCGCCAGCAAGAGAAGTGGGCGAAATATTATAATAAAAAGAGGCGTGAAAATAATGTGAAAGTTGGTGATCTAGTATTAGTTCAAACTCACCCGTTAAGTTCAAAATGTAAAAAAATAGTAGGTAAATTTATGCCAAAGTTTGAAGGCCCATATAAAGTTCTGAGTGTAAAAAATAATAATAATTTAGTAATATTAAAATTTGGTAAAAGAATAACGGTTAATGTGGATCAGGTGAGAATTTACCATCAAAGAGAAGACAGTGTTGCCGAGTCGGAAAGTAACACTAGTAGTGATCATGGTGCAGTGACATCAATCAGGTCAGATGATGCGCAGTCGTCATTGGTGCAATCGGAGAATGATAGGGGTGGTCGTAAAGGATCGAAATCAGGAAATGTAAATGGTAGTAGAGATATAGTTGCGAATAGACGCGATGGAGTAGAGGTGAGAAAAAAGCGTGGACGGACGGAATCTACTGTTTCTTCGGGGGATGGCGCGTATAATTTCAGGAAAAAGAGACCTTTATACACTGAGAGAGAGAAAAGAGGAAGGCCTGATTCCTGGAAAGAAAACCTACGAAAGAAGAGACCAGAGGCCCAAGTAGATCGCGAGAAAAGAAAGATTTCCTCGTCAATGTCCTCTCGTCCCTCCAGGAAACGTTATAGAAAGGTGGAAGAAAATAGTTCTGAAAGAGCAGTTCCAGGAACATCCCACAGATTCAAGTACAACAGACCTCATCAGGAAAGGAGCTGTCCATACAATCTTCGGAGCCGACGTCGAGTGGACAACAGCCAAGTTCCAGTTCTCACAGAAGAAAACAACGCCTCAGCAGGAGCATATCAACTTCAACGGACTCGATGGAAGAGGAGACCCAGAAGGTTGGAGCGCAGAGTGGACAACCCTAGGACAAGGTCATCCAGCACAGAAGCCATGGTGGGAGACAAAGCCTATGCAGATTGGATCTAAAGACTAGTCAGGGCAGCAGTCCCTGAACATAGTGATGTGATGAAAGTTGATGTCGTATGAAGATAATGTTGTAAAATTTTTTTATATTTATTAGCACTTAAGTAAAGTGCATGATCAGGGTTTTTTCCTTGAAAGGTTTTCCCCTGATCTTCGCCCGAATGGGATGCACTGTAGGGAACCTAATCTTGTGAAAGAACAATAAATTGAAGTGGAGTACCCTTTTGAGTAGTCATTTCTGTGTGCTAGTTTAATTAAAGTTTGTAACTTAGAGAGTTAAAATTTGCTGCAAATTCAGTGTTTTCAGGCATTCTAAAGTTCGTGAGTTAAAACTTTCTACAAGTTTAGTATTTTCAGGCATTATAAAGTTCGTGAGTTAACTTTTTACAAGTTTAGTATTTTCAGGCATTATAAAGTTCGTGAGTTAACTTTTTACAAGTTCAGTATTTTTAGGCATTCTAGAGTAGTTAAAATATTTATGCAGGTTTAGTGTTTTTCAGATGTTAGGTAAATTAAGCGAATTCTTGAAGGTCGTTTAGACCTTCAATAAGTCACGCTTTTTTTCTCGGAGGGTGGTTGTGACGGGTGCTTACGCGTTTCACTAACCTTCTCTTATAAACTTTAAATTGTATTTATTTTGACCAATCCCCACTGAGAGCTTAAAGTGTGACTTATGTAAATAAGATAGTTTCGGGTTTAGCGAGTTCGAAAGAGATATAAAAGGGAGAAATGAAATGAAGCGATAAGGATGACTAAGCGGTTTGATAGAGTAGAACTCCGGTTTTGGGATTGAAAAGTAAACTACGTGGTTGCCTAAGAAGGTGTTTTTAAGCGTTTAGCTTAATGAAGTGAAATTGGATAGAGGAAAGAAGATTATTGAAAAAGATTCATTAAGGCGGTTCAGAAGTTATTGAAGATATCCTAGATTATAGCCACTTCATAAATTCTACTAGTTTCCAGGTTCCTTCTGAAGAAGATTTCAGGTCTGTAACTTTTGTAGTTTAGATTTAAATGTGTAGTTTGATTGTACGTGTTATTCCCCTTGTGATATCAGTTAGTATTCCGTCGTCCATAATTGAATTCTGATAATACTCCATGATAATTTATTGTTCTTAAAGTTGATTATTAATTGTGAATTTCTATCTTAAAGAAATAATAAATAAGTGATTTATTATTTGAGTAGTCATTAATTATGAATCCTACATATCCTAACATAGATAATATGCAAAGGGGTAGTGGGAGACTACGACAAGTTTCTATGCAGTAATTAAATAAAATATAAAAACATTCTTTATTTTACAAATATGCTTAAAAAAATGGAAGGATACCGAAGAAAACTTGTAGTTTTGGTTTCAAAAAGCTGCTTCCGCGGTCAGTATTTACCAACCAGAAATGGCATCTACTGTTACTGAAGCAGTTGCAACTTTCGTTCCAATGAAGGAAAAATAAAAAAAAAAACTTGGTATTTTTATAAATCTAATAAGATGGCCTACAAAATTAAATCATAAAATATTTTGACAAAATTTCCGAAAATCTTTTGACTGCTTCCGGTCAGTATTTACCAACCAGAAATGGCATCTACTGTTACTGAAGCAGTTGTAACTTTCGTTCAAATGAAGGAAAAATAAAATAAAAAAACTTGGTATTTTTATTATCCTAATAAGATGGCCTACAAAATTAAATCATAAAATATTTTGACAAAATTTGACCATTACAACTTTAAAGTAGTCGGATTTAAAGTAGTAGTAACTCTACTTATGTCTCCAATGGCAGATTTATTATCACAATATGATTTGGCCCATCGCTAGCTCAGGGGTAAAATTAAAATACTCATACTCAAAATTAAAAGCACAGTGGACTGCCTTGTATATATGTCTCTTTATTTGGAAGGCCCATGGCCAACTCCCCGCGTCTTAGCGGGGGCACCCCAATCGCTGATCATATTTCACCTCCCCACATTTGGGAAGCGATCACAGCTTCTTACAAGTGGCGAGGCACTCAACACAATACATAGACATAAATTTAAGCTAGAATTGAAGTTTGAATAAATTATGCCTAAAAAACCAGACTGACCGAATTTCATTGACATTTAATAATAATAACTGATTTATATGATTAATGTGCATTATTTATCACATTTACCAAAAAACGTGCTTATTATTAATAATAACAGGTGATTATTAATAATAGCCGGATTTATTATTTTATTCGTAACAAATACACATTAACACTGATTCCTGGGGGAGCGGATTGGAGAATCTTTCCATTTTTTTTTATTTATAATGCATCTATTTAACTACATCTATGATATTTTCAAAATGTTCTGGATATAAATAACTTTCATATTCTTGAATTTTTTTATTCATGTCATAATGTTTTCTCTGCTTTTCTGTCCTTTAGTTTGTGTTTCCAATCAGAGATGCACTATTTGTTTTATTCTTCAGCAGAGCTCAAAATAATATTCGAATAAACTTTTTAATATTTTTCTTTTTTTTAAAAAAAAGATAGTCGTTTCAAGAGAGCTTTTCACACGACCAGATATGCTTTCCGAACTACAAAAACAACACGGACAAGCTGACAGACATTTCATTGTCCGGAACAACTTCACGAAAACCGACGCGAAAAGTGAAACTATGAAACAGAAAACTCGAAAAGAAAGTTATTCGTTCCCCGGCTCTTCTCTCCGTTCCAATCTTAAGCGAAGATGAAAATATGGGGGTAGAGAAAAAGGAGAAAAGGGTGGAAAAAAGGGAGGAGAAATATGAGAAAAAAATGGAAACTAAAATAATCTATTGTGGAAAACTGTCATGTGCAGAAGACAGCATTCAATACTCTACTCTTTTTCGCCTTCTAAGCCTCAAATAGGAAAGAACAAAAGAAGAATCGGAAAGAGAAGAAATGATCGAATGTTTTCAGTTGTCTTCCAAAACCCGAAACACTAGGTGAGGTCACCACGAAACAACCGTAAGAAATTGACTTTCGATCGATTCAGTTGTGGTCGATTGGCGATAGATGGCGCTACCCGTCGACCGACTCATTGGTTGTTGAGATCCGTCGCGTTTGAACGTCGGTGGAGTTTTCAGAGTTGAATTTTCACATGGAGCGCGACTGGCCGGCAGAAAGACTCAGGGACCGCTATGCTTGGGATGTTCTTCGTCTTGTGTCTCTGGATAATCTTAGGAGAAGGTATTTCAAAACTTTTTGTTTTTTCTTCAACCGGAGGGTGTTTAGTGTTTCGTTACTTTTTTTCGGCGGTTTGTATTGTTTGGTTTGAAAGAAGTGAAAAATTGCGCGTTGCATAAAAAAAATGGGAAAAAACAATTTTAAATTTTGTTGAGTTTGAAATATTTTTTAAGAAAATGCTTACAAAATAGATATTTTAAAATTATTTTTTTTTTCATTTTGGGATTTTCTTTTTTTGGTTGTTTTAAATGTTCTTTTTGTTAAATACATTGTTTTCATTGAAGCAAATTTAAATTGTGTGTCAAACTTTTTAAACTTTTTTAAATTGGAAAAAAAAGCATGAAGAGTAATTTCGTTTCTGTTTTGTTCCGAAAAACTTTTGGTCATTATTTTATGTCATTTAAGATTTTCATAAATAATATTGTTTTCATATATACATATAGGCCATTTTATGACTTATTTAATATGTAATTTCCCGAAACTTTTGTTCAACAAATCATAATGCCTTTGCTATTTTCTCATAAAAATCAGTATTTATATCTTTTTCAATTATTTAATTTTTTAATTAAAGGAAAGAACAATTAAACTAAGAACTATTAAATTGTATATATTGTGTAGACTATTGGAAGGAGTTTTTATAGTAAGAGTTCATGGCTTATTATTTATCTATAATAAATTAAAGCACTTGTTATGTATTAAATATCAAATTGGATTTTTTAAAAAAAAGAAGAATTTCAGCTAATTTTTACTAATAGTAACAATACCATAATAATTTGCTTAGACCAAGGTAAAGCAGTTTTATTTATTTTCTACTTTGATTACTGTAGAAATATTTATATAGATGACTCGTATAAAATTAAATTAATAAGAAATATAATAGATAACCTTCACTCCACACAATTATAAGTAATAATTTTTCGTAACTACACAGTATAATTACCTATATCATTATCCAAAATATTTTATTACAAAACATAAATAAAAATTATTGTTATTAGTTTATAGTTCTGAAAGGGGGGGGGGATTGATTTGATCGAGTGTTTTTCCGCACTATAAAGTAACAAGAGGGCTATTACAAACGGATCTCATAACTTTAAACCGCGGTCAAGTTACGAAGACGACTCCTGAGATGGCACACCCCACTCCGAACTTTCACTCCAAGCCAACGTAAGGATTTTAAATCTCGGCAGATTTAACGTACATCAGGGTTTTTAGTGGCACAAGGGCTTGAAATCATAAATCACTGGCCACGAGATTGTGACCATGACCTCTCAGCTACTGGGGTCACAAAGGTTGTTTTGAAGGAGGGAGATCAAAATTTTGAACATTCAGCTGACCATTCCATTGCAAAAATAACAAAGCGAGTAAAAACTTCTGTTTTTACATTATTTTACATAATAATGAATATCAAAGATAATTTTTACAGAAATTCGACTTCCATTACTAAAACAAAATCTTATTTTATCATTGTTTTTTATGCCCCCTAATCTCGACTGCGTCAGATCCAGGCCCACGAAATTCATCACGACAAGGACTAGATATATGTCTGTCGTTAGACGTAGTCTTGAGTACCATTCAGGTGACATTACGTTTCAGCTCGGTTCCACCTCAATTTTGAGGGAGAATACCCTGGAGGAGGAGAGCCAGGGGCCTCACACCTATCTTCGTCTTCCACCAACCTCACGAGAGGACTTAAGAATCGACGGCTGCTTAGAGTACTTCCCAAGCCGCAAAGGCACTATAAATTTACAAACATTCATGTCTTCTCCGAGATTCGAACCCAAATCTTACGGCACAGCAGTCAACGTTGCTAATCACTATACCGGATGGGCGACATTATATCATTATTGTTTTGTTAATGATATTTGATGCATGAACCTAAGTATGGCATTTATTCAAAAGTAAAAAAAAAATAATCTGTGACTAGAACTTTGATGTATTTCAAGAGTGCGGTATGAAATAAGAATGCTAAAAGGTGAATAAATATGGAGGTTTATTATATATATTAATAATTAATATAAAATTTAAAAAATAACTTTTTGCATGTTATTTTTTTGAATGCAAGACAATGGCATTGACAACATTGCAACTTTTCAGAAGAGTTTTAGAGGGGCCGCAATTAAGTCAAACGCCCGCAAAAATTGGAGGCAAATCTATAGAAAACTTCAGACTTATTTTTTAATCGATTAAATTCGATTTAAATTTCTGGTTCAGCAAAAACTGAAATACAAAAAAAAATAATGATAATACTTCTTAGAATACTTCTTCATTTGGTTGGACGCTGGCCTTCTGCACCCAAGTTTGCGGGTTCGACCGCGACACAAGTCGGGGAATTTTGATGATGCATCCCGAAAAAGAAATATAAATGTTTTGTACTATATATGTTGAACTGCCGGCTGGAGGGGGAGGGATGCACATGTGGTTGGACGCTGGCCTTCTACACCCAAGTTTCCGGGCTCGGCCGCGACACAAGTCGGTGGATTTTCATGATGCAAAAAATGGACAGCGTCCAAGTCGCATGCGGCATGGTAAGGATCCTTAGAATGCCTGTTTGGCCTTTTGTGCTCTCGTCAAAATTAAATTCTTAGTTCAAAATCGCATCGTCAGAACTCAGGTGCCTCCCTCTTCAAAATTACCTTGTGTCAATTTATATCCACCTATAAGGAACTACACTAAAAAGTGATACCAGCTCCCGGGGAAAGTATTAGGTTTGTAATAGTAATTGCCAATTCGCAGCCCCATTGCAAAGAAAAAACTATATGTTAAATTATTTTTCAATTTAATGTATCCGACTGGTTACGACAACTCTTTTTTTTTTTAAAGGATATATGGGGATTTTTTTTGTTATTTTTAGATTTGTTTAGTGCATTTTAAGAAAAATGTGCTAAAATTAAGAAGAAAAAAAAAAGAAATTATTATTACAAAAATGGGAAAAACTAGGTAAAAATTGACAAAAAATAGCATAAACGCGGCCCATTCTGCACCAAAGGTTTATCAACAAATTTTCAATTTTTCAATCTAATGTGTTGCTATACTATTCAGTTTTGAAATGACCTTAAGGATAAGAGATATTTTCCTTTTACAAAAACTTTACAAGCACTTTATCTCGGTTACTATATGAAAATGCTTTTAAGACAGTGATTATATTCACATAAGGGACTGTCAATTTTGTAATAAAACAGTGATGGACTAATATGAAGGTTAAAACAATTCTACTATTATACAGAACTTACATAAAAAATTTCAGTTAATTATGTTCAAAACTTTTTGAGCAATCGCTGACCCCATTTGATTATTTTCAAAAAATCACATTTCGAGTAAAACGCGCTTTAAAGTATGACATCTTGCTTAAAGTAATGGCATCTTTTTTTACTAAAACACTTGTAGTTTTTGTTCTAGTAAACGGAAAATGATAAACTTGGTATTTTTATAAAGCTAATAAGATAACTCATAAAACAAAATCATAAAATAAAAATGTCAATTTTTGGAAAAATTCACAGTTTTAGGGTAGTCGGGAAATTAAATAGGAAACAAAGAATCATTATGCATAAAATAATATTTTTATTGAGGTATGAAATAATTACAATATATATTGAAATACTTTTTTTCTTCGTGTCAGATCACTCTATTTTTTTGCACACACAATAAAAAAATGTATAATTATAAGAAAACATTTAATTTAATTGGAGCATTAGTTTCTTTAACTTTTAAGCACAATAAGAAACTGGAGAATTGAATATCAAGAAATAATGTCTGCCCAAATTGGAATACTGTTCTTAACAATGTAGCCACTTGCCTTTACCGTGACTTCCCAAATAAATTGAGAATAATGAGTGCTATTAACTTAGGGATTAATTGATGATCGATTGAGGCTTATTTCTGGTAAATGGCGAATACCCAGTGATCAATTTCCTGATGATTTATAAACTATTTATTCTGTATTTGTTTTAAGAGTTGCACGGTATTTTACTATTTATAGCTCTCAGGATGTGGAATTATTAATTCTTTTTTATCCAAAACAAATACATTTTTAAATTGCAAACGATTTTTTTAATAAAAAGATATGAATTGAAGAATAATTCGTCTGTTTCGAACAAAAACGGGATATTAATTATAAGCAAATGAATAATTAAAATGAAAAGAAATCTGGAAAAAATAACTAAAGTATACTAATGATTTATTTTGAAAATTAAATAAATATTATTCATCATTACTTCTCTCAACAGTTAATATTGCAATTTATAATACTAATCGCTATTTAAATATTGCACAAAAAAGTATTTATTCCCATGGCAACATAATTACAATTGTACATCTCTGTGGTTATAAATGAAATGAAAAATTATAATCAAGGTTTATAGTTAAATTAGACATATCTTTTATGTAAATATATGGAATTTACATATTATACAATCGACCAATTTCGCCAAATTAAAAGACGTCACCAATTAAAAAAATTCGCCAAATGTTGTCATTGTTATTGGTATTGTGAGCTAATATTTATTTTGAAAATTAAGTAAATATTATTCATCATTACTTTTCTCAACAATTAATATATTGCAATTTATAATATTAATCACTTTTTATATATTGTTCAAAAAAGTGTTTATTCCGATGACAACATATTTACAATTGTACACCTCTGTGGTGATAAATGAAATGAAAAATTATAATCTTCAAGGCTTATAGTTGAATTAGACATATCTTTTATGTAAATATATGGAACTTTTATATTATACAGTCAACCAATTTCACCAAATTAAAAGACGTCGCCAATTAAAAAAATGTCACCGAATGTTGTCATTGTTATTAATATTGTGAACGAACATGCAGGGAACGGTTTTCTACTATGGGCTGCAGATCGAGAATTTGACGACATCTTTTGACGAATTGGTCGACGTTATGAAATACAAGTATCTTTTTAAAAAAAACTAGTGACGGGTCTATCCGCGTCTTTCTTTTAATCCTCTTGGGAAATCTTTGGTCTATCAATTTGAATTTATTCGCAACGGACCATCTGAAGAAGCAACCTTGATTATGTAGATTGGGTCGGATATATATTCTGATTTTCAAGCTATTCATACTATATGAGATACAGAGAATCTGACTAGGTTGAGAGATTGCTACCGATCAGGTATTATTATATTTTATAGAACATCCCAGAGATTAGATAGTTGAAGGCATTAAAGTGACGATTGGTCACCATAGTTAAATTATAACTCAGATATTTAGAGCAGTGGATTGATCATAAAAGAGAAGGATCGATATTTAAGAAGTTTTTTCATAATTCCGTGCCTCTCGTTGTTTAATCTCCTATTGCTCAGATTAGGAGCATCTCTTTTTGTTTGGATTATTACAATAGAATTCTATCTGTTGGTAATTTGTGTGTTTAATAAAAAGTTGAAAAGTAATATGGCGAGTCATCCTTCCCTTCATCCCACAGCTCTACGCGGGGTTGAGAGAAGATCTCAGCCCTTATAAACTTTCATGAAAAAAATCTTTTTTTCGGAAAAAAATTAATTTTTTCATGAAAAAGTATGTTAGAAACTTTTTTTCTACATAGTTACCACCACTGTTCAGACTTTTGTCATATCGGGAAACCAATTTGTATTTTCGAAGAAAGATGCCTCCAGAAAAGAAAGCCATTGTTGAACAGCTCTTACGGGAAACTCATCAAAAAATCAATCTCATTGAGAACCGTTCGTTTTCACGAATTTTTTCATTCACTTTTTCAATCAAAGCAATTATGCCAGTAAAAGACCTCCCACATCACGCTTCGTCATGAAAATTGGTGCGCGTGCATCATTGAATTGTCGAATATACTTTTCTCATCATTCAATCACTCTCATTACATTTTTTCCAAAACCCTCTACAAGTTGACGATGAATTTCAAATGACTTAACATTCCTTCCTTTAAAAAAAAACCGGATTACAGAACGCACTTCCCTATCAGCAGGATCGGCAATCGTTTTAAACATTTTGAACTCTCACTAACACGTGTAAGAACATGGCGTCGCTGTGCTAAAAGGGTGACGTTGTGCAGTCATGGCGTCACTGTGTTGTAAGTGCGTCGCTGTGCTAAAAGGGTGACGCTGTGCAGTCATGGCGTCACTGTGCTGTAATGGCGTCACTGTGCTGTAATGGCGTCGCTGTACTGTAAGTGCGTCACTGTCCTGTAATGTCGTCACTGTTCTGTAAGTGCGTCGCTGTTTTCTAAGAACGCCGCTGTACTGTAACGGCATCGTTGTGCTGTAATGGCGTCACTGTGCTGTAAGTTCGTCGCTGTGCTGTAATGGCGTCACTGTGCTGACAGTCAACCAGAGACAGGTTGACTTAAGGATTTAACTCCATTACCACCACTGAGGTTGCGGTAGAACAAAACGGTACTTAGTTTCGGGTCACGCCTTGTACCAAATATATTTTGCAAACCAAAATTGTCAAATTCGTATTCAATGATTCAAATAAACATTTGCGTTTCGTGTATTTACTTTGTGAATATGAAAATTCTTTACAAACCTTAAGTAATCTGTTTCTTTTTAAATTTGGACTAAAGCATAAGTATTCTAAATAAATTATAATTAATAAAACCATACGGAGGGAATTTCCCTTTTCCCTGAATTTTCCGTATAGATATGTGCATTAAAAATTTTTTCCCAATCAATTTTATGAGTGTTATATTTAAAATTCTTTGGGATGCAATTTTTACGAGCGCTGTGAACCAGATTGTATTTTAAATATTTAAATAATCACATTTTCGTTCTGTTTCATATATTAATACAATATCTTCTACTTCTTAGATTAAATACACATACTCACAAGCAAAAAAGAAATTCTCAAGCCTACTTACAGAATATATTTTTGTAAGATTTTATATCACATTCGCAGACTTAGAGATAAGATACTTTTTAGTTTCTGAGTCAAGGATTTTTCATGATAGCAATTTTACCTGATGGAGGAAAAAAAAAAGATTGTTAAAAATAAATTCAACTAAGTTAAATTTGAAAAGCACTTATGAATCCCATTTTATAAAATTATATACTTCCCCATTACTTATATATATATATATGTATTGTAAAAATGTTTCGCTTAAAATGCGGCAACAATTTCAAAGATTTAGAAAAATATATATAAATATTTTTAACTGTTTTGAGAAAAGACATTCAAAATATCTTCTCAAAGCATGTTGCTTTCAGTGCACGTAAAATAAATCTATTGATGAAAAGGATTATTTGAAATTTATAAATATTTGCATAAAAAATGCACTTAAGACAAAACATGACAATGCTAGCCTAGTGGTTATGGTCACGAACCGGAGGTTGACGTGTCGTGAATTAGAGTCCCAGTGCTACTGAAGATCCGCCATTTTAACGGACTGATGCTTGTTAAATCTGTCTCAGCTCGAAGTCCTCCCGTTGGCGTGATAGAGTAGTTTGGAGAGGGGATTTGACAGTTCAGGTTTCGTCCTCATCACTTGACCGAGGTTCAAAATTAGATATTTTGCCACCAATAATCCTCATATTGCTTTTTGTGTGAAATTACTAAAACACTCACTTGAGGCAAAACATGAGAAACGAACGAAGATTAGAATATACTTAATATCAACACAGAAATATTAGTAACTCATGTCTAATTCTTAAGTTTCAAAATCTTAAACTTGACTTTTTAAAGTTAAATTTCTATGAGTCACGGAGTCAGATACGTGCGTATATTATACCTTCGTCGAGATTTCGTCAAAACAAAATACTTCGCCAAATTCTATCTTTGCATAGGAGAACAAGATTATCGGGTTTGAGCATACTTGGGACAATTTTCCAGAATTGGCTATTTACCGTGGTTTTTTGTGATATCTTTTGTCGAATTGGCTTACATCATAATACTAAAGTACCGAGGATCGTTGTTTTACATACTAGTAAACTGGTTAGTTATTGTTTATGGTTGTATGAAACAGTAGCGTAAAACGGAGAATAGTAGTCCCCACCCCCACCGCAAAGTCAGGCTATGGTTTTAATCTATACATATATATATATATATAAATGGATGTTTGTATATATGAAATCGCATCACTTCAACACAGTTCAACTGATCCCTATGAAAATTGGCATGTTTTTGTATTTTTTGTGCTATCCTCTTTGTTGCAGCCCCCACCAGGTGGCGCTACAGCATATCAACTTCTGCACCATTCAAACAATCGCCAAGTTGCCAACGTGGTCGTCAAAAATGATGCCAACTTGGCTTATCGCTAACATTTCGCTTTGTTTCCATTGAATCGCCATTATAATGAAAGAAACGGCGTTGCTTGAGAATATTATAATTTTAACATAAAATAAATACAACAGAAAGAAATATTAACGTATTACGCAACCAGATATAAATTATTTACACTATTTTAAGCGTTCATTATACAAATTTTGTAACAATGTGTTACTTTTGCTGAGCAGAGATTAGCTTAGGACGGTGTTTTAAAAAATCAATCTACAAGAGAGTTACAGGTCATTATAAATAAAAAAAAATCCTTTTTATCAGCTATTAGACCTTTAGACTTTAAATTCAACTAATATGTTTTTTTTTTTTTTTGTTCAGCTGGGATGTTCAAAAAACTTTTTTTTGTTTAAAAAATTCGAAATTCACCTAAAATTATCTCATTAAAACTTCTTTATCCTTCAACCTGTATTGTTTAATTTTTCAATTCACCCTTGCAAAGAACGAGTATACCAGCTAGTATTTTATAAATTGGTTAAATACGTACTTGGCGTCAGTCAAGAGGAATTTCGGACCACCTTCGCAAGATAATCAGCCTGCTCATTGCCGAAGATGTCTACATGGGCCGGTATTTATTGCAAAGTGTAAGTTCTTTGGGCTACATCAACTCTGTTTATAAGGGCAGTTATATCTTAGATCAGTCGAGAGTTACCTCTCAAGTTCACTTGTAGCGCAGATCTAGAGTCTGAGTCAATTACCCTGTTGTGGTAGTTATCCAAAGCTAATTAATGGCCGTAATCTCAAACAAAAAGTTTTAGTAAATTTTTCCCTTGTTGATTCATACAGGATTCAAATTCACCTTTTCGGGGAATAAAATAGAGGTATGTCTTTATCAATTTCAGAGTCAAAAGATCCATTCGTATGGGCACTTGGTTTTTGGCCGAATTCGAAAGCTCCTCGAAGGTGGCTGGTACAGCTAGTTTTTTATATAAACAGAGAAGGAGAAGGTTGGCTTATAGTACAGCAAGTTAAACCCCACTTTTATATAGCAGTCCTTAGTCAAAAACTTTATAATACTATCGCATCCATTTCTTTCAAAAATTTCAATAATCTATTTTAATTTTTAATTTTTAAATAATTTTTATTACTCAAGTAGTGCATATTAAAAGTCCACACACAAAATCAATGATTAATAGTTTATTCAATTTAAATTTTTAATATGTGCAAATAATTTATCTCTTTTATTTGAATAATACACATATTTTTATCAAGCATTATCCAGTTTCATTCACTTGCTTCAATAGTATTCAAGTCTAAACTAAAAAAATATTTTTGATAAAAAAAAAAAGAATCCAAATAGTTGAATAATGAAATGAGAATGGTTTGAAATAATTTATTGTTACAAGAAAAACAACGAAGCTGATAACATGAGACGAATAAATTTAAAAAAGCAAGAAACTGTAGGAAATGAATTATAGCAGTACGAACTAATGAATTCTTTAAAAAAAAACGGAGGAAAGAAAAAATTCATCAGTATGGGCTTATAACAATATACTCTTCTCATACTTTGTTGCATATCTTTCTGTAGGAAATGAAAAATGCTTTGAAATTAATTGTATTTTTCTTCTTGCTCTAGTACATAGAAACTCATTTTTCAATCTAAATTTTTACTTAACTCATGAACTCGAATAAAAGTTTGGGATTATCAATAATTCTGCAAAATATATGGCTTCAATTATTCCTCGAAATGATTAATAGTAGTAGAATTTGTCAGAAGGAAAAACATTAAAAGTTTCCAATTGATTATTTTCCGAAGGAGATAAGCATCGAAACGAAATGGAAAAATATATAAAAGCGTTTTCCATTTCCTGACTATTTCTTTTCAGCGCCGTAATTAAAATAATCTGGAATCCGAGTTGTTTTGACATCGTGTTTGTCGAGGGAAACTTTTTCCTGTTATTATTCTTTGTAGTTTTATTGGTAATTCTAGAAATTCTTTGCACAATACAAAAAGGAATGCAGATCCCCCTCCCCTTGTTAGAATATTTTCATGAGGCTACTTTAAATAGTTTACAGGCAATTTTTCAAAATGCTCCTCTAGGAGCAACAAAAAATAGCAAAAGTAACAACAAAGGAGGAGAAAAAAATATTCATTTCTCTCTCTCTCTGCAACATTTGTAACAATGTTAAGGTTCTCGTTTCATTTTTATACTTTTCAAAATGCGAGGGAATATTGAGGTGTTTTTTCTCCCCCCTGCAAAAATAATTTTTCTTTGCTTTTATTTTATTTTTTTCATCTTTTTCCCCTTAAGGTGAACAAAAATGCCAAAGGAGTGCGCTTATTTGAGTAAGAAAAGAGTCAACGATGAATTTTCTTTGCATTAAAATGTTATTTTCCCTTCGTTTTACGCGCCTATTTGCACAGTAACATTTTAGGGGAATTTCAAACAATAAAGTGCGTAAAAATTGAAGTAATTTCAAAGGAATTCTTGTCTTTTGGTCTAAAAAGGGGAAAATAACGGTTCGAGTTGTTTTACGCCTTGCTGATTTCATCGCTTGTTTTGAGTAAGAAGAAACTGTTGGAGCGGAACTTTACCAAACAGCCATTTGTAAAATGAACCTAAAAAGAAGGCCGAAAAAAATATCCTCAACTCCTTTTCGTGTAATTGATTAGACAGCTGCTGATTCGAGGTTTCAATTTTCATCCACTTTCTCGTCAAGTTTACATTGTTGCATTGTGAAGAAATGGCATTTAATTGTATATATATATGTTGCAATATTTTTTTTTCAAAACATTTATTTATTTTTTTGCACTGAAACTGTTTGTAAGAAACGTTTTTGGTGATGTAGTTTCGTTCGATACCACGCTTTCCTTAGCCAATCTTGTAAATCTTAGGGATTCATAATAAGGTAGCATAAAAAAAATTTCGAGCTTTGTCAAACGACTTCCCAGATGGCATCTTATTTTACTTGTCCACACCACACCAACAAGGGGAATTTAAACTCCCATAGTTTCAACACGTGTTAGCTGCTTTGAACCACGGACCTTTAGAATCAAAACTAAAAAGAAACGTGGCTCGACTGCAACGTCTTTGTCCATCAACTCCCGACCATTACTTCTTGGCTATTAATTGGCTACTTCTGTAGTTTGTATGTTTGGAGTGTGATGTTCTAGCTCAGGTGTCATCCTCGATATTTGGCCAGGCTCACAACTACAAGACCTGTTTGTAACGGGTTCTCTTCGCGCATTTCAGCCAATCCTAATAGAGTAAAACCTTTTACAGCACCGATTTTTGAGGACGTTTTATGAAGGAGTGAGTTTTTATTAACGTCACACTATACATCAACATGAGGGTTATTTGGTGAAGAATCTCATAATTTTGAACCACGTTCAAGTGATGAAGACGACACCTGAGCTGGCGCCATGTGTACAAACTACGACACCAATGAGAGGACTTTCAGGCACGACAGATTTGTACATCAGTCCCTCTATGCGGTGGATTTTCAATGGCACTAAGGCTCGAACTCATGACACCCCGAATACGAGCTCGTCATCAGCGGCTAGACAGCGGCTTTCTGTGAAGGATCCTTGAAGGATATAAATGAGTCCCTTTATTTAAAATTAAACAAAATACAAGCAAGAAGCTTGCAAAGTCTGTCGGTTCCTGCTTCCCTCTGAACCCCCTTGTATATCCTCGGACCCGGCTAGGTGTGTGGGAGAAACTGAATAATCAGTAGACATGATTCACTCTAATTATTTTATTGTCACCAAAATATCAAGCAGACACAATAACAATCTAATTAAGATAACAGATCAGATAGCAGAGCGCGGAGGTGATATTCGTTAGCCTGGGGATAATTATACGGACCCTCAACTAATGCCACGATAGCTGAAACAAGCTCAATATAAACTACGTCGCGCATTAATAAGCTAAACTTCTATTTAAATAAGGATTACGATACCTGTACTTTTATGAAGTCAAGTCCTACACTTGAGTCCTTTAAGGCGATCCTTATCCGGATTTAATCACAGTCGATAGATCCTCTCTCAAAAATTTTCAATTGATAAACTCCGATGGCATTTAATCATTTAAAAATCCTTCACTCTCCAACTTACCAACTAACTCCCTAAAACTCGCGAATACAGAATTTATATAATATACTTAATTTGCATAATCCCGCTTTCTTCACTCGGTGAAAGTTGATTGAATTAATTATTTTCCTTAAAGAGTCCTGAAGGGGTTAGCAGAGCAACGTTTAGATCCGTCACAAGCTGGTAGTGAAATCTTAGATAGGGATAGTTTTAAATATGTTTGTGGAAAATATTCCCTTGAATATTTATTTATCTTGACACACGTAAGCATCGTAGTCTTATTATCAGTATCAGGAGCTGTTCAAGTTTCTACATCCAGTGCATCTGTCTGTCGTCCAAATAAGTAACAATTATTATCATTAATTAGTGCTAAATCACTTTCATTTGTTAGTTGGAAACATATTAGATCTTGAATCGGCTTAAATAAAATTTGTTGATTTTTCAATGTCTCTTACTGTGGTTGCTCCTCACAGTAGCGATGGTTCGCCACAAGCTGCTAATGTCACTCATGTTGCTTGAAAGTGCTACATTAATCAAAAATCAAATCAAATCAAATTAAGCTACGCTTTTGTTACAATAGTACAGTACGGCTAGCTATTGCTGCAGTATTACAGCACTGGTAGCTATTGTTACAATATTACAGCGTGGCTAGCTATTGTTACGATAGTACAGCACGGCTATCTATTGTTACAATAGTACAGCACAGCCAGCTATTGTTACAATAGTACAGCACGGTTAGCTATTGTTACAATAGTACAGAACGGCTTGCTATTGTTACAACAGTACAGCACGGCTAGCTAATCGACGAATTTCCTTATAATTTTGAACCAGGATCAGAGGGTGAATAAGCCAAATGAGCTGGTTCGTTATTTTCCTTGATTCAGTGCTTCTCAAACTTTCTCAATGTATTCGATCTAATTTTCAATCATAATTTCCATTGCACTCACCTCCATACAGTAACAATGTATTGAGTTCAACAATAATGTACTTCGACGCTAAAGCTTCAATACGACTTTAAGTATAAATCGTACAAATTATTGAGATAAGTATTAAATTTTACATATGACAAACCCATGGGGTCACTAGTAATTATTAAACTTGTTCTTAATTTTGTATTGATGAATTGATCATCAAATACATTGTTCGGTACATTTATATAAGTGTACGATATCAGTGTAAATATTTATTTTATTTTTTATTATGCCAGAATGCATTTTGTTTTGCTTCCTTGCAGTAATTTAATAATTTTTTTAACGATCTTCTATTTTGGCTTTTCAAAATGCTTGCACACTTCTGGTACAGTTATTAAGCCCCCCCACCAGGGGGCGCGCCCCACAATTTGGGAAACGCTGCCTTGATTTGAATAACACAAAATGGGATGAATTTGATGGCCTGCTTGAGTTAGCAGCTGCAATTATATTGCAGCTGCTAAATTCGTGTAATGAAGAGGTCACTAAGTGAATGAGAGATGATAAACACGAATAATTAGAATATTTTTCTTTATTTTGTTAAATACCAATATACAAAATATATTAAACGGAAAGATTAACAATTAAGTATTTTTCTTAAAGTAGACAATTTCTGTGACGCGAATGGAAGTAAAAACATTCAGATAAAACTATTTTTTATTAATATCTTTAGATCAATATTAGATTTTGAAATGAATCAACGATCTTAAAATCAACAAAATGTTTAATCATTTCACTACTAAGCGAATCATTTCCCTCGATTTTAAAATTGATAGTTGTCGTCTTTAATTATTATTTTACCTACATTTTTTATACAAAATTTCAAAGCAGAAGTATGCCAAACGCTCTTATCTAAACATGAGCTTGGAAAAAAGAAAAAAAAATGTATCGACAGTTATCTTAGTTTATTGTGTCATGTAATAAAATATTACAGTATTTTCTCACATATTTTATTTTACGTTAAGTATAAGTTTGTGCAAAAGTAAGGTATATTTGAATAAATGAAAATAAATGCTTGGATAACAAATTATTCTATAAGGATAATTCTGTTCTATTCCCATAAAATTAAAAACAAGATATCAATCCTCCAAGTAATTTTAGCGCGTTTTTCACATGTTGTATTTTACAATAATGCAATTTTGTTATAAACAAGCGAAATTCAGGAAAATTTGTAGGAAAATTCGGGAAAACTATGGGAAAATTTAAATATGATTCGGCTCATCTAGGGCACAAATGCGACCCAATGCCGAAAACCCGAGGTCAATGGGTTGCTTATTGGCTGAGAAAAAGGTGCGACAAAATATGGATTGAAAACGAAATTTGCGTCCTAATAGCGCTTTGTTCCACTACGTGAAAAACGCGCTAAAAATCTACACATTACTGTATATTTTCTTATGTTACTACAAACTGTAATCTTTACTCTTACCAACTTTATGGTCCTGTAAGGGTTAGGGTAGTTTATTTGTGCGTGATAAAAGCAAGAAAAAGCTAAATTGACTTTAAATACGGCTTTTCTGCCTAAGGTATCTACTACCGCAAAACAATGAATTTTGCCAAACTTTAACAATTTTTGTATGATTTTATTTTATAGGCCATCTTATTAGTTTTACAAAAATATTAAGTTTATTGATTTCCTTTCTCTGAACAAAAACTACAAGTCTTTAAGTAAAAGCAGATGCCACTACTTCAAGCAAAAGGTCATACTTTTAAAATGCATTTTACTCGAAATGTGTTTTTATTAAATTGCTCAAATGGGGACAGTGATTGCTCAAAATTTTTTGAAAATAATAAACTAAAATTAGTTATGTATGTTCTGTATAATAGTAGAAGTGTTTTAACCTTCAGATTTATCAATCACTGTTTTATTACAAAATTTATAGTCCCTTATGTGAATGTAGTCACTGTTTTTTAAGGAATTTCATATAATAACTAAAATAAAGTTCTCTAGTTTTTGTATAAATTAAAATATCTCTTATCCTGAAGGTTGTATTAAAAATGAATAGCAAATCAACACATTAAAATTGAAAATTGGTTCATAAACTGTTTGTATAAAATGCGTCCCGTTTATGTATTTTTGGGTAAGTTTTTACCAATTTTTTTCTCATTTTATGATTATTATAATTTCTTTTTCCTTTCTTAATTTTGGCATATATTTTCTTAAAATATACTAAATTAACCTAAAAACCAAAATAAATAAATAAAATAAAATAAAAACTTCCCTATCTCCATTTAAAAAAAAAATCGGTCGCACAAGTAATAGGATACATTAAATAAATTTTTTTAAAAATTTAACTTTTTTATAATTTATGATTTTTTTAATTTGTTTATTATTTATTTTTGAAAAATATTTCATTAATTGAAGTATTTAAAGATTGGTGAGAGAGAATGATATCACACACACATTATTCGCATTTTGGGCTTAATACATGATTAAATATTGCTGTGTTAGATATTCAATCTAAATCTTACACTGTCATGCAAATTTATTAAAAAGTTAAGAATTAAATAAAACAAATAGTTAACATATAATGGAAGTAAGAAAATGAAATTAAAAATTTTTTCTCTCTAAATGAACAACTTTAAATACTACAAATTATTTTGTAAAGGTTCTGTAGTTTACTTTAAGATGTTTATTTCCTAATTTAATTTGCGATTGTGCACAATTTATTTCATTCTCTGAACCAATGAATGACATCCAATTTCTTCCTGAATTGTGACAAAATAACTCGACAGAAAGCTGTAATTCTTACATAAATAAGCCATAGTTTTATAACATGAAATAATCCCAGTCTCAAAGCCGTCAACGTCACTAAATAATAAAGCACCGTGACATAACTGTCACATTTTTATCGCAGAATAGTTACAGTAACGCGACTAAGTATAGCTTTACTGACAAAGGAAGCAAATGTTATAAAAATATCTATTATATCTATAACGTTCTAACAAACATTGAATTTTTCTTCCGTATAAGATATTGGATCAGAAACGAGAATTGCGAAATATATTACATCCAGTTTCCTAAATGATTTTTTTTTGGAAATGATAGCTTTATATTTCACGAAGCTTATTTATGACAAAAAGTATATTATCTATTTTTCCCTAAATGTTACACAGTCGACTTGATAATTCGAAGTTGAAGAGACCAATGAAAAACTTCAAATTATCAAGAGTTTGAAAAAACTCCCAAAATACATGAAGATAAATTTTTTATAACACATTTAAATTTGAAATTATGTAATAAAATAATAATTGTTTATGTGCATAAAATTATTTTAAAGTATTTTTAAAAATTACATAATATACAGTATAAATATTAAATAGAAATTAAAAGCCCTGTATTAAAAAATACATTTATGTATTAAAAACAACTATTCAAAAATACATACATAACTAATTTTTTTCTCGAAAAAATCTGTTATCTTTTTTGTTTTATGGCATTCAATCTAATTTTGTCAATAGATTTTTCTTGTATAAATGAAGCTTGAAAAACGTCCGCATCAACAGGATTTTGAAGGAAAAAGTTATGAGGTTTTTTTAGTGACGCTTTAGCTTCTTTCAGAACTGTCAGAGTCAACTCCGATGGTCATCAAAGGGGCTGCGTTACAGGGAAGACAAGCAGAGACAAAACAACATAAAATATGTAAGCTCCAACCTGTTTCCTACATGATAATGAGTGTTTGAGTTGTCGAGAGTTTTATTAGATCACTTCGAATTATCATGTGTTGTATTCTGGGTGGCTACAGATTTTACTTCGAAGCATTGAATGTACCTAAACGTATTGTTTTAGTTCGTATTATCAAGCGCTTTTCTAGAGGCTAAGCATATACTTTGAATTAGCGAGATATTCGTATAACCGAAAGTTTGAACTAACAACAGTCGACTTGTGACGGATCTATACGGGTTTCTACTAATTCTTCTTTGATCTTTAAATAAAAAAATTTATTTCAACCAACCTTCATCGAGAAACCAGGCGTGACTTATGTAAATGAGGAATATTATATAAATTCGGTTTTCGCGAGTTGAAGGAGAGCGAAGTAAGAGGTCAAGTTAAGTTAAGTGAAGTAAAGAAAAGTGAAGAGAGTGAGCAGTCGACACGTAGTTGTTGACAAGTTAAGCGAGGTTGATACGTTTGATGTGTGCAAAGAGAAGTGGTTATTGAAGATTGAAAAGCAGTGTAATTAAATATTACAGAGCGTGGAGCCATCGGCATTTGATCGAGCTAACGATAGTGCCTGAAGTTTTTCGTGAAGGAACCGAAGCATTAAGAAATAAGGTACTGTAAATTTGATTAAGTAAAAGCTGATTGTTAGTGTGTGGCGTAGTTGTAAATGTGCGTGTTTAAGCTATCTTAGATTCAGTTGAAGTTCTGTAATAATATTCCCGCAATTGTATATCTCACCTCTACACTCTATCATTGTTTATATACCTTAATTGGAATTGTGTTGTGTCAGTTTCTCAATAAGTGATAAGAACTAATAAATCGGTTTAGATTGGGATAATGTCTATGGATCATTTAGTTCCTCCTACACATCTAGCCGGGTTTTCAGATAGGTCACCACAGACTGTATATGTCTATGGCTAGTAATACTGTTAAGTCTTCGACTCTTTTAGTCCTTCGATTGTATTCAAAAATATTTTTAATGTCTTCACCTCTTGGTTTAAAAAGAACAGGACTAGAATTCTTAAAAAATGAACATATTCATCTTTTATGCTTTTTATCCCCTTTAGATATTAAGTTTCGTAAAACCCATTTTTAGCGAACCTCCAAACAACAAAAGAAACAAGCTTGCCAAATTTTAAGTCGAAGGTCTAGTTGTTCAATTACGAGAATGTTTTATCTATAACACCCCCTTTTGGGTGAGTGCGTGAATATTAACGTCTTACTGTTCAGCTACACGAGGGCTTTTGGCAACGGACATCTTAATTTTGAACCAGTGTCAATTGGCAGGGATGACCCCTGAGTTGGCACCCTCTCTCTTAACAACCACACCACACCAATGATAGGACATATGAGCTCTCGACAGATTTAACGCTCATCGCTCCCCTACACGGCGAGTCTGCAATGGTACTGGGCTCGAACTCATGATACGCCAGCCACGAGTCCGTTACCTTGACCACTAGGCTACCATGGCCTCTCCCCCTTTTGGGTGATGATTTCTGGAAAACGCATAAAAAGATGTCGCCACGTGTAGTAATTGTTTTCTAAACATGAATGGGAACGATTTTCCACTTTTGGCTGCATACCACGACATATGGCGATTTTACACATATCAACACAAACGCCTTCAAGCAAGAGAGATTAGAAAGAAAAAAAAATCACCAAATTAAATTTGATTTTTTTTTTTTTGTGGCGAAAATAAGTTAACGGCTCCCTCAAATTAACAATGAAGCTCCTTGCAAAATTTTGGAGCCAATGATCGATCAGCGGTGTGGATTTAAAAAGTTGCAAACAAATATACAAACATTCAACTTTATTTATAATATTATTTCATCACATTTATGTGTATGCATCAATATTTTAAAATTTTATTCTAAATATTTCATTGAATTTAAATTCTGAGGTATTTAGTGCGTTTATTATCAATATTTTGTAATAAATCTATTATTCAATTATGAATTAACGTAGTCAAAGAATCCCTTTAAAGTTTTATTATGATAATTTGCTTCACTTAAATCAAACATTACACTCCCATTAATTTATCATTTATTTACTCATAATAGTGTAATTAAAGTGTTGTCGGAGGAAGCATTACTGAGATTGCTTCGGTAAGTTAATTCCCTGGTAAACATGGCAAGTTGCGATGATTAACTAACGTGTAATGATGCATTTTCTAGTCTTATTAAAACGTTTATAATAAATTGATGGCATTTCAACACATGTAACATCAGGGAATTATCAACACTTTGGATATTGGACAAAGATTTGTATATCATAATGATTTAAAACGGAATGCGTCAATCTTCGCTAAGGTTTGTTATCCATTACGATGTGCTTATCTAAATGTTTTCATAAGTAACACTAATCTATTTTGATATGTTAATGCATAACAGATGTACATTGATATATGTTACCGCAAAATTCGCCGTATAACGCACACCCTCTTTTTTGCGAAGAAACCTGAAATATACAAGCGCAATTCTCTTATGTTTTGAAGTCATTTGTTCGAGGTATTATTCAAAGCTTTACAAAATAAGTAATATATATATATAAATTTTTTTAAGACAATTCCTACTTAGATCAACAAAAAAAAATTATTTTAGTTACTTTTTATTAAATAGTTACAATTTATATAAATATGTATATACATATGACAGAATCACAACATTAAGTGAGTATTAATTTTTATTAATTATCATTAAAGTATTGCATTGTCATCCGAAACAATCGTGTATTTAAAATTTCAGTTTAACAGTTCAGCTTTGAAAAGTGAGGGAAAAAAAATCTTTTAAAATTTTGACCCAAGTCGCTAAAAATGAAGTCAACGTGGTTGTATCTGTAATCCTTTAAATAATTAATTTCAGTCAATAATTTTAATAACTATAATATAAATTATCGTATTTTTACCCAAAACAATAGTGTATAGAAAATCTCAGCTCAAATGAGCGCTATGAAATGTGAGATAAAAACCCTTTCAAGTTTTGACACAAGTAGACAAAATGGCCGTTAATTCGCCAAAAATGATGCCAACGTGGCTGCATTTGTAATTCTTTCAATAACTAGTTTTAATCAATTAATTTTTACTAATAATAATTAAATAACTGTAATGTCAACCAAAATAAGTGTGTATATAAAATTTCAGCTCAATTAAGTGCTTTAAAATGCATTTTATCAACGATTGAAAATCTGAACAAGACAAATATAGAGAGAGTGTGAACTAATAGTAGGAATTGAAAAATAGTATACTTCTAGAATTACAACCCTTTAAGTTCACAAGAAATGTCATTTCTTTCAAATAAGCAGTATTTCGATTTATATTTATAGGTCTAATTTTTCCAATACTCATCTTTTTATTTTTTATTTTTAAAGCATTCATTTTTGTACTCGGCGTATAATGCTCACTCATACATTTCAATCATATTTTTTGTGTTAAATGTGCGCGTTATGCGTCAGATTTTACATTAACTTTCAGGTATACCCGTTCTTCGCGGGAGTGAATAAAAATTATAACTCACGAAATAGAAGGGAAAAATTAAAGAGGCCGAAATTTAATTAATATTTTGAATAGATTTAAGTAAATTACAAATTCAACTCCAACGAAAGATTGATTTAGCAAATAAAGTAGCGAAGTTGTTGTTTCTAATGCCTCCTGAGCTGCAGTGACTGATCAAGGTCCGCGAGATTCATCGTGGCAAGGGGCTAGATTCTTACATATGTTGTTAGACGTAGAATTGAGCACCATACAGTTGACAGTATGATTCGGCTCAGTTACTTGCCAATTTTGAGGAAGAATACCCTGGGGAGGCGTAAGGGGGCCTCCTACCTTTTTTCCCCATCCATCAACCATACCAGAGGACTTGTGGTTCGATGAATATTTAGAGTGCCCCCATGCCACACATACACCATACATGGACAAACATCCATGCCGGGATTCTAACCCAGACCCTAACGCACAGTAGTCAGCTTCACTAACCACTATACTGGATATGTAAAGTACAATTTCATAGAGGAAGTTAACTACTCCGGTATTTACTAGGTTCATCTAGCTCTTAATAAACTAACATTATTTAAATAAAATAGATAAGTAAAGATAGATAAAATAAGATAAGCCGCTGAGATAGTTGATATCCGCATAACTCGTTTTTTGTGGATCTGCACAAAACAAAAAAACCCCGAAGGCTAATACTTAAATACATGACATAATTGACATAGATCGCGTATTCTTTTTCGGGAGGAAGTTTCCAATTAAATAATATTTAAAAACAGTTATTCCCCTAGAGGATTGTTAGGAAAAACACGGATAGGCCCGTTATACTATAACGCCCTTTTGGAACCCCTTGGAAATCGGTTTCTGAAAATCCCGCGCGAACTTAGGATCTCTATTCAATAAAGAAACATTCCGGACAAGTAGGAGGCCTTTGTAGTCGGTTTATGAAAACCGTGTTCTTAATTTATCACTACTAAGTAAAAGAAACGTGCCTGCCTTATAGTTTTTAAATGAGAATTTTTGTCTATAATGCATCCATTCCTCTTTTGAAACTTATTTTCGTAAGCCCCCGTTAATAGAAGATTTCTACTCACCAAAAGAAATATGCCTGTTAAATTTTTTATTTGTAGATCTAATAGTTTCATAAACGGGATTTTCCTATCTATTACGACCCACATACCCTCCCCTTCTCTCTGTTCTTAGGAGTAGATTTTTTCTAAACCAGTTCATAAGAATCTCTACTAATTACAAGAAGCTTGCGCGCCCAAACTCAAATCTCTCCCCTAACACTTTAAAAGCAAGAATTTTTGTCTATTATACTCCCGCAATCCTCCTTAAAGTTTATGTTCTGAGAATGTGTTCTTAGCGGATCTCTACGGAACGAAATAAATGACTACCGAATTTTAAGTCTGCAGGTCAAATTGTTCCGGAGATCACGTGATGAGTGAGTGAGTTACTTTTCTTCTTTATCTTCTCCCCCCCCCCTCAATGGGGCTGCATTTTAGTTACTTAGCCTTTACAGACACGGCACGTCTCCAAACGTGAGAGCCATTTCATGGTGTCACCATCTAGTGGCGGCCTCGTTATCAAATTTGGACGCTTGAACTAATACTTTTCATTTATATGTTTAGATATACGGTTATTATTATTTATAGGATAATAATCCTGTATCTATACTCTCCTTCTATATGTATAAATATGTCATGGATGTCCCCTGACATCCACCAGTGTTTGGATTGTTTGAATGAAAACCAGCCATAATCAAAACAAACCTATTTAATTGTTCTGTCAATCAATTCATTTGACTCAGGGTAGGAAATGCACTTTTATTTAAGTATTGGAACACAAGCGAGGTAGATGAGATATTTAATATTTAATCATGAATTGAATCACTTACTTTTGGAACGTTTTGGTAATCTACGTTCTAAATAATCGTAATCCGTTCGCAGCTTTTTGACTTTTAGTCGACATAATTCTAATTCAAATAAATCTTAATGACTAAATCGTCAATTACCAATCTTAACTATAAAGTAATTAATCGGCGAGTCACTCTCAAATAGCTTTCATCTACTTTACGTTAATCCCTAATTTCTATCATCTAATTCCTAACCTCTCTCCCTCGAACCTAAAAGTGAATGTTTAAATATAAGCCTTGATTGACATAAATCGCATCTTCTTCGGGAGAAAGTTTTCAATGGAATATTATTTAAAAATATAATTTTTCCACAAGAGTATTATTAGGAGGCTCATGAATAGACCCGTTACAGATATTGGATTATTGTTCTATAAAATTTAATAAACACTTTTTCTGCTTAAGTTCTTTAACGACTGATGCATCGTATTTATTTTTAAACTAACAACATATATTTCTCTTTGAATTAAAAAGATTTTATTATGATGTAATTTCGTATATTTATTATATGAAATCGCAGGAATTCGCAATATGACTGATTCATAATTTTGAAACATAAATTTGCTAACTGTCCATGCAGTTTTTACGCAATTAGACAAAATCTATCCTTAAAAAATGACTCATTGTAAGCACACATGAATACATTGCTTATGTTTGTACGGTTCTAGTTTGTTATGTTTTAAATTATACGCACCCCGTGAAAAGTCACCAACTCATTACAGGTATCAAAAATCAATGTGGTTTTCAAAACTATAGAATTAGGAGGTTTGATTAAAAAAAAAGGTTACAAATCGAATAAAGAAATATTTATTAACAAGAGACATAGAATACAATAAGAAATTAAAAGGCATACGCGCCTATTACATTTCGACATAATCACCAAGTCTATTTAGGCATTCTTTAGAACGCAGAACCAACTTGCTTAACCCGTCTTAGTGGAAACCCTGTCCATTTAGCCAGGTCTTGGCGGATATTTTCATAGAACTGTCTTGGAATATTACAGCACATCAGACACAATCGATCTGGCAACATTTGCGAAATAAAACCCTGCACATGCGTAGCGGCAGGTGTTGAGCATCTGCCCCCACCGTTGTTCATTTGAGCATCGTTTGTGTTCGGTGTAAGACTTGTTTTACAAAGTGCTTGTTTAGTGCGTTGGTTCTTAACTAAGAACAAGAAAATGAATGAACAAATGATCAATTTAAAGTTTTATTTTAAACTTGGCAAGACGTTTAAAGAAACTTTTTCGATGCCCGTACGTGTTTATGAAGTCAAATACTGTCCATGAAGTGTGCGCGCAAGTGGTTCGTCCGTTTTCGAGAAGGCCTGGAAAGTGTTTCTGACTACCCCGTCGCGAAAGTCTGGCGACCTCCGTCCGTGACGAAAACATTGAGAAAATAAGAAATCACGAAAGATCGTCGATTAACTGTGCACATGATAACTGGACGAGTAATGCTGCCAGGTGCATTGAAATTTTGACACGTTTCAAGAAACGTCTACGCAGGGTACGACCCCAGTACGCACAAGGTTCATGGTTTTTTGTTCACGACAATGCTCGCCTCACTCAGCCAAATTCATCGAATAACTCCTGGCATAAAAAGGGGTGGTGCAAATTGAACATCCACCATTCTCGCCAGATCTAAATCTTCCAGACTTCCTCCTATTCCCACGACTCATACTCGCTTTGAAAGGAAACAGATTTGACGATATTCCTGACATTCGACGAAACGTGACGAGACTTTTCAACTTTATCCTGAAAGAAGACTTCTTGCAAAGTTTCCAGGACATGTATAGCAGATATCAGTGATGCATAGTTATGGTAGTTGACTATTTCGAAGGTCAATAAGGTAATTTTCGTTAATATTTCATCTACGTTAATGCTACAAGACTATTCACTGAACTTTATTGTCAGAGGTTGTATATCCGTCCTTCCAAAATATTGTTACGAATTTTGTATAAAATAATGTAAATAATTTGTATTTGGATGTGTAAGCCTTTATATTACTCTATGCTATATTTATTTCATGTTAAAATTGTAATATTCACAAGCAACGCCGTCCTTTACGTTGGCGATTCAATGGGAATTTGGCGAAATATTGCCGATAGAGCCAAGTTGGCATCATTTATGGCGACCAAGTTGGCAACCAATTTGGCGACATTGGTGACCATGTTGGCGAGTTCGGGACCCTTTGGATTCTTCTAAAAATTTGTAGAGAAATCCAATAATTTCACGATCTATGACGCGAGCGCATCTTTCTCAGTTTTGGCCCGGCTATAAATAGAACGATACTCGCCGCAACAGTTAGTCTGGTTTCAAACAGTGAGCAGTGAGTCTGGTTTTGACTAGCGATTAGTGAACTTGCCTTGATCGTCATTAGTTCGGCTGTGCTTGTGAATAAGCTTATATATACGTGTGTTTTTAGATACTGATAATTGTGTCTAAGTGCTGTTGAAGGTGTGAAATCCTTCTGATATTTATTCTGCGAATTTTGCTGTTGAATCTTGTGCTTCAGGGATTGATTTTCGGCAATAAATTATCATCGCTGTTAAAGAGAACTGTCTTGTTGTTTACAACTGATTTTGCATAAAATCCTCGAACCCCGATCTACGTAAGAATACGATTCTTTGCTTTGTTCCGTATTGACTATCGAATACAATAAAATAACACTGGCAGTGTTTGTAAAGAATTTACTTATATTTCATAGAAAAATTTGCTTTGTCTGTGCTTTTTCTCTCCCTCTCCCCATCCCTCAATACACTACATACGCGTGCCTATGTGAAAAATGGTGGTACTGGTGGGCAAATAGCGTAACTTTTAATCGGAAGTTAAGGGGTTAAATAACAATACCCTGTTGGTAGACGTACCCTTATCAAAACTGAGAAATTCTCCATGAAAAAACATTCTACGTTTTTGGTTTTATTCTCTGATGAAATATGAAGACAAACTAAAATAAATTTGGTATATATTTCTCACATGTTAGCAGACTTTTATATTTCGTTTTCCTAAAAACTCTTGAAAAGATTACACACATTTTACAACATTGTATTTGATATTTTCTCTTAAATTTCTCGCAACTAAAGAAAAATAGTAAATCTTCCTGAAGAATAAAGTTTCCTTTTTTAAAAATAAAGATTTTCCTCAACTTCGAGGATTAGATACTTCTTTCCCGAAAAGAAACTTTTTTAAAATTTAAAATGTTTCTTTGTGGTATATATACATTGTGTTTCTTTCTATCAAAAAGTGGCGCAGATTTAATTTTGTAATTAAAAGTTATTTTTACTTTTTTTCGTAAGTTTGACGAATTGTGAACTTAAATTATTTATGAGCTAGTGTTAATGTTTAATAAGTTACAGAAAAAGATGAATCTAACATAGTTGATTTGTTTTATTTAAAAAATTTAGCTAATTAACTATACTGCTGGAACGAGAAGAAAATATTTAGACAGTTTTAATAGTTTTTTACCGAAGAGCCTAAAATTTTTTTTTCAAAATAAGTAATAGTGATGTAGATTCTATTTATTTGATTACAAATAACACATCAATTGATAAGAAACTATCGTTTTTATGTTTATACTAGCTGTTATACCTGCTCTTTACACGGTTTTTTTTAAGAAATAAAGAATGAAGGATAAAGAAGTTTTTAATGAGTAAATTTTAAGTGAATTGCAAATTAAACACACACACACAAAAAGATTTTTAGCCTATCTTTGCTCAACAAAAGAATCATATTTTCCAAATTTTAAGTCTATAGATCTAGTAAGAAAGTTTTGAAAATTGTAATGCCATTTTGGGTTGACTTTTGAAAATTCCCTTCTAAGCTGATTTCTTCTCAGCAAAAGTAACACATTTTCCAAATTTCAAGGCTGAAGGTTTAGTAGCTCAAAAAAGGGAATTTTCTTAACATTAAATACCCTTGTAAAACCCTTGAGGATCAATTTTCGCACAACTCATACTTAACAGACCGTACTACTCCTTGAAAGGAACACGCTTGCTAAATTTCAAGTCTGTTTGTATAATAGTTCGAAAACGGGAATAATTGTCCATAACGCCATTTTAACTCATCGCAAACCCACCGTGGGATCAATTTTCATAAAGGCCTTCTTTTGTACTAGTTCTCTACTCCATAAAGGAAACATACCTGCCAAATTTCAAATCGCGGTAGGTCTGAAACTTTAAAAAATGGCACTTAACAACTCGCAACCCCCTTTGGTGTAGATTTTCGTAAAACTCTTCCTTAGCAGATCTCTAATTCATGAGTGAGTGAATATTAACGTCACCTTATTCAGCTACACGAGGGCTTTTGGCGACGAACCTCTTAATTTTGAACCATGGTCAAGTGACGAGGTCGACACCTGAACTTGCATCCTCTCTCCTAATTACTGCACCACACCAACGGGAGAATGTTTGAGCTCTCGACAGATTTAATGTGCATCGCTTCCCTACACGGCGAGTATTCAGCGGTACTAGGCTCGAGCTTATGACACGCCGGCCACGCGTCCGTTACCTTGACCACTAGGCTACCGTGGTCACCCTTATCTCATGAAATGAACTAGTGTACTAAATTTGAAGTCTGTAAGTTTTATAGTTCAAAAATGAAACATTTATCTATAGCACCCCTTGAACCCCTCGCAACTTTTCTTAGTGGACTATTATTGCAAAACTTCTTTTGTAGCTGATGTCTACTCCATGAAATGTCTACTCCAAATTTCAAGTTTGCTGGTATACTAGTTAAGAGATATAACGATGAGTGAGTCGCTTTTCTCCTTTATATATATATATGTTGTATTATGTCAATACTAAATATCTGTATTATAAAGTACTTGTATATTACATTTTTCTTTTGTGTGTGTTTTTTATTGTTTGTTTTGTTGTTGTTAGGTCAAATATTTTATTACTTATACTGAACAGCATGCTGTTTCATATAAGTATATTATCGTTATATTTTTATTCATTACAAAATAATGTTGAAAAAGAATAATGATGGTAAGTAATAAAAGGTAACAGTTATTGACAACGATAAAACATATGGATTTTTATTTGCCTGAAGAAAAGAATGTGACAATACATCTAGAAATAATGTTTCAACGACTGACTATAAAAATGTTCGATGTCTTATGTTGTATTAATTATATATCTTATCATCCTTCATTACATATATATATATATCCTTCTGTTATATAAGTCCAATATTATAAACTCTTACAATTTTTATTTTGTTTGGTAAAATTGATATTTAATTGAAAAATAAGGTGGTATTCCTGTTTTCATAATCGAACGTAAACACACAGACGTTGAGTACAACATTTAAGTTTTATTAATTCGTTTATATTTAAGCTATAAAAGATAAAAAAAGAAATATGATTAAATAATTGCTTCGAAAATAGAATTTAACGATGCTGCCATTACACGGAATATAAATTTTGTGTTACAAATACAAGACGTTTTATATATATATAGATGAGGCTTTAATTCTAGATTAAATGTATTTTTTAAACCATTGACTATAAAATTTTAACAACTGTAACAAAATGTATAAAAGTAAATAATTAACCATTAGCATTCTGGAAAATTTCGATATTGTTAACGTTTATGGTGTTATGCATTTTATGTGTTTGTTAAAAGGTCTCGTTTTTATATAACTCATGTTAACTTTTGTTACTTCATTATAAATGTTTTGATAATGCTTATTTGATAAATATTATTAACAAAATACTTAAGAAAACTAAATTTTCGATTTATTCTAAAAGTAATGGTTTTCTCAAAGCAGAATTTGTTGCTTATGTGTTTTAGATTAAATAAAAGGACTTGATTAGAAAGATGGAAAAATCTTGTAATACTTTAATATTTTCCCGCTCTTTCAGAGAAAGTCTTTTTTTTTTTTTTTTTTTGCTTAGTTAAAATTTCAGTTACCTTCTTACTGTAGATATTTTAATTCTAATCATTTTGTTATCTAATTAAAATAATTGAAAAGTTATTTTTTGTTGTTTTTTTATTTGTCAGAATGTGTCAAAATGTAGAAAACTCCGGTGAAAAGTTTTGAATAAATCTATTTACCATGGAAATTACCCACTGTAGCCACATCACAACAACTTTTATCTAATTACCTTTTTGAAGGTAAACAAAATCAAAAGTAAACTCATTTCACTTCACTTATCTTCTCTCAACCACGGAAGTTTATGAGCCGTACTCTATTTAGAAGCCACGTAATCGCATTCTGCGTGTGAAAAATTTGTGATATTACACTTAATTTAATCAATATGAAAAGGCAGGCTCTTGAAACTCAATTAAATAACCATTAAAGAGGTCCTCGAACAATGTCGTTAATCAAAAAATTCCCTCAGTGGGCAATTTGAGGTTGGATTCGTGGGGGGTATCAAATTAAATGTCGAAGCCGATGGAACAAAATTCGAGGCAATACTAAATTGCTGTTTAAACACCTTTCGAATTTGATTTGGATTCAGTGATCAAATTTAAGTGTTTAAGTTAGAGATTTTCGACACATTAGGATGGAGGAGATCATTACAGGTTGTCTAATATGCTTAAAATATGTGATTCTGTTACTGGATAGCTTTTAGGGAAACAGTTTATTTTAGTATTTCTTTCAGCTGAGAATATCTAAGTACATTATTGAATAAACAAATTCTCCAAAATAGGGAATAAGTTTCGGTGTAAACATATTTAACATAAAACATTTTTTGATTATAAGAGCGAGGGAAAATATATATTATTCGATTTATACTTAATCAAAATTGAAAGTGACAGCTTATATATTTACCTTTCTTTCATTCTGACTCAAATAAATTTCAAAAGTTTAAGCCATGTAAGTTAGTGAATATATAATTATCAAGTTTAAAGGGAGAAAGGTTTTATAGCTAAAATTAAAATTAAATTGAACTGATATAATTTATACTTAATGATTTAAATTCTTAGAAGGTTATACAAGTAATTTATCTATCAAATTGTGTTTCGTCGGATATAAATTAGTAATTATATTATAATTATAAAAATAATATAAAGTTTTATAACTATATTAGTAGGAAATCTGTTATGTTTTATTGGAACGAATATTGTAATTTGCTTATATTTAAAATAAGGCATTAAATTTTTTTAATTATTCCTTTGATCTAAAAATGTGTACTGACGTATTACAGCGGCCTAGGTGAAAACTAAAATAGATTTACGAAGCAGTTTTGGTAAATCGCTCTGCACATATAGTGAATTAATTAAAATATTAGATATAACTGAAATAACACATGATAATTCACAATGTAATAGTTCTTAAAAACTTAGTGAGATATTGAAATTGACATGTAAAATTTTCAAAACAATACAAGGGATTTATAAAAATTTACACTTGCACTCTAACTAAAGAATGTAATATTTACATACAGAAGAGAGATTTCAAAAAATTTAGGTAGTTTATCAAGTATAATTTAACCTACAAGTTATAGCTCAAAACACTTCAGGGAAAAAAACAGAATTTCTGAGAAACCGTGAAAAATATATATTTCCGATTTATTCATTTTTCTTAAAAAATTTTTTTTCTAACGAAGAAGTAATGAAATAACAACAACAATAACAAAAAAGAATTAAATAAAAAACCAAATGTCAAATATGTAACGGTCATTATAAATACAATATAGAGTTTCAATACGCTGTTCCGAATTAAAAAAAAAACACCAGAATATTTTAAAATTGAAGTTCTTTAAAAGCAAAAAAAATTACGACAGTATAATACAATACAATTGTCCATAATAATAATAAATATATCCTAAGAAATGCATCAAAACTTGATTATTTTCGCATATTGGACAATTAAAAGATTTAAATTGAAATAAAATTCAGGAAAATACCAGGGTATATCATTTGAAAATGACTATATTTTCCCCAAGATCCTAAACAAATGGTAATCTATTACATTATACTTACATTGAGAAGTTACTAGAATTGCGACTTCAGCGCGTGAATTTCGCCAAAATTGCCCCAATGCATAAGTACCTTAAAATATTACAATGCTAATTTTGGATAATGCGTTTATAAGTTTTTGGATTCAATTAAATATAATTGTTTACATATAATGTCTGGCGGATGCTTTGTTTTTTTAGATAATGTTAAGTCATTAATATTAATTAACTCTTGGTTGCATAAATAGCTGCATGTAGCGATTTATTCGTGAATATGGCAGAATTAGCAATAATGTTAATGGTTGTGTCATTTTCTGTATTTATAGCAATGCTTGTAAAATAAATAAAACCTTATTTGTATTGTTTATGGACTGACGATACTTTTACTGGTACATTTACTCTTGGAGAAAAATTTCTAATTATTTGTCTAGAAAATAAACATAGTTTGATTTAACGCGGATTGATTTGAATTAAATTGGTTGCAGTACTTATACATTGCGATATGTTTAAAACAGTCTTAATAATGTTAAGTTATAGTGGCTTAAAAGCAAAGAACATATGAGTTGGTTTCTAATTTTGCTTAAAATAGCTAAAAAAAAAAAAAAAAGAATAAATATTTCATAACGTATAGAAAATGTTGGTTATTTTTTATTTCTGATTTTGATTAAAATTTATAAGAATTGAATTATTGAAAAAAATGGTTAATTTTAAAGTAGATACTTTTCTTCGGAGAATATTTGCTATATAATTTTAATGAAATATTAATCTGGATTGATATTTGAATTAATTAGCGTTTAATCGAACGTTAATTTTTAATTTTAATGATATTTAGATCAAAACACTGAAACCAGTACTTGATTCCTTCAATCAACTGGGAACGCGTCAATCATTATCCCTGGCTTATTGCACTCCTTGAAAATGTTGGAAAAAATTAAAGAAATTGTTTATTATTTAAAAGTTATAGATAAGAAAATTACCTGTAATTTATAGTAATTCCATAAATAAAGAGAATATGCAAACGAATAATTTATATTTACTATTAATTAATTTTTGTTACTGTATGAGTGTTTTTAAATATAAGTGTTTAGGATAGAGTGTAGGATAATTTATTGGCAAACAGTGACGCACTGAAATGATTTAATATAGAGTGTAATTTTGATATAATTGTGAACAAGTTGTCATTTCTTATATGAAAATTATGAGCAAGTCTTCTTTTCAACAATTATAAATTTTGCTGAAGTTTTTAATTTCATAAAGACAATTTTTCAACCTACCTATTAATAAAAATAAATTCTTTCAAATATATCTAATTTCACTTCAATTTTGGAGGATCAATAAAGTTCGTACACTCTCATTTAAAGCTCATCATAATCGAGTTCAAATGTTTTCAAACGGACAATTGGGACTTCGAAAAATGACTGCACGTCGTAGCCACGAGATCTTCAAGTATCATATTGAAAAGTGAAAATGGATTAATTTTTTTAAAAAATGCATCGTTCAAATTTTCTATTGCAAAGCCACTTCTGTATTTTGTATTTATTTCTCACGTGTTAAAATCGTTCGGTATAGATTATACCGTGAAAATTAAATAACTGGACAAATCTTAAAAATTAGCTTTATTGAAAACAACGTACAAATACCTTTTAATCAATTTCAACATATATCAAAACATAGCTGCATACGAGTTTTCCAATGTTAAAAGTAGTACTACGGCTCATTCGGTATTTCCATTTTCAGTAAGTGTGTGTGTGTGTGTCGTTTTTGCCTTCACATCTCCAACAGACAGGAAATGAGTTCCCATCAATGACTTTTTCGCTTTGAAAAACTGGTAGAAGTCATATGGTGCAAGATCTGGTGAGTACGGGGATGCACGAGCACAGTAGTGCGTTTGTATGTCAAGAACTGTTTTACATAGAGAGCAATGTGCACCGAGGCGTTGTTTTGGTGCAAAATCCACGTGTTGTTGCTGTACACATATTGCCTTTTCTTTATACTCTTTCTCTTAACCTTTTCAGGACCTCAATGTAGCACTGCTTGCTGTTCTACCTTTTGGTTTTTAGGCACGCATTCAGTCATGATGATGCCATTCATATCGAGCAAAAACGATGAACATCACCTGTTCTTGATGTCACACATCGACAAGAACGTTCATCATCTTCAGCAAGTTCCCCATTTCCCGAAAATCATTTGTGTCATTCAAAAACTTGACTATGTGACGTGCAATTATCTCGAAACGCTTCTTTAGCATCTTAAAACAGTCAGTTGATTTTTTTTTTGTTTTTTTTAATTTCATGAAGAATCTTAAATTTATGCGCAGCTAGATTTTTATATTGATCATGATCACGTTACTTTGACACAACAACGTCTTTCTCAAATAAGAATAAAAAATAAACAGAACAGAAAAAAGGGATGGAATAATATTACACCAGCATCGGAAAGATCGAGGTCAACTATATTCCACTTCTACTCCTTCCAATCAAGCCTAACGGGTAGGGTACGTGCAGTCCGTGAATTTAATTGTCACAACGTGTACGGTGATTTGATCTTTTAATTTAAAAGTAGTCTTAAAGTATCTGACTACCCTAAAATTGGGAATTTTGCCAAAAATTTACAAATTTTTTATGATTTTATTTTATGGACCATCTTATTAGCTTTATAAAAATACCAAGTTTATTATTTTCCGTTCACTAGAACAAAAACTGCAAGTGCGAAGTTTAGTAAAAGCAGATGCTATTACTTTAAGCAAAATGTCATACTTAAAAACGCGATTTTCTCGAAATGTGTTTTTTCTTAAATGCTCAAAAAGGACAGCGATTGCTAAAAATTTTTTGAAAATAATTAACTGACATTTTTTGTGTATGTTTTGGATAACAGTAGAGGTGCTTAAACCTTCAGATATATCAATCACTGTTTTATTACAAAATTTACAGTCACTTATGTGAATATAATCACTGTTCGCTTAAGCAATTTCATATAATAACTAAGAGAAATAGTTCTAGTTTTTGTAAAAATTAAAATACCTCTTATCCTGAAGGTCATTTCAAAATTAAAAACATAGCAACACAAAAGAATTGAAAAGTTGAAAATTTGTTTATAAATATTTGGTACAGAATGGGTCCCGTTTAAGTTATTATTTTGTAAATTTTTACCCATTTTTTCCTATATTTTAGTAATAACAATTTCTTTTTATCTTGTTAATATTAGCATATTTTTCTTAAAATGTTCTAAACTAATCTAAAAACCACTCAAAAAATCCCTATACCTTAATTTTTTTAAAAAAAAGTTGTTGCAAGTATTTGGATACTTTAAGGACAACAAATGTTAAAAAAGCTCACTGCAGTTTATTTAAATAAATAAAAAATAATATTTCTCCTTAAAATAGTTATTACTTTATCTGTATAGTTAAAATATTCCGCACATGAATCTATCTGCTATTTTTCATCACCAGAAAACTATTTCTGTGAAATTTTAATACAGTTTCAGAAAATAACTACAGAATGGCATGGATTTTAAGAATAATGTAAAGATAAATATTTAATTCTTTGAAACATTATCCTAGATAATTAAAAACTAGTTTTAATTCAGAAAACTACTCATCAATAACATTCTGCTTTTATTATTCTTTTTTTGAGAGAATCACAATAAATTTCCTTAGAAATGAGTTATTTTCAAATTCCTTCTAATGTAATACCAAGAAATCCTTTGATTTATGAATAAAATGTTACACCTTTGCGCGTAAAAGGCTCCTTTATCAACACCGGAAATAGAAAAAAAATGCAGAAGAGTGTACATTAAAGAAAATAAGATTTAAATGGGATGATGACGATTTAAAAATACAATATATTCATCGAATTCATGCTATTCATAGAAAAATAAAAAAAAAGCAAACGATATTTTTATCGCTTGGCAAGGAAATATTTTGTTCCATCTCCTTTTAAAACGAAATGTTTCGACAAAATGAGGAAATATAAAGATAGAAAAAAAAGGAAAAAAAAAAAAAACGCTCAATTTACAAACTACCTCGCCAGAAGAATTTGTAGTCGAAAGGTCTGACAGAACTCAAATGAAAGCCTCTGCTCCCCGAAGAGAGATATCTGCCTGGAAGTCAATTGGTTTGGAGAGAAAATAAAGTTTTTCTCGAATTGGTGGTGTGATTTAAATCGGAGTTTAAAAATAAAAAACTCTTGAAAAGTCTAGACGAAACATTTGTTCTTTTCCGTCCATTGATAAAGCGTATTTCGTACCTGGAGTGGGTAATTCAAAGCGTTTTCACTCATAAATGAATTGAGTTTGCAACTTGTAGCAGAAATGTTAGATCATTTGAATTTAAATAGTCAAATAAAGTCAAGAAAAGATAAGCATTGCTTTGAAAATTATGAGTTTTTAATTATTTATACGAAAAAATGTTTTGTTGAATCAATGCATTTAGCATAGTTTTAGATACGTGAAAAAAAATGTTTTTTTTCCTTTGTTACACATATCTTTAACAAACTTTCAAACTCATATAAACTATGTAATTAGACTTTAAGAACGATACCTTTTAATCTTTTATGGATAATTATGACAGCAAGATACGAATATTTTGTTTCATATACTGTAAAATCCTCCGTATAACACGTAAACCTATACTTTAAAGCTCCAATTTTTAATTTTTAGGTATATTCAATGTTTAAGGAATCCAACTAGGTTGAAAAAGTGCTTTTTAGGTGTTTGATGTTTGGTAATGTTTGGGCTATTAGGGAAAAACAAATATAATTATCGAGGAAGAAGGACTCACACATTGAACTAGAGAGTATTAAAGTTGTTTTTATAGCATTTATTTTATCTAACTTATAAATGTTTTTAATGCATTTTTTTGAAAAATTAAATTTTTACGATGATTTGTGCACGAAAAACGGGATATCTTCAAAACAATCCAATCGAATTCGATGAAATTTGCAACATATAAGTTACGGGCTCTTCAGAGTGTAATAAACATCAGGTTACATTTTATCACATTTTACAGCCATTTTTAGCTTAGAACATGCAGTAATTTTGATGAAAAATCATTATCATCAAATTTAAATGCTAATAAAATATTTATTTCTTAAACTATTTCTTATCCTGTGGTTTGTGACACTTCAGAGGGATCAAGAAATATATTAATGAAATTAAAATTGCATAATGTGCAATTTATTTTTATTTATGGCGTTTTTTTTAACTTTAAAAATTTTGCTAAAATTTCATAAAAATAACCTTTTTTTTCAAAAACAAAGGGTGATACATGATATTTATTTAAGAATTCTGACTTTTTAAGCCTATTTATGTTTTTTAAAACGATAAATTTATTCTGAAAATCAATTTTTAAAAAATTGGTCACCAAACCTAGTCGGATACCTTAACGCGCGCAACCCCTTTTTTACGAAGAAACCTGAAATGTATATATATATATACAATGCTCTTATGTTTTGAAGTCTTTTATTCGAAGTATTATCCCAGGCTTTTGAAAAATAGTATACTTCTAGAATTAAAACCGTTCAAGTTCACAAGAAATGTTATTTCTTTTAAATAAACAGTATTTTGATGTATATAGAACTCTAATTTTTTTCTATGTTTATCTTTTTTCATTTTTAAAGCTCTCATTTTTATACCGGTGTGTAACTCGCACCTGTAAATTTTGATTTTTTTTTTGCGTTAAAAGTGCACGTTATACGCAGGATTTTACGGTAAATAAAAGAAGTTTTTCATACTTTTCTACGACTTTAGTAAACCAAAATGTTATACCTGTCGTTATAAGAGATCCTACTAAATATATTAATAATGTAGCTATTTCGACATACTATTTTTGAAGCAGTTTTTGAATCTCAAGGATCATTTTGAAAGAAAGGGAAAACAATTGGATGAAACAGAACGCAGCGAAAAGGAATAGCTTAGAAAAATACTAAATCTCATAAAGTTAAAAGTTAGTGATTATTTGACAAATAGTTTGATTTGAGTAATAGGCTAATAGTTTATAACAAAAAAACTACTTAAATTTTTATGTCCCGTGCATTCTTTTAAATAACAATACTTTTAAAATATTCTTTTGATACTACATCGCATTATCAGATGACATAAAAGTTGGAGGAGAGTCGTAATTGTACCGTTAGATGTAAATTAATATCTTAAGGATAATACTTACTGTATTTCTGTTTAAAATATGACTTCAAATTACGTAGTTTAGATCGGTCTGTGCCACCCATCCGGTTTTGTGGTTAGTGACACTGACTGCTGCACCGTAGGGCCTGGGTTTGAATCCCGGAGAAAGCATGGATGTTTGTAAATGTATAGTGCCCCTTTGCGGAAGGGGGGATATGTACTCCAAATAACCGTCGAATTACAAGTCCTCTCGTGAGGTTGGTGGAAGGGGAAGAGAGATGGGAGTCCCCTGGACTCCCACAGTTTTCTACCTCAAAATTGGGGTGGAACCGAGAAAAATCGTACTGTACCCTCCCTGTATGTGGCTTAAAGATAAGGCTAACGATAGGCGTACATCTACCCCCTTGCCACTATGAATTTCGTGTGCCTGGATTTGACGCAGTCGAGATCAGTAGGCATAAGAAACCACAACAACAGATCGGTCTGTGGAGTAAGGAGCATATCCAAATATAATTCATAGAATTCTTGTGACATTTTTAAAAATACTAATTCCATATCATCAGTATTTTAGTTCAGTTACAATTTTACAAAATTACATTAAAGGATTTTTAGAAGTTGTTTCATGATGATTTTTTTCTCTAATGGGGATGCGAATTGGTATTTTTACCTTTTCAGACCTAGTACATTCCCCAGGAGCTGGTATAAATTTTTAGTGCGGCACCGTATAAGCAAAACCAATTGCCGCATGTAATTTTGACACCCAGTTTCCACCCCAGAGGGAGGCCCCTGAGCTCTGACGATGCGAAATTGTACTTAGGTATTTAATTTTGCAGAGAGAACTCAAGCCAAACGGGCACTTCAAGTGATTTTTTACTTGCCACTTAATCATATAACATGGCCGTTGTCGATTTTCTGCATCACGGAAATCCACCGATTTGTGCCGCGGTTGAACGCGCAACCTTTGGTGCAGAAGGCTAAGAACAAATCAACTACGCCACCCAGTCGGCGCTTGATGATTTTATTATAGTCTTAATTTATGTATAGTAGTACTTTAAATCAAATACTGAAAGTAAATCAATCACCAACTACTAATAAATGAAAAAATTCTAGTTTGAACAACTTACAACTTTAGAAATCAGAAACATTTCAACCGAAATATTTGTGCTGAATTCAACTTCGATAGAGTTGTGTGTCACAATTTCCTACATCCTAACCAAACAGTAGTCAAGACGCATTAAAAATATAAAAGCTGTCTTCCAATTACTGAATTGAAATAAGAAATATCCAACAGAAATATATATATATTTATGCATATCGAACTTCCAATAAAGTTGTGGGTCACAATTTCGTAGATCCTGGTCAAGCACTAATCGAGACGGCTTTAAGATAGAAAAACTATCATTCAAATAAATGTACTGCAACAGTAAGATTACAACTCTTAGAATAGATTTTGAACAAGATTGGTGTTGAGTTACATTCATGATGAGTACTTATTACTTATTTTAACTAGATTTTACTTACAGTTTGCTGTCAACTGCTGTGTATCAATTTGAAAGGCAATATATATATATATATATATATATATATATCGTAGGCAAGGTTAATAATTTCAATAAAATGATTTCGACAGAAGATTACTTGGGTTTGCTTAACATGATGAACAAACAAGAAACTTTTCAACTGTCATCAATGGTGAATCTATTGATGAATAGAGTTTCGCAGCAAAATTCATTAATTAAAATTTGGAGTATATGGTAACTAATAATATTTCAGCAAAGAACTCTCTCTCTCTCTCTCTCTAATCCAGATATTCATATTTCAAGGAAACGTATATGGTATTTTGAATCATGGATCTCATTTCAGGCAATATAATAATGGAGAAACTTTTGCTGAAGCACACTTGAATATAATTAAACAAGTATACTTACAATTCAGAACTATTTTAAAGAAATTTAAGCTAAGGAACTATAGCATTAAGTTTTGTGGTATATCTTCTAGAAGATAAATACTTTGCTTCGACTACGTTTCTTTTCTTATTTAAATTTAACTATTAAATTTGAAAGAGATCCTAATCGAGAATAATACATTACGATAACTCCATTTAATTTAGTACATCCTTCAGCTTTTTGAGATAAATTGCGACGACTTCAGACATAATGTTTGAATTGTGTCTACGACTTTAATTTATTTCGTTTGGTTGATAAAAAAGAATGAGATAAATACGATGAACCGTTCAATTTTTATAAACTTTCCTCACAGTAAAGTGGTGATAAAAGTGATTGATTATTGTGAAACGCATTATTTATGGGTTTTAACAACTTATCGATGCACAGAGATAATTATATTGGCGTTTGTTGTGCCATATGTTTTCAAAGCGAGTGATCGATATTTCTTGTAGATAAAGCAGAAAAGAATCTTTTTAGGGAGTGTTTTTAAAATTATTCAGTAAGAAAGGTTCTAAGAAGTTCATAAATCACTGATCAATAGATGTTGATAATATTATGCATAAAAAATTTAAATTCTTATGAGAGAGAAATAATAATCTTATTTATAAAGCACAGTGAAAAAATAATGGGCTGATATTTAACAATTGTTTAAAGAAAAAAAAAATACAAGATAGTTATTCAAATTGATGATACGTGTTTATAAATATATGAAAATATTTATCTTTGTTTGCATATTTTAAAATGAAAATTCCTGATTCAAATGAAACTTTTAAAATGCAAAAGCCAACGCAGAGTAAATGTATATGGTTTTGGAATTATGAGAGCACACTTTTTTTAGAGATGTTGGTTTATTTTGGATAGAATTAGCATATACATAAAATCAAATAGTAATACCTGGAATAGTAATTTAATAGATTTTAGTAATAAAGTATTGGCGAAAATAAGGATTTGTTAGCTATAATTATATATAAATGAAAAGTACAGAAAACAGGTTTCGAACTTTGTTGGTTCTTTCATAACTATCTTTAGTGTAAAAAATATTTCTTTTTAAAGTCTCTTTATTGTAACTTTAGTATTTCTGTACAGATTCCAAAATGCGGATAGTAATCGAGAATTGTTGTTAAGTAACTCTGTTCATGATTCGTTAGTCTCATTTCCAAAAATTATTTACAAGAACCGAAAATAAATCATTAAACGCTCACGATTTGATAGAACTTTAATTTCAAAATTAAAGAAATGCTTTATAAAATGAATGGAAATAAAAAAAAATGTATAATTATATGTTTGATATTAATTTAGCCCTTTTGTACAAGTTCACACTGTGGGCGGCATTTTAGTTAAAATAATAGTTTTAAAAAATTAAAAAAAAGACACCTTTTTATAGTTAATCGAACTAAGTTGTAACTTAATCTTTTAGTCGCCAAATATAGCAATGGGATTTGAAATTAATCACTAGATGCGGGATGGGATCTGAAAATGGGAATTCGTTAATCCTGATGATACTAATCAGGATAATGAAACAAAATTATTAAATTATTGTATTATCATCGGTCCTGGACAAGTGAACAAAATTTCGAATTAATCTGACCTTTTAAAGTGGGTAAAAATTGAGTTTAAAGATTCCGTTACATACAAATTAATCTTATAAAAGGGTGTTAAAAAGACATTTACAAAAATCCAATCTTTGAATGTAATGAACTTTAATAATTGTTCAAGTGTTAATTTAATTAATGATGAGGGAAATAGAAACTTGGAGTTGCCTTTGGAAAAAAAATTTGTCTTTTATCTCGTATTTCTTACAATACTTTAAGTAAAGTTGCTTTAAAAATTTAATCGTATCAGTGATCTCTTTGGCTTCATAGGGTTGACTCCCCCCCCTTTTTATTATCGTTCACCAAAAGTTAGCTCTAGTAGTTTTCATATGAATAGTTTAATACAGTTTCTTGTTAAAACGACTGAACATTTGCAGTTACAGTTGAGTTTTAAATAGCTGAATTTACTCATGGACAAAAACATCATTAAAAAACTATAAAGAAAACAAGTGACAAAACGTAAATGGACGATTTTTCATTGTACTCTCACGCGATGATCTCTTGGTCTGAGTTGATGCATAACTCGTCGCAACGGGTTCCAAGAGAGCACCCGTGCTTCCTGGGTAAGTCAGTACAGAGTTATGATAAGTATGATTACTATAAGGTAAACAATCGTCCTCCTTTATAGGTTCTGTCCTTCCTCGAAAAGTGTTCCTTTACTTGTCCTTTTTTCGATATTTTAAAACTAATCTGTTAATCTCCGTATTCAGAGATGCGAGGCCTAAATATTAAGCGTTATGTGCCGGCACAGTCAGCACCTCCTAGAAAACTGTGTGGAGTTTTTATCCATGGAAATGCCTGATATTAAAATAGATGACAATTGTCTGTTTGAAGAAATTAGAAGATTGAATGTATATTTAAAAATTCTGATAAACTAGAACAATAGGAAAATCATCGTAGGAAATTGATAAAAGATCAGTGGAAATATTTAATCATTTCAAAAATGAACATATTACATATGAACATTTTGTTATATGCGTGTTGAATTTACGTTGCGCTGCCATGGAACTAATCCGGCAGTTGAAAGAGTTTTTAAAATTGGTAATGATTTTTGGACAAGTGAGAAATCAAGAGGAAATGTAGAAACTTTAGCTGCAGCATTTATCGTCAAATTCAATATGAATCATACTTTTTGCTCTGATATTTCCGATGTATTAGAAAATGTTATGTTGAGAAAAAAAAAGTTCACTTAATGAAAAAATACACTTTTAAGTAAATAATTAAAAGGGCTATAAGCATAATTATATATATATTGTGTATTTTTGTGTCCTGTGTCTCGTTTTATAAACTTACGTTGTAAAAATTTTCCTCCTCTTTCTCATTGTAAGAAAAATTGTCATCTTAAGTCACATTATTATACTATCACGTGTACATAAGTTATTTCATACAATGTTTTTTTAATTGGGTGGATTTCTTTTGTTCTATCACTACATATTTCCAGCAGTTACGTGGTTCATACTTTTGATATACAAGTGGCATTATAGACTTTCCAGTTGAAACCTCTCACAGTTGATTTTCATATCACATTATGCAATAACTTTTAAGTCCATTATTCTATCGGCCAATTTTGATATAATCTCAATTTGATTTAAACATCTTCATCACAAACTCTGATCTATTGTGAGATTATTAAAGATATTATTAAATAATTATTTACATCACTTATAAAGTCCTGCCACTAAATTATGCAAAAGCTTAACTTTTTATAATTTAGGTTACACATTTACGATGTTTTACATATATTTTCTTATAAAAATATATGGAACACTTTTTATCTCTTGAGAATGCCATCAAGATGTAATAGTATCTTTACGTAAGTTATGAAATTTTGTTAGCTTCTAGCAGGACATTAACCTAGCGTTTCTCAAACTGTGTATTGTAAAGTCGAAAACAAATTTTTTTTTTTTAAAAAATATTAATTTACTGAAAGTAAACAAATAAAATACATTCTGACATAATAAAAATAAAATGCACATTTGAACTAGTATAGTACACTTATAAATGCATTCATAATGCACAAAAAAATTTTATGATTAATTTGATAATATTAAATTTAGAACGACGTTAATAATTAGCAATGACCCCCATGGGCTTGCCATACATAAAATTATATGCAAAAATTTACTTATCTTGATAATTTGTACCAGTTTATAATTAATTCCTAAATTTCCCCTCAGGGGGCTCACCTTCTTTAGGTGAGTACGGGTGTCAGAATCCCGAGGTGCCCTAGTGATCTTTTCCTTTTCCCACGGGGTTTACTGTCTGTGGTAAACATGGGCTTCACGAACCCGGGGTACCCTAGTGATCCTTTTCTATTTTCGACCCTCTTTCTTGTCATTCAATTCATTCTTTCTTCCTCTTCCCGTCTAGACCACAGATATTAAAACAAATGTTTGGCGCAGTATAGCCGAAATCGGCTCTTGCACCAATAAACCCCAAAATCACTTACTAATCCCTAAATGGCGAATTAAAAGTTACGTTATTCGCTCCCCAATGCCATGGTTTTCACGTAGGGAAGCGTATGTGGTTTATTCAGGGAAGAGGGGTACAAAAAGAATAAATCAGCAAATTTTTTGAAATAAATAGTCTTTCGCAAACAGTTCCAAGGTCCTTTAATTGCATTAGAAAGCCTTCGAAATAATTTTATGGATAGCAGTGCACAGAAAAAAATCGTACTTTTGGAAAGCATATATATACGCCCGGGGCAATTCACGCTTTGGCTGAGTGAGAACTTTATATACGCCGGTGACATTTAAGATGTTAAAGTCTTGCTGTAGCTTTAGCGTCAAAGTATAGTAGTATTGAATTAAATACATTGTTATTGTATGGAGGGGGGGGGGCGATGAAAATTATCTTTGAATATTGGGTCACAAATACTGAAACTTTTAGAAGCAACTAATTAACCTCATGACTGGCTCATGTTTGCTAAGTTTGCTGAAATAAAAGCCTCTATTTCAACTTTTCGGTTATTAATTTTAAATTAGATCAAGTGACAACAATTTGATTTCCTTGGCTGCTTAAAAATAGAAGATTATGTCAGGAATTTATCCTGCTTAAAGATAACCGACATGATGAATAGTAAATTTGTTTTTAATCTCTTTGTAGTTGTTTGTACAGAAAATACTCTAGAACATAAATCATTATTTACTTAAAGGATGTATAAGATTTTGTAAATATTACTTACAATCAGAAGAATTAGTCGTAAATAATAATTTGTTATTTTTTCTCAGGAAATAAAATACCGACATTCTTATTAATGATTCTTTAAAAAAGTGTAGTAATTTCAAGCCAGTTCTTCACCAAACTTCAATAAGTATTGAAGTAGCAATGTTTTCTGAACATGAGAGAATATGATGACTAAGTTTTTCTCACAAAAATACTGTTTTTTGAAATAAATTTACATGTAAAAATAAATAAATAAAAGTTTGAAGTGAATTATGTTAAAAATAACAATGTTTTTAGTTTCCCATCACATTTAAATAGAACTCTTTGTGTTATAAAAACTTTTAATAACTAAATTATATTTCAAGCGAAGCCTTTTTTAATGTAATTGAACTCAGAATTGAAAAAAAAAATGAATTTTATTTTTGTACTGCACACACACAATTCGACCAAATTAGTTTTAAAAATAATTTCAGTAGCTGACAAGTCGTTATTAACTGAGAAAATTTTTAAAACATTAGTTTAAATATTAGATCTGCGTTTTCTCGTTCTTTAGAGTGAATTAATTTAGATTTTACTTTAGGCCTTTGTTTTAATTAACATAATTCATTTCTTATGCAACAATGACAAAACTCCCTTGACTTGTTACATAAATAACAAAAAAATCCATTATTTAATAAACTGCAACGGATAAAAAGAAGATATAAAAGAAGTAAAAAAACCCAAAGAATCACTGTTTGTGCTATCGACATGAAAAACAACATAGCATAGATAATTCCAGTTGAAAACGAAGCATTACTAGCTTAAGAACTGGATATAAATCTTTTATTAATTTTCTTATGAATCTAATATGTTTTTCTTGTAATGCAGAACATAAATATTCAAATGAGGAGATTGAAGGAAAAAGTATTTCTTGTGATATTTACAATAGCGATTTTCTTACATTCAAGATTGATGCTAGAGCTTGTTGAGATATGCCCAACTTTTTTATGTATGAATAAAAATTCGAATACAATGAGTGACGGGAGTAAAATTATTCAATTCAAAAGAACTACAGAAGAAACGGTTCAGATACGATATGATAGATGATTTATTTATTTTTGTGAAATTAATGTTAAACTTTTTTCTTTCCTCAAAAGACTTTCGATTTGTAACTGAATAATAAAATAGAGAAAGAGTACAGTGATTTATTATTGGTATGCTTTTCATAAATCATGTCATACGATTAAAGAACTGATATAATCGATACCCTCCCTAACTAAATTTATATTCATGATTAAAAAACTCGTGTTTTACTCTTAATAAAAAAAATCTTGTCCTTTGTTGATTTAGGGGAAGATGATGACTTATTCAAAATGTATTTTAATATTCATTAAAAACGGGGGAAACAATATGCTACCCCGAAGGGGATGTAAAAGTATTTTAAATTAAAAAAAGTATTGGTTATTGAGATATTATGAATTATGCATTTATGTGTTTAATGAGTTTCTGAAATAATTACTGCTTTTTATCCGATGTAAAGATTTTATCGGGAAAAGTACATTTTTTATGCCACGTATGAGTTTGAGATAAAATTAATAATTTATTAAAATGCCATGGAATGAAATTTGGGGATTTTTGAGTGAGAAATTTTGATATTGTATAAAATAATTAATGAGTGGCAAGAAATCGATTTAGAATATTTAGTCTATCGTTATAAAAAGAAATAAGAAATCTACACGTTAGTATAATATATTTTTATCTGTTGTTAGATAATGACTTAAGTTCCCACAAAAAACGTTGTCAGCCTTAACACATTTCATAGCAATCAGTTTATACTGAATAATTATTTAACTGATTCGAATTATTGAACATGTAATGATATTTAAAAAAAAAACATTTGTTCTCACGAAGTTCTATGCAAATAAACATAACACTGAAATATCTATTACTTGAATTATCAAATAAAAGTGCTATGCAACTGATAATTTAGAATTATTGAACATTTAATAATATTTCAAAACACTTTTGTTCTTATGAATTTTTTTATTAATAAAAGTAACATCAATCTATCCAGTGCATCCCTTATTATTCAGACACTTCTGCAGTAAAAATCATATCAGACAAACATAGCTACAAACTCCAAGACAAAATTACAGCTTCCGAACTATTATTTTTCACAAATTCTAAGTTAAATTTAAGTTAAAAAAGTAATAACAGTTAGAAAGTAATAGCAAACAATTTATTTAGACGAATAACGCACGCAAACACGCACTCACGTGTATATATACAATATGTGACAAAAAAAATGATACTAGATGTGCAGCTTGAGAAAAAAAGGGAGTTGGCAACAACTGATTTGAAACGTCTTTTCAAGCGCCTCCTTTATCCATGTGGCTAGCATCGCCTAAATCGAACACGCCAGTTGGGAGTTCTACATCATTGAGTAATCACGTGCAACTGCATTCTGCCGGGAAAATGTCGAATCAAAATTAAGCTTCTTGAGAAACTTAAGACATCAACCACGAAAACATTTCAAATATTAACCGAGACTTATAGAGATGAAACTTTATCTCATGCGTATGTGTGTGAATGGTAAAAGCGGTTTTCAGAGGGAAGGGTCAGTGTGTAAGAGGATGGACCCTCTGGGTGTCCAAGGCCAGCGATTACAGACCAAAACATTGCAAAAATCTGTAATATGAGCAGGTTCCCTCTCACATCCATGGTCAGACTGTTAATCAACACAACTTAATTGAAATACTGAAAATAACTTGTGAAAATTTAGGGAAATAGGGCCAGAATTGGGGAGCGGTGAATATCTGTTGCCACAAGACAATGCACCCATTCCCACAACCCTGTCTGTATAGAAGTTTCTGTCCAGGAAAAACATTAATATGATGAGGCATCCTCCTTGTTAAGATGATTTGGCCCATGCAACTTTGTTTCCTACAGTTATATCTTGTTTAAAAGGAACCCATTTTACCTCAGTTGAAGAAGTTCAGACTAAACGGAGAGTCTCCTGAAGAGCCTTCCAAAAAGTTTCTTTCCAAAACTGTTAACAGCAATGGCAGCACCGAATGGAGAAATGTGTGAATGTTAAAGGGAACTACTTTGAAGGTGATACTATCACAAGAACTGATTCTGTAAGTTCAATGATTTCTTGGACTAGTCTCGTTTTTTATGTGTTACACCTCGTATGTATATGTATATGTACCAAAATATACTTTACCACTTCAGTATCTTTATTAAAATCGCAAGAAATACGAGTTTTTAGAAGAATGTAACATACAATTTTCGTAAATAAAAAAATGTGACTTTCTATTCTAAGAAATAAATGTTAAATCGCTATTCAGCAGAAGGTAAATATTTAATTGAGAACTACAGGAAAACTAAAACTAGTTCAGAGTATTGTTATGAACGGTATTTCATTTGTGGGTTATTTTTCAGAAAAATATTGTATTTTTATGAATATTAAGTGTATATAAGCATAAATTATTTAAAATATTTTTATGTGAATCCGATATTATTGATAACTTGATATTGAGATTTTTTTCACTCATTGACCATCTAGTTTTCGTCAATAGTTAAATTATTATAAGACCAAAATTCAACTAACGCAACTACATTTAAAATTGCTTCTTAGTTTTAGAAAATATATATGCCCATTTATTATAATAAAGAAACTGAACATATATTACACCCATAAAAATGTTTTAAGTAAAATTATTCATAATTACATTATTTGCTGAAAATTTAAAAAAATTCAACATAATCAATAAGCAAATCTGTTAAAATGAACTTAATGAACATTAAATAAAATTTTCACATTACGTAACAAGATTTGTATTTGTTAATAAAGTACTGAATTCCTTAACTTAAAATGTTTTAAATTATTACCAGAAAAGCTAAAGTCATATTAAACAAAATTTTACATCATATTTCTTTATTTAATAAAAATGATTCAATTATGCAGTTAGAGAATTTTAAATTATTATTGTAATAAAGGCGTTATTTAAAATTATTAGAAGATGAAAAAGTCAACAGAGTTTTATAAAAATTAGAAAGAAAACAGAACAAAAAGGAAAAGCAATTTTAGTATCTTCGTATTTAATGTCTATGCAATATGAAAACAAGCAACGAAAAAACTGAGAGATAATTATGATATTATATTTTATTAAAAGATTTAAAAAATTAGGAATAAGGGACTTTATTAAGAATAAAGGATATTTAAATACTTGGTGCAATGAAAGGAATAATGTTAAACTACTTTCACTTATATAATATTATGAAAATTTTTATTCGGTACCTAAAAATAAGTGCTGTAATTATTAAATGAATAATATGATTATCTGAGAAGAGTTTAAAAGAGTGAACCAATATTTTATTATTTAATACAAGGGGTGATCAAATGAAAAGGTACGAAACGACACGGTGGGTACAAATATAGACTTTATTCAAAATATACACCATAGGCCTGAGCACAACGATCACACTGATGAACAAGCCGCAGGATTCCTTGTTCCCAGAATTCCTGTGGCTGTGACGAGACCCAGTCCTTCACAGTGTCCTTGAGTACGTCGTCCGAGTTGAAGCGCTTTCCTTTCAGGTGTTTCTTCAGTGGACCAAACACATGGAAATCGCAGGGTGACATGTCGGGACTGTAGGACGGATGGTCCAACGTCTACCATTGGAACTTGTCCAGTTCCATTTGTGTGACTCTGGAGACGTGTGTACGCGTGTTATCATGGAGCAGAACCACACCCTCCGTGAGCAGCCCCGGTCTTTTGTTCTTGATGGACCTGCGTAGGCGTTGGAGTGTCTCACAGTACACATCGGAGTTAATGCTTTTTCTGTGCTCGAGTAATTCTGTGTTCGCATCATTTGGACGCCGCTTTTTATAAGAGCCTTTGCTCTCTCCTGCGCATGCGGGCACCCGCGCATGATCCGATCCCAGTCAGAGTCTCCAACGGCATCCCGAGATGTCTCGCTACATTCTCCCTTGGTGGAATATGCAAATATTTAACTGTTTCATTTTTATGTCGTTTCTTACCTTTTCATTTGATCACCCCTTGTATAAAGTCCTCAATATTGTTTTAAAAATTTCAGCCTGTTTGCTTTTCTGCCGAAACAGAATTGTTGGTGAGAAGATCGTTTGTGAGTTAAGATTTGATCATTCTTTCAAATGTATTACATAAATAGAAATGACCTTGGAGGCCGACTTGGCGACAAATTCGTTCACCGAATGCGACGAGACGCAAAATTTGGTGACAAAATAGATGTTTGTAGAAAAATCTAGGAAGGTCCAGGGTGAGAGATTATTTCTCGAGAAAATTTGAGAAGCCACATAGCTTATATAAGGACGACACGAAAAGCAAAGATTCAATCAGAGCGACTGAAAACGACTGTGTTTTTTCATTGTGAAATAGTGATAGAGTATTTGTATTGTTGAGTGAATTATGAATTTGCATAATTAACGTGCGTTATAGTTGTACCCCCTTTACTTAAATATGCTGTAATTACTGGATAGTTCTAAAATAAATTATGATTTTCTCCAAACACATCTACTCTTTCATTTATTTGACAGATGACCCATCCATAAACAACGCCAGTTTAAATCTGAAGCAGCTTTGTTCTTAAAAATATGTTTAAAATTGTTGAATAAAAAATTAAAATAATATCAATAAAGTGTTAATGATTAATATGTAAATTGTTAGGGAAAAAATTTAAAAGATATTTAAGAAAAACAATAAAGAAAATGTAAAATTCGAATGTATCAAATTATTATCAGGTTAATAGATTGTTTAAAAATTCTAATTGCACATTTTGATAATAGAATACAATTTTTTGAATTTAAAATTTTTAAATTAATAAGAAAGAGAAACAATGTTAGGAATTTTATGCGTTATCTTTCAAGAAAACAAAAGTTGTTACGTATTAATTATGGGTTTTAAACGTAATTGTGTATTATTGTATTAAAAAGTATAACTAAAAGTTTCCAATTTTTTAACCATTTTCCTTTCATAGTATACGAAAAATGTAAAATTTATTATTAAATCAACAGCTTAAAATATTCAGTTTAACGTTATTTCGTGCAGGAATAATAAAACATTTTAATGCTCTACATTTTTGAAAAATGTTTCTTATGGATAAAATTAAGTACGTTTGAAAACCATTTGTTAGTTTTTTTCAACCTAATCTCCGAAGAAGCACTAACAGCCATCTTTTCAAAGTTTATGGATCTGTTCAGAACGTTTCAATGTGCATAAAGGTATTTTATTTTATCTCAACCATTTTTTTTAAAAAAAAAATTACTGACAAGGTGCATTGTGAAGCATTATTCACTTAAAACAAATAAAGTCATTTGCAAAGATTTATTTTTTGGCTAAGGCAGCAAATATTGTTGAATAAATATAAGGCTGAAGGTTGGAGGCTTATATATAAATCTTAACTTAATTTATCACACTCTCAGAAAAAAGTAAGGAATCAAAGTGTAAAACATGCAAAAGATAAGAAGAAAAAAATTGGTAAGCCAAAGTGATTGATAATTTAATCTTAGGTGCGAAACCTAACACAATTTGCTTTGCAGTAATTCTTATTTAAAATGGCATTTTATATGCTATTCAAACAGATTTAGTATGTATAAAAAAACTAATTTTAGTGAATTAAAATTTTTCAAAGAAAGCGACTAAGACAGTTAAAAGAAGTTAATAATATCATCGCAAGACTGTTTCTTTTGAAAAAGAAAGCATGCATAGAAAAAAAAACTAAAAGGGAAACAGCGAAGCGAAATACGATCTATTTTAACTTCATCGGCTAGTTACAAGATTTTCAAGCATAATATTCATTAGATAGTATTAATTGGGCCTTTTTTTCATGTAAAAAAGAAAGCAAAGAAAATGCCATTAGTTTTCTGCTTGAAAGATTTTGGGCTAGGAAAAGATCAGAGTCGACAGTTTTTTTTTCCTCCTTTTTTTTTAAGGAATGCTTTTCTAATCACCTTACTAATTTTTCAATGTTGCTTTTTTTCTTGTTACTTATGTAATTATGTTGATAGGAATTCTGCTATATGGGATAAAAAAAAGGTGATGTTAGTTATCTATTTTAATTATTTTTTCTCATTTCGCATGAATGTATCGATTCGCATTATATGGAACTCAATGCAAATAATGGTAATAATAATCAAATCAATAAAATAAAAAAGTTTTATTGAAGCCATTGTAATTGTAATTCGGGTTTGTAATAGAATGAATATCAAACTGAAAGAAATCAACGTGAATATTTTAATTATTTTTAAATAACTAATTTAATTGACGCAGCTTGCTTCATTAACCTTTGTCCAAGATAAATGCTGTTGGCAATGATAATAATTTATAACAGATAATTAACAAATGAACTAACTTTTGATTTAAAATATGCATGTTAATCTGTGCATGTGTGTGTTACATTTCCTTATATTTCCTTATATTTTCATGTTTGAAAACATAAAATGTTAAAATTTGACGAATATATTTTCATCTATTATTTTGTGTATTAGATTTATGAAATTTTGGCCAATCGTTGTTGATGTGTGAAAATACTTCACTTTAATATTTTAGGACTTAATACTAATTAATTGAAAATTTTTTATTAAATATTTATTTGTATAAGAAAGAGCATTCTAGTAATGAATTTTGTTGTAAATCTAGTAGAAAATTTTGGCTACGTAATAGAAAGAAATTATACGATGATGTCAATTTCATATTCAAATGAAACCTTCTTGACAAAATTTAGGGCAGGGTTGGGCAGATTTTCCCAGGGTACGGGCTACTTTTAACTTTTTAAAGGTGTTGCGTTCCACACAGTAACGTAGGTGTGGTGAGGTAAGAAAAAGGTCTACAATATTTATTATAACTGATTAATAAATACGGAATATATGTACTTGGCAACATAACTACATTTAAAAAAAAAATCACCTCCTACTCTTTTAAAACTGCATTGAAAGAAAAAAACAAGATACAAACGTAAAATAAACAGTCACAAATATAATGATATCAAATGATGCATTTATCATCAAATAATTCAAAATATATTAAAAATCACAAAACATTCTTCTATTTAAAGTTGGTTCTCGTAGTTATAGTCGGTAGAAGACTTAGTCTGCATACTGTCACATATCTTGAATATTTCGGTATATATAATTACTATCTGCTAACATTCAGGCGGTCACCCCCAAATGTCTTGGCGGTCCACTTGTAGATTGCGATCGACTTAATGCCCACCCCTGATTTAGGGTGTAAATTTGCGATAAAGATTGATTACCCGATTCTTTAATAATTTATACAAACAATTTTAAAATAAAACGAAAACTAAAAAGATATTGACTTAAGGAGATATGGTACCCTAAAAATCATTAAACTGTCGAAAAACTTTTATTGACTTATTTGATACCTCGATTCTTTATAAATATGCCTGCAAAATTTCAAAGCTTTACCTACAATTTTTCATTAAGTAATGGAGCAATGTTTGATGCTAAACAGCAACTACCACGCCTACATTTCAGATTATCTGTAGAAAAGAACCTGTTAAAAATGATAAATTATTTTTCTAATGCGCATCAATGAGATTGACATTATATATGCAGTAATAAATCATTTCAAGAAAGAATTGTGCAAATCATGCAAAAATTCTAGTTTGTGAATTATTTACTGGAAGATCAAATGGATTTGGTCAAGATTTAAAAGTTGTGTGTGCTTTTTATGATATTATTATGAATGAAATTTAAACTTCAAAACGGATTCTCCCAAAACATAAATACTAAATCTCATTTTGATAACTCAGATAGTTAAAAATCTAATTCGCAAGAATAGAAAAACTCTCCCATTTTTATATGTTCGTGCTTTTGGTGATATATATATATATATATATATATCCCACGTGTGCGAGATTCAAATTTTTTATTATTAAAATATTTTAAGATATTTATTTAAACAAATGCATACACACAGTTCTTAGATTTTGATGCATTTTATTTATAAATTGTTATTTGATTTTGCTTTTATTCTTGTGCAATATTTAACATGCGAAGGCTTTTAAAATCATGGAAATAAAAAATAAAGGCATAAACATCTTTTGTACATGTTGTGCATTAGCTGTGAGCATGGAATTGGCTCTGAAGTGTGTGTATTTATTTTTTTATAATTATTAAGATAAATTTTTATGAAATATTGATCTTTCATTCGTTTTGTTTTCTATATATTCATTATGGCAGTATACTGTTTAATTGTTCTACATTTGTGCAATTTTTTTATGGTAAGTAGTTTTAAATAAGCTAATTAACATTTCATGAAAGTTTCAGACAATTCGAGGAATATTATATCATGCTATTCATGGAATGAAAACTTTAAACTCATATTTATCTATGTTGAATTTTTGTACATATACTGTTATTCAAAACCCTAAAGCTTTTTTGATAATTGAAGTATGGGTTTGAAATTTTTTATACATGTTCTGAAATGTGATGTTTTGTAAAACTGTGCATGGAATTAGCTCTAACATGTTTAGTACTTTTTCTAAAAAATTTCAAAATCAAAATTAATGTTTTTTTTGGGAATTTTTGGAAGTTTAACAATAAAAAAATTAATAAAAAATTAAAGAGCATAAGCAGAAAAAACCCCATGCACAGTTTTATGTAGTATATTATAAGGTACTTGGAAAAAATATTTGAAAGAAAAGAGACATATTTAAAAAAGCCTTATGCAACAAATTAGAAATTTATTGCATGGAATTATTATTAAATATTAACCTTTATAAAATACAATTAAAACCAAATATCAAATATTAAAAATAAAAATAAAATTGTGAAGATGGTACCATATCGCCTTAAAAAGTAATAAAAAATAGTTTTTTTTAATATATTTTAAAATACATGAAACAATGCATTTTTACCCTATATTCTGAAGATTAATGCAGAAATCCTAAGAGAGTGTACTTGCTCAAAAAATTGTTAATATATTAGAATTTTAATTATGAATTTAACATATTTTAACACATAATGAATGCTTTTAGAATATATTCTCGTAATATTAATCGTGGTTTAATTTTTTTACCATTACAGATTTCAAGTTATGGTTTTTGTTTAGATTTAAGGTTTTTTTATAAAAAATATTTTTACTTTAAAGCAGTGATTCCCAAAGTGGTCTATATGGACTCTCAGAGGTATACGACAGCCTGCAAGGGGTCTACGTCAGCAAGAAAAAAAAATTGGGTGACCATGAATTGTAAACTGGGGTCTATGATTTTGACTCTCCTTTAATCCGTTCGTAAATTTAATTTAAACTTTTAATGAATGGAATAAATATTCCACATACACAGGGGTGATACTTATTTACTTACGTAATATTTAATTGTAAGATAAACATATCTATCTATATATTTGGAATTATGGAATATCGTGAGAAAGTATTTAATTGCTTTTCGTTATGAAAAGGAATTTCAGCGCAGTTGCCAATCTTCATAACGAAAAAAAAAAAAAAAAAAAAAAAAAAAAAAAAAAAAGACTGAGCGCTACTAATAGAGGAGATTTTGGATTCAACCTAACAAAATTGATGGCGAATGTTGAAGATTTGTTAAAAGCATCAGATTTATCCCTCCCACTACAACGATTTGTTTACTGCTCAGTTATTTTGTGTAACAGGTATTGAATTTTAATTTAATTAATAAATGCTTAAATCTAAGATGTGTTTCTTTTTTTAAGTTTTTCACCCTACAGTTTAAAATTTAAATCTTTTAAAGTAAGTAGCTCTGTACCAGCTATCAAAAATATACAACATACAAAACCGCAAGTTTGCGACCTCAGCCACTTGGTTACCGAGGCCGTATCAGTTAGATTTAATTTACACCACTTAAGTGCCAATGGCATATATATCCGTCTTGCTCAACCAGTGCGTTATGTGCCCCATACTTATTTGTCCGTTCTTCCAAAATACGATTTTTTTCTTTGCGCTGCTATCAATAAAACTATTACGAAGGATTTGGAATACAATAAAATGACCTTGACAATAATTTTGAAAGATTTATTTATTTCAGAGAAAAGTTTATTTCTGTCTTTTCTTTTCTCCCAATACAACGCATACGTGCACCTATGTGAAAAATGGCGGCATTACGGGAGCGAATCGCATAATTTTTAATCGTCAGTTAAGGGAATGAGAGTTTAAAAACATTTTACTTTCTTCAAAAGTGAATAGCAGCCCTTTTTATTCAACACAATGAATCTCTCAAAATTTTAATTTAATAGTTCTCAAATTAAGAATTTTCTTGAATTCATTCTAAGTCTCAAAGACAATAGGACACAAAAGTTGAGTGAAAAGAGGGTATTTTTTTTCCTGAAATGGTGCTATTTGTTACAGCACTAAAATAAATTTGAGTAAAAATGAGAGACATTTGTTCAATATTATATATCTCTATAAATAAAATTTTGTTTTCTTTTTTTTTTCGTGATGTTTTTATAAATATATTACGTACTTTCGCAACAATTCCAACTTTAAAGATAACTGACCAAGTTTGCAACCCTGATTTTTCATGTGTCATAAGCACTGAATTGGTAACCATGTGCTTTATTCCATATAATGTTGGCAATACGGTTTTGATAGTACATTATTGCAAGCTCTTGCCGAAAAATTGCCTGGACTGGAATTGTTTCGGGACAAGAAAGACGTTGTCTCGTATGAAGTCTTATTAACAATCAACGAAAAAAATTGCTTAACTTTCCAGGAAGCTGCGAGAGCTGCTGGTTTATCAAAATCTGGGGAATTTATTAATGAAGTGTTGGACGATGCAGCGTCAGTGATGAATTTAACTAAAAAAGAGTGCCAAGAGCAAATTTTGCAAAAAAAAAAAAAAAAAAAAAAATGAATAGAACTATATAATGTATGCTCATTACAGTTTGACAATTTAAGGTATCCGACTACCCTAAAATTGTTAATTTTGCAAAAATTGACAAACGTTTTTATGATTTTATTTTACAGGCCATCTTATTAGCTTCTTAAAAATACCAAGTTTATTATTTTCCGTTCACTAGAAAAAAAATTATAAGTGTTTTAGTAAAAGCAAATGCCATTACATTAAGCAAGGTGTGTCATAGTTTAAAAAGCGTTTTACTCGAAATGTGTTTTTCTGAAAATACTCAAACGGGGTCAGCGATTGCTCAAAAAGTTTTGAACATAATTAACTGAAATTTTTTGTGTATGTTCTGTATATTAGTAAAACTGTTTCAACCTTCAGATTTATTAACCACTGTTTTATTACAAAATTTATAGCCCATTATGTGAATATAACCACTGTTTTTTTAAGAAATTTCTTGTAATAACAAAGATAAAGTGCTCTAGTTTTTGTAAAAATTGAAATATCTCTTATTTTGAAGGTTATTTCAAAAATGAATAACATAGCAACACATCAAAATTGAAAAATTTAAAATCTGTTCATAAACTTTTGGTACAGAATGGACCGCGTTTGTGTTATTTTTTGTTAATTTTTACACTTTTTTTTCCCCATTTTATTCATAATAATTTCTTTTTCTCTTCTTAATTTTAGCATATTTTTTTTAAACTGAACTAAACAAATCTAAAACTAACAAAAAAATCCTAATATCACCATTTTTTTAAAACGAAAGTTGTCGCAACCTGTCCGATCCCTTAAGCAATGTGTATGAGCAGTTGTATAGTTGCTACCATGGGAGTTGGCCCACCGTTAGGTAGACAGGGGATACCCTTCCTAGTTTATCTTTAAATAAAAACTACTTGCAAACTGCGAAAAGTAAAACATTCAAGGTGGTTAATGCATAAGTAAAATAAAAACCAACATATATTCGGGATAATATTAACGATTCAAAATCTGTGAATAAAAATCTGTATATTTTTAATGAACATTTTATTTTGAAATAAATATCAAAAACATTTACAAAGAATTTCGCATAATCAGATGTATAAATCATTTTTGAATAAAATAATTAAATTTTAAATGCTTAAAACGATTACACTTTAAAAGAACTACATAATTAAAATTAAAATAAGTTATTTTCCTGCAGAAATGGAATTGAAGTACGTAATCTTAGTTGGCATTAATTATAATTTGTAACAGCTAAATGCTTCTAAAAAAATTACGTTCAAACGCTTCTACAACAGGTTTTAAGTTTATAATTAATAATGCATGTGCACAGAATGTAACTTTCATGCTACAATTAATTTTAAACAGGTTTGTAATTCTGACAGCTTAATTTAAACGAAAGTGATAACGATTTTTGGCGCAAGAAGGGTCTTTTTATGTTGTTTTATTAAAATTAGGAGTTTAATTCGTAATTATTATAATAATACAATGTTAATCTTTTACGTTGTTAGAATTATTTCAAATAAATTAGTGTAAAAAATCGTATAGATGTTAATTTTTAATATATTTTTTTAATGTAATCTTTTGTTATATTGTATTCGAAAATGATAAATGTACGCATAATATTTTTAATTCTCATTTATAATTCATTCTTTTTGCAGTTTATAATAGAAAGTGTTAAAATTCTTAATTAACGTGAATACTGTTATAAATGAAATATCATTAATTGAATGCAAAATTGTGTTTTAAATGAGAATTGTAATTTATGACGCCTTTTCTATTTTTATTAGCAAACGTATAAAAGAATTTTTACAAATGAGAAATGTTTGATTTTTAATTTAAAAGGAAGTTATAATTTTTTAATTGTTTTCTATCAGAAGATAATACTTTTAATTAACTTTTAAAACATGTAAATTATCTTATGAATATATGAAAGTTTTATGGTAGAAATTTTCAATTGTTTTGCTCACATATCTTGAATTATAAAATTAAAATTTAAAAAGATGTTTTTATCACAGTATAACAAATTTTTGGATTAAATTATTGTTTGTATTATGAATGTGCTTTTAAATAAAATTTCAGTTTCTCTTTCAGCGAATTGACTCCAAATTCACCTACAAATTTTCTGATCTTTAAGATTTTTTAAACTATAATATAGGATCACACATCTCATAATTGCTAAAAGTATTCGGCTTCGTTGAAAATGTTACTCTTTGGTTCAAAAATCTCATTTTTTTATTTTACCATTTTAAAATTAAAATAACTAGCTTTGTGATAGCGGTCGGTTCCTGATCGACTCTGAACCCTCTTGTCTCCATGTAAACCCGGCTAGATGTGTGGGAGAAACTAAATGATCATCAGACATGATATAAATCTAATTAATGTATTGTTTCCAAATATCAATCAGACACTAAACAAATCTAATTAAGGTAGATGATTAAATAATAGAGTGCATAGATGAGATTCTATAACACGGGGATACTATTACAGACCCTCAACTGAATCTAAGACAGCTTAAATACGCTCAAATATAACTACGTCGCACACTAATAAGCTAACTTCTAATTAATGAAGCTCACAAAATACCTGTACTTTTTATGCATCGGATCCTACACTGGAAACTTGCAGGTGATCTTTATCAGGCTTGATCAATGTCGTTGGATCCACGCTCTGTAATTTTTTTCCTGGACAACTCCAAGACCTCGAACGAATTCCACTCTCTTTCAATCTTCAAATAATAACTAACTCGCAGACTCTATGTTAACTCCTACTTGCCAACTCCAACATGCCAACTCACAAACTCACGAAAACAGAATTTATATAATATACTTCATTTACATAATCACGCTTCCTTACTCAGTGAAAGTTGGTTGAAATAAATATTTTCCTAAAAGAGTCATGAAGGGATTAGTAGAACCGCGTATAGATCCTCCACAGCTTTCTAAATCTTTTTTTGTTTTGATTGTCGAAAAATAAGTTACAGCTGTTTAAAATACCACGATATCAGCCAAAATATACCTTGCATTTAAATGAATGCTCTTTTATCAACATTGTATAGAGTTAAAGCTGCACCTTGGCTATTGGTGACAGACCTTGTAATTGTGAACCTCTGTGAAGTAACAATGAGGACACCTGAGCTGGTAACCCCTTTCTAAACTATAAAACCACGCTAACGGGAGGACCATGAGCCTCCACATTTAATGAGCATTAACCTCTCTACACAGCGGGTCTTAAGTTATCCAACTTCCCTAAAATTATGAATTTTGCCAAAAATTGACAATTTTTTTATGATTTTATTTTATAGCCCATCCTGTTAGCTTTATAAAAATACCAAGTTTCTTATTTTCCGTTCGCTAAAACAAAAACTGTAAGTGTTTTGGTAAAAGCAAATGCCTTTACATTAAGCAAGGTGTCATACTTTAAAAAGCGTTTTACTCGAAATATGTTTTTTTTTAAATACTCAAACGGGTCAGCGATTGCTCAAAAAATTTTGAAAATAATTAACTGAAACTTTTTGTATATGTTCTGTATAACAATAAAAGTGTTTTAACCTTCAGCAACAATCACTGTTTTATTACAAAATTTATAGCCCCTTATGTGAATATAACCACTGTTTTTCAAGCAATTCCATGTATTAACAAAGATAAAGTTTTAGAAAATATTAAAAATTTTTAAAAATATTAAAGTATCTCTTATCCTGATGGTCACTTCAAAAATGAATAACATAGCAACACATCAAAATTGAAAATCTGTTCAGAAACTTTTGGTACAGAATGGACCGCGTTTGTGTTACTTTTTGTTAATTTTTACCCATTTTAGTCATGATAATTTCTTTTTATGTTCTTAATTTTAGCATATTTTTCTTAAAATGAACTAAACAAATCTAAAAATAAAAAAAATCTCCATATATCTCCATTTTTTTAAAAGAAACTTGTCGCAACCAGTCGGATACATTAAAGGGCCCTAGGGCTTGAACCCACGACAGCGTTCGTGCCTTTGACTGCTAGGCTACAGTGGCTACCTAATATTAGAAGAATCTAAAATGTTATATATGTTTATTATTGGTTAGGATCGATGTGAATAATGAAGTTTTTTTTTAACAAATATATATTGATATTTCATTTTTTGGATGGAAATTTAAGTCGGTGTTTATGCCACTATAATAGCTGCTAAATCCTTCTAACGTATTGATATTTAACAACCAAATAACTTAGTATTCTTCAAAAGAAGCTCTAATAAATTAATGCAGAAGCGTTAATGTTAAGGTATCCAAACACGTTTGAAGGGCCAATTTCGATCAAACACACATTTTTGGATTTACTTATCTTATTGAATAAATTAAACGGTTGGCTTAAAAGAGAATATATTATTATTTTTTTATGTTACAAAAAGTTACAAAATTAGAAAAATCGAATATCTTCTATTTATTATAAACTTTGTTTGAGCAAAAATTGCCTTTAGATTGTTCGATCTATAGATATCTCTATTAGATCTATAATATATGTGATAACTTTAGGGGAGTGGTATAATTTAAGCAAAAATTTTTAATTTACGGATTTTCAAACTTTTTTTTGATTACCTCCTATATGTGTATACTATGTGAAACATATTTTGTGCTCAAAATTGCATAAAAAGCTTACCATTTAATTTTTTAAGGAAAAAAACATAAAATTTGTGAAGTGATTTTAAAATGCTACTCCTCTTACAAAAGTTTACATACCCGCATAATTTGATTTACAAGTACGTCAAACTATACATAACAAAAGTTGGAATGGGTTTTGCGATAGCATGATTTGTATTTGTACAATACTTCTTTTGATGAATTCTTATTGAAAATTCCTTAAAAAATGTACAAATTCTGAGTTCAATTATTTTTAAAACAATAAATATTGCTTTGATTCTAAAATGCATACCAACGTTTGTTGCATGTACTATTAGCAATAGGTAAAAAAAAAATTCAAAGCATTATTCACAATAGGAAAAAAGCCTTAGCATTTTAAATGAAGACAAACTAGTTATTTTATCTTTCCGAGATAAGTAAGTTTAAAGTTTTGATTTACCAAAAGGATGAGAAGAAAAACAAACGCAAAAGCTATTATAATTCTGTCTTTTTTAAGTTTAGAGCTTTCAAATTTTGTCAGATTATAGAAAAGTATATAAAGAATAATTTATTCTAAAAAAAAATTAAATTTGATTTTTTGACCTATTTTCAATTGAATCGTACTTTGTCCCCTTAAAATATTATAAATGTATTTCTGTGAAATTTTTGAGCTTAAGGTATCCGACTACCCTAAAATCGGGGATTTGGTCAAATATTGACAAAAAAAATTTATGATTCTATTTTGTAGACCAACTTATTAGCTTTATAAAATTACCAAGTTTTTTATTTTTCGTTCACTAGAACAAAAGTTACAACTGATTTAGTACAAGCAGATGACACTTCCAGTTGGTAACTGCCGACCGGAAGTGGCATTCTGAAACCAAAATTGAAACTTTTTTTGGTTTCTTTCCACATTTTCAAAAATATATTTTGAAGTAAAGTATATTTTAATATTTTGTTTAACGTTATTAAGAAGCCTCACTTATTTTTTTTTTTTATAAAAGGAGTTTTCAAATCTGGCAATTTCAGGATATTTGTTTATTTACTTCTTAACGTTCGATATCACTGCTAACTTTTTTCATTCTAGTTTTTACTGAAACAGGTTCATTTTGATTTTCGTATTTGATAAAACTGCTTTTTAATTATTCTTCAAATATCTGCCATGGGACATGGACGAAAAATACGTCCAAAGAATCGAAAGTTTAATGGTAATTTCCGCACTGCTCAAAAGAAAGTTAGTGATGGAAGTATTAGTACAGAAAAATTGGGAAGACGATTAAGCGACACTTTATTTAATGTTGATACCGGAACTCTTTCTGGTAATAGAATTTTCGACATCGAAATACTGGTATCAATATTCTCTATTCTTTCTTGCCCTGTTTGTTTTGATCAAGAACTGTACTTGGTTGAAGACTCAAGACTTGGTTTGCAGTCAAATTTGTGTCTCAAGTATAAGAAATGTTCATTTTCAAAAGGATTCACTTCTACATCAAAGGTGAATTATTTAAATACAGTAAACCTTCTTCTCGTCTTTGGAATGAGAGTTATTGGCAAAGGATTTTCAGCTGGAAAGAAACTGTTCAGTATGCTGAATATTCCTTATCTTTCAAAATGTACATACAGAAAACATGAAATTAAGTTGCTGCATGCTACGTCACAAGCTGCAAACAGTTCTATGTTGGAGTCAGCAAAATCCATTGCGGAATGTTCAAATGAGTGTGGCGTTAGTGTAGATGGTACATGGCAAAAACGTGGCTACTCTTCACTGAATGGATGTGTTTCGGCAATTTCTGTGGACTCTGGTAAAATATTAGACATTGAAGTGCTCAGTCAATATTGTCGAGTGTGTACAAAAAACGAAAAAACATCGGGACCCTCCAAAAAATGCGTAGTGTCACATTTTTGTAAAAATCACAAATGATCAGCTTCTAATATGGAAACTGTCGGTGCTTATAGGATTTTTGAAAGGTCTGAAGCAAACCGCAGTCTTCGATATACATCTTACTACGGAGATGGGGATTCAAAGGCGTTCAATAATGTGAAAGACATGTATGGTATTGAGAGCATAACTAAATATGAGTGCATAGGACATGTGCAGAAGAGAGTTGGCTCTCGTTTACGAAAGCTGAAGAAATCCACAAAAGGTTTAGGTGGGAAAGGTAAATTGACCGACAAATTTATCGACACACTTCAAAATTATTTTGGAGAATTGCTATTCGAAGTAATGTCGGCAATTTGTCTAACATGCAGACTGCAGTCATTGCTGCATTTTTTCATTGCTGCTCAACCGACAAAAAACCCATGCATGGACAATGCCCTTCTGGATCCGATACGTGGTGCAAATACCAAAAGGCTAAGCAAGAAGGAAAACTGCGTAAACATAGAACACCTGGCTTACAAACTGCTGTATTGAACACGGTGAAAAACACCTATATGGATTTATGTGATCAATCACTTCTCGAAAAATGTTTGCATGGAAAGACCCAAAATGCCAATGAAAGTTTTAATGGTGTTTTGTGGAGCATAATCCCAAAAGAAACTTTTGTTGAACTTCTGACATTACAATTTGGCGCATTCTTAGCTGTATTACAGTTCAATGATGGATCTAAAGGGATTCTTTCCGTGTTGGAACATTTACACATCCCAATGGGTTGTTTCATTGTGAAGGGCTATTCAAGCGTTGATGACGAAAGAATTGTCGACTCGGAGAGACATTCATTGCCAACTACAAAAAACAAGAGAAAAAAACTCAGAGGACTTAAAAAAAGGAGCTGTGCATTATCTGAGAAAAAGGAAGGTGTTACGTATAAATCTGGGGAATTTTATAAACCTGTAGGTAAGTATTAATATTTAGAAAAAAGTGTTTCAAACTTTAAAATGTGTTTTACACGAAATGTGTTTTTTTGAAAAAAATCAAACGGGGACAAGGATTGCTGAAAAAGTTTCTAAAATAATTTAGTGAAATTTTTTGTGTATGTTCTGTATAATAGTAGAATTATTTTGATCTTCAGATTTATAAATCACTGCATTATTACAAAATTTACAGTCCCTTATGTGAATATAACCACTGTTTTTTTAAGCAATTTCGTATAACAACTAAGATAAAGTGCTCTATTTTTTGTAAAAATTAAAATATCTCTTATCCTGAAGGTCACTGCAAACATTAATAACAAAGTAACATATCAAAACTGAAAAATTGAGTATTTGTTTATAAAATTTTTGTACAGAGCGGGCCCCGTTTACGTAATTTTTTGTAAATTTTTACCAGTTTTTTCCCATTTTAATAATAATAATTTTTTTTTCTCTTTTCAATTATAGGATTTTTTTCTTAAAATATACCAAAAAATATAAAAATCACAAAAAACCCCCATATCTCCATTTTTTCAAAAAAAAAGTTGTCGCAACCAGTCGGATACCTTAATATTTATATTATTTTCTAGGAAAGGTACTAAAATAGTTCGTATTTGTATAGTTATCTTTAGTTATAGCCTGTTATTTCAATAATAGCCTCATGGATATGTCACATTTTTTTATAATATTTACTCAATCAACTATAAAATATTTAAACTTTAATAAAACATTAAAGTTTTAATTTATTCCCTAGATACATGTAATTTATTTTATTTTAATACTTTTACTTATATAAAATTTTTTTTTTCTCTCACTGCTTTAAAAGTTTTGAAAAAACTGATACAATTTCACTTATAATTCCGATTTTTGTAAAATTTAAGTAATGTATTTTAAATATTGCTGCTTAAGTATTAATTATTATAGGTATTGGCACCTATTAAACATTTATAAATTTTTAAAAAGTACTCTGAGCGTGTTCGGATACCTTGCAAAAAGCTTCACCATGGTTTTTATTCCCCCTTCCCTGCTTTTTACTTTATTGTATGATCAATAGCATCATTTCTACCTGCAAACATTTTAAAATAATCCCAATATCCTCAAGAAAAAATGCCTAGCTTTGCATACAAAATCTTGTATATTTATTTTTCAGTTTTTTTTTTTTTTGTATTTTATTTTTTAGAAGTCTTCCTGTATGAATTTCAATATAAATTTACATGGAAAAAAATCATAAAGTTTCGCTTTTGTGCATTTATATATTTTAAATTCCACCGAGAGAGCATATTTTGCAGCAAAATGAGTAATAAGCAGAGGGAAAAAATTTCACTCCAATTTTTTATCTTGAGATTTACTAAGCATCCAGACTACATTAATGAAGAAAATCTTTTTCTTTCTATTTTCAAAAGAAACCTCTCACAGGAAGCTAAAAAAAATCTTTTCTGCGGATTTCTGTTGAATAAAAGCAATGCATCTGTTCCTAAAGTTCGCTTATAATTCCTGCTGCAATTAGCATCCGAAATCATTTTTACTTCTTAGAAAAGCAGTTTCGTCGACAGAAACTCATAAGAAGAAAATATATTTCGTCGGAAGAAATGTAATAGCTAGAGCAAATAAAGTAGCCCTGACTAACCGCATTTTAATTTTGGACTTCAAAATTTAATATACGACCCAACGAATTTAAAACTGAAATAGGAAAAAGGTAGGTCCTGCGTAAAATTCTCTGAAGCCGTTTTAAACTTCCAATATCTCAGCTCCTCGTTCAAGGCGGGGAGGTATGAAAAAGACTTTACTTGTTCTGCGACTTGCATAATTTAGTCGAAATTAACATTTGCCGAGATGAAAGGGAATTTGAATTGCATCGCTTTTAGCAACTTCAGCGAACTTGTCAAATATTTCAGCTGATTGCGTAATATTTCACTGGAATGTTTCGTCATAATTAAAGTTGACGTTCAATTTTGAATGTTGAGTAACTGAGGAAGAAGTTTTGAGGAAGTTGCAGACAGAGAAAGAGAGAAAATTTGATTATCCCAGTGACCAGCATCTTTAAGACTTTCTAAAACTGAACTTGTGTTGTTAGATATCTATATTAATATTTTCTGTAAATTAAAATATCTTCAATTCCGAAATTCGGTTATGATCTTATAAAATAAAATATATTAAAAAAAGGGTTAATTCATGAAGTTTGTTTTGTGGCCGAGAAAATGACCAATGTCGTAAATTCATGGCCGGAATTGGTGAATCTTTTATTCGAGACCTGGTGTTACTGAAGACCAGTCATGTAGATCGGGTACTGCGTGTCAAATCTCTCAAGGTGCAAAGTTCTCACGTAAGCGTGGAAGGAAAATTTGAAGATTGGGTGCCAGGTCAGACGTCGCCCTGGTCACCTGACCCATTCTAAAAAACACAAGCTTCAAATGTTTACTTCTTAAAATGGATGATATAAGTGGTTAGTTTTAGGCCTAACTTTTCAATATGGCTCTGTTTTGCTATTATGTCGAAAAAAATATCTGCTGTACGGGGAAGGTTGGATTCGTAAAGTATACTTAACCCTAATTTTGCTGGTCCTAATTCAGCAACAGCTTTAGAAATCATAATAGGTCTCCAATTTAGTCCATTGACTCTTTTGGTTTCTTTCATTTTAAAGTTCTAACTATGTTTCCTGCTTAACATACGTTACTTTAATTCTTGTACAATATACTTTTCCACCATTTTTTATAGTTATGTTTCTTGAAAACTGGTTTTTGTATCCTCTATCTTTGTTAGTGGTATAATTTAGTATTGCCATTTTATTATACTATGTATTTTTTTCATTTCATGATACTATATATTTAATAATAATATACTAGCAATAACATAATAATAATTAACAATAATATATTGAATTGTTATGATTCTTACTTAATGTTAAATAGTATAGATTATGTAAGAAAATAGCAAGATAACACAGGTAAAAATAGAATAACCACTAATACAATAGCAAAAGCTTAAATTAGGATTGAGATAATAGGGTTAAACGCAGTTTGGGGGAGCCAAACTGCCCTCTATTTGGTTATGTTATTGGTTTGAAATAAAAATATATAGTACAGTTTCATTTTTTTTATAATAACTAAAATTATTTCATAAAATTTGAAAAATTTATATTTCTACATTATAAAATATTAATCATCCAGAAGAATTACACAGCAAATAATAAGAGCCCGCACGCCTGCTCCCTGATTAATAACAAGAATATTATACATTTGCTGTCAAACTATCTTTCTTGCCACAACAGCCCTTCGGCTGGGAAGAGAATATAACCCAAACCTGTCCCAACAATATCACAGCAGATTATTCATTCACAGAGAATCTGCAGTGAATACGATTAAACATTTAAATTTCAATTCATATTTATTCAAGTGAAGTTATAATTAATTTTAATCATATTTATTATCTTCCCTGAGATGTTAAATTGAATATGATGTTTACATTAGCCTTGAGTCAAAGCATGCTTTTCTGTTTAACCTTATTATAAATTAATATTATGTACATAAATATAATATTAGTTTTTCATTAAAAAAGAAATTTAATTACACTAAAATTTCGCTCACTAAATGCGTAAAATTTGTTTTTGTGAATAAAAAAACATATGCAACTAGAAAAAGAACAGAAAAACAAAAAATTGGAGAATCAATTTATCTTAAAATTATAGAGAAGATTATATATTCCATTTATTGTTTTTTTAGTGATGGAAACAGATTGTAATTAAAGATTTTGTGATAAATCAAATATTTTCTTGTAGGAAGTTGGAACTGATTTTTTCTATTTGATTTATCAGCAATTAAGCAGAAGGAACACCTGATCAGGGATGTTAATATTTCGTTTTTATTATATTAGTTAATCGTTCTAATTAATTAATTGTCCTGAAAAATTTAAGAAATTGTTTTTAGGTTTTCTGCGCGGAGGCATGAGCGTATGCTCCCTCCTCAAGGAACGCGTGTCTTACCTCTATTGAGGATAAGGATGGTGCTCAAAGTGAATAAATTTAATAATAAAGAATATAAATTATTAGAAAATCGATAGTTAAATTATAATTAGTTGCCTATTTTAATTAAATTAGTTTTTAAATTCGTTTATTAATTCATTTACATTAAACTTATGCACTGATATATAAAAATAATTTCGTGTATCTTAACGTTGTAAAAAAATAATTTGAAAATTATCAATATGTTAAGTTTAGTTATCTAAATAAATTTTTAAAATGATACGTAGCCTTAGTCTTCACAGTGTGCTCCGATTATTACATCGGAGTATTTATACATGTTCTGATAAAATGTGAATTTTGTTTGTATTTATTAGAATTCATTTAAATATTTTATCACATTCTCTCTCTTTTTGTAATTTTACGGCAATTTGGAATTTGTAATGGAACCAGAGGGATGATTTCTGAATGGAGTTTAAATTTACCTAATCTCCAAACGATGAATTTAGTTTTTCTTTTTTCCCCAAATCAAGATATTCTAAAATTTTGATTTAAAAAAAAATTGAAAATACTTTAAATAGCTTCATTTCATTTCCCCTTTCGAGTCTTTTAAAAATAAGTAGCGAAGAAATAGAATAAATATATGAATTTAAGTATGAAATTCACCCAGAAGAATCCTAAACATTTCGTTATCTTTTTATAATATGATTTATATAATTCATATTTATTGAAAACTTTTGTAAAGAAAACTTAATTAAAATGTGTTTTTATCGAGTAAATTTTTTTGCAATAATTTTATATATTTTTTGAATGAAAATATTATAGATATAATTAAATTACTTCGTAGTATTTTTATTCAAATAATGTATTATTCGATGCATTATTAATAAAACGCAGAACAATTCTTATTGAAATCTTAATGTATAGGAATTTTATGTTACTGATGGAATAGCGAAATAAATTTGTGGAGATCAAAATTTTTCTTTTAAAATTATGTATAAAAGCGTTTTGAAAAAATATTGATTTGTAGAATTATAAAAGCTTTATGAAACAATTATCAATGTTTTTTAATATCTAAGATTATGATACGTATTGTATATAAAAAATATCAGTATAAACCAGAAGTTTAATTTGATTATATTATTAATGAAATAAATTATAATTTTGAGCCATAAGATAACTATAGATATAGTATGCTTTGTTTGCATAGAATATCAATTGGGATATTTTTCTCAGTAATTTTACTCAATTTTTATTTCAATTTAATTAAAATTTTGAACTTTTTTCAGAAAACAAATGGGACATTAACATTGTAATAAAAATGTTTTCAGCTCAATTTTATATTTCGATACATTTATTTATTCTTTTCTATACTTATTGATAATCATTATATTATTGTTATAAAACGTATTATATTATTATTATAAACATTATATTACATTACTCTTATGAATTATTATTTTTCGTAGACTTTGGTTTATAAATGAACTCCCGCATTTTATTTTTAATCGTACTTAATAATAAAAGAATCGGGAAGTAATAAAAATATCAAACTCTAGACGACCATGTGAAAAAATGGAATTAAATAAATCTGCCATCTTCATATATTTAAACGAATTATCACTTAGGTTTGACTCTCCTTTTCGAGTTTAATTTTGTGTTTAATTCTAATTTCAATAATCAATTTTTTGCTTAATAACTGTATATAAATTTGTGCTTGAAAGCCTTAAAATTATCACTAAAAAGGTGTTAGATGAAAAAATTGAAAGATAAATCACCAGGTCTTCATATAGATTTAAATTAAAAGAATTGAGAGAGAAATTGGAAAAACACTGAATGAAAATTTTCTCACTGTAATAAAAATGTAATTTTTACACAGGGTGTGGGCATGGGATGAATGAGGGGTGGTTGGAGTGTCATATGAGCTCTGGGGAAGATTTTAAAAAGTTCCACTTTGTTTGGTTAAGTAATGACAAGTATATTTTTGAAAATGTGGAAAATTGAAAAGTTCCATCATATCATTAGGTTTTGTGATAACAAATTGCACAATATATGCAGAAATATTACATTCCAATGATTTAACAAGTGGAAATAGGAATTATGTTAGCATTATAATTGCGTTCTATATTTTTTTAGTCTCATGGTAAAAAAAAAGTGCATAATTAAAGTATCCGAACACGTTGAAAATGACCAAGTTCAGTCAAGACAGATATTTTTGTTTTTTATTTTATTGAACAAAGCTATCTTTTGACTTTACGAAGCATACTTTATTTTGTTTTTACACTACCTAGAGGCCAAGTTACAATCAATTTTATAAAGTTAGAAAAACCGGAAGTGGGTTTTTGATCTACCAGAAGTGGACATTTAAATTGCTCAAAATCTATCATGGCGAGTCTGATATCTCAAAATATTACGAATGTATTTCTTTAAAACTTTTTAAACCTGATATTTTATTATTTTCTACAGAATGTACTGAAATATTTCTTATTGTATGAATACTTTTTGAGTTATGGCTTGTTATTTAAATAATGGTCTCATAAAAAATGTAACATTTCTCATAATGTTTACTCAATCAGCTCTAAAATTTTCAAATTTTAATAAAACATTAAAATGTTAGTACTTTTTCTAGATAAATTCATCTAATTTGTTTTCGTAATACTTTTGCTAATATATGTTTACTACTTTTTTCTCTAACTGCTTTGAAGTTTCTCAAAAATATTGATAAAATTTCACTTAGAATTGTGATTTTTGTAAAATTCAGGTAGTTTATATTAAATTTTGATTGTTAAATAGTAATATTTATTGGTATTGAGTCCTAAAAGAGCATTTAAAATGTTTTAGTATGATATTTTGTTAAAAAGTACTCCGAACGTGTTCGGATACCTTAAGTATTTCACGTTATAAGAAATCACAACTTAGTTACATAAATACAATAACAATTTATAATTTTGCATTTTACGAGTCTTGAATAATTTCGAATAAATACTGTATGAAATGAGACTTCTGCTGCTCACAATATTGCTTTTGTAGAAAGTACGGGGGCACATTATAGATAGCTAAATTCCCAAAATAAATGTCGCATTCATTTTTAAACATCTTATAAATCATGATATTTCAAGGTATTTAAATAATGCATTCATGCTAAACTTAAATTTAAAAAAAAAGTTTTTTGAAGTTATTTGAAAAGTTAAAGATATCCGTATATATTGTCATTCATTTGATTCAAATACCTCTATCAATGTAGTTACAGAAGTTAGTTGAAAATAGAAAGATTGAAAAGGTTAGAAGGAAACCTTTCGTTTTAAGAAAGTTTTGCCAGTAGAATATCAGAAATTGAAATGCGTAGGCGTAAATTCAACTCCTAATCTGTAACTCCGAACGAGGTTTGACATAGTTTTTAGTTCTGTTTACTATAGCATTAAGAGGATTTGGTACTCTCTAAATCAGCAATGTTCAATTCAGTGTTTTTATGTGCTCTTTTCTTAAAAAAACTGTTTAGTTTAAAAACTTAAAATTTTGTTTGCGGAGAAAAAGGGAAAACGCATCATAAAGGATTCAGTCACGTGTTTATAAAAGTTATTTATAAAAATGACATCATTGTTTAGGGAATATTAATCCCATTTTAGTAACACGCATAAAAACAATTAATGTCCTTGTATTTCTTGGAATCGCCAGTAAATCTATCAAAATTTAAGGTCTAAAGAATCAGTTATGTACCAACATAACGTTTTTACGTTTCAGTAAAAGTTAAATTGAGACATGTTTCGAAATAGGATTTTAGGATTTATGAATTAGATTTTATAAGGAAAGGAGATTCGGATTATAAATAGATATCAATTTAAGTTATTACATGAAGTAAAACCTAGCAAATGTTTTGCTTTGTTTGTTAAAAAGATATTTTAACTAATCGTATTTATGAATAAATTGAATATTGTCATTTTTTGTTACTCTCTCAACCAAATGTTTGAGGTTTATTTAAATAATAATTTTCAGTATGTATAATTTTATATTAGGAATAAGTAGCAAGAAATGTAAGTGTATATATGCATACAATAGAATCATAGAAAAAGTAAACGTAAGTAAGAAACAAATATTGTTCAAAAAATTGATAAACAAACCTTACAGTTGAAGCTTAAATACACACACTGCAGTTCTGTAAGAATAAATTAATAAAGCATTTAGTTAATCTGAGGTTTAAAGGTCAATATTTATATTTGAAAAAATATAAATAATGACCCTTATTTTATCAATAAAAGTGAGCGTTGGCACGTCAACTGATTAGTATCCAAAAATTATTTTTAAACAAATTTGATTTATATATTAGCAGTATGTTACATTGTTGGAAAGGTCATGAATTAATTTAAAAAAAACATCCGAATCCTAGAATAGATTTTTTGAAAACATTCAGATTAAAGATTTCTCCAAATAAGTTGGCATCAGTTTAAAATGAGAACATTTTGTAAATATACAGGAAAACAAATTAAATAAAAAACTCACCATAAGGACTGCTGTATAAGAGTGGAAACAAATTAAAACCATAAGAAAACAAACTAAATTGAACACTCCTTCCATAAGAATTACTGTATACTGAAATTATAAACAAATAACTTCTAATAAAATAAAATTATATATTTTTTTTATCTTCTCTCCAGAAAAAAATAATATTCTAAATCACGTATTTCACATAAAACTTTCCAAATCTAAAATAAACATGGAATTATGATAATAATTTTGAGACTTGAGTTGAACTACCTTCTTATCTGTCCACGAAAAATGTTTCGCTACGGTCCTGCTTACATCCCAAGATTCGGTTTTACAATTTGATTTATTGCTTAATTTATTTAACACTTTCTCTATATATTTTCATTCTAAAATAAATTAAAAACAGTGCACCGTTCAGTTTTCAAATTTTTATCAACTGATGTATTTCCTGATGTAATTACTGAAATTGTAACATCATGAACCCTCAAATTAACTTCATTTCTGGGAGGCGAAAGGGATCACACAGCTTTAGCAAACATGCATATTGTTTTTGCAAATTAATTATAAAAATTATGAGCTCTATTATTAATATTTCATTATTAAAATCAACTCCATTATTAATCAGCCTTTCGCTGGAGAAAAGTTCAAGTCCGGATTAACGGTCGTTGATCTTCAGATAATTACCTCCCGGGTGCGGCTGACCCACAGACTCCATCACTTCGTCTTCACAGTTCCTTAATCTCTTGATTCTCCTCTTGTCATCTTCTGAACCCACTCAAAACACCCCATGGGTAGGCCTCTTTTTTGCCCTCAATAATTTTGCATCCGTGAGCTTCGAGGGTCTACACTCAGCAGTTTCTGTCTTCTTTGTCCCTACTCCATTGGTTCTTTGTGAAAAGGCAATCACGACTGATATCATCTACGTCGCCATACCTTGTAAACCAAACCTAGGGTCTACCAATTGACTTGTCACTTTGAGATTGGGTATACGCACCTGGGTAATTCTTCCTCTGAACTGGCCGACACTGTTTCCATTCAAGTATTTTACGGAGAATATGTGCGAAGGGACGAAAGAATAGATGGCCGTCCAACAGGAGTATCCCTTTTGTAAATAGTTGTGACGAAAAACCATCTAGGTGCAGGAGAAAGAAGAGGTGTGGTAACATCATAGTTGTTTCCAGAATCGGTCAACATCTGTTTTACTCCTTCATCCGAGCATAAGAGAAGAATACGCGCTCCTTTTTGAAGAATGCAATGGTCCATCTGGCCATTTTGCTCACCTCTGGGCTTTAAAAATGACAAGTGGTGTCGTAAGATGTTCGTCTAATGAGGTAACGCTACAAAATATACATCATCATCCTTTATCATTCTTTTCATATCAAACCTTTAAATAATTATTTTATTGATTAAAGGAATTAAATTTAAACTAATCAAAAAGTTTCAACTAATCAAAAGTTTAATTTACTGCAAATTGTCTTTTTTATGCACATTTATGAATTCTTTGATTTTTGACATCACTAAACCTCTACTATTGCATACAAATGAATATTGGAACAATTTTTTATTGTTTAACAACAACAATAAAAATACCAGAACTTCTATTTATTTAACTTATTATTTTTAAATGGTTTAAGAACAAGTGAATTCTTTTTCTGCGATGTTTAAAATTTCATTCATAATTATTTGAATAATTTCAGAAATGATTTGTGATTATTTACCAGTGTAAAATAACATCGATATTTTATATATATAATCTACTTTATACTTTAAACCAGTTATCTTCAAACTATGTTCTATGGAACTCTGGGGTTTCATGAGGCGTACCTTCCAGGAGTCACAAGAAAAATCTAAAAGCAAATTATAAAAGTGTATACAAGAAGAATTAATTCACGTTTATGAGAAGTTAGTGTAACTACAATTATCTAAAGCTCACCTCAGTCATTAAATCTGAAAAAAATATTTATACATAATATTTAATTTTTTTGACCTTTATTATAGTATAATAAAAACATATTAAAGCGTTTTTTTTGTACTACCTACTATGTTGTGAATATTCTGTTGTTTAATATCCCGGGTTTCCCCAAATAATTTTACACACTTTAGTCCAATGTTTTGCAGAACTAAATAGTTTTTTATTCGAAATTATACCTTTTTCATTTGGGGAACAAAACATCTATAATAATGCAGGGGGGCAACTTATTAACATATCATCAGATTCGACATTGAAATTTAAATTTAAACAAGAACTGCTCCTAAATTTCCCCCTGCAAATTCATGCAAAGTGCACAGAATTTCTCACTTATCTACAAGCATTTTATTGCCATTCAGAGCAATTGAAGTGTAAAATATTCCTCAACGTGAGTGGCCACAAAAATAAAATATAAAGACATGACATGCGCCTGCTGATTTCAATAGACCTTGATTTCGACAATCTGTCTAAAAAAATGCAAGCACATATCCCACTTACTAAATATAATGCACAGATGGGTTTCACTTGGATCACTAATTAATCTTGTTAATGTGTAAGTATAAATTATATTAAACTTTTTAATACGTAGAATACTTTTTTAATTGTATTTATATAAAGTACCTATAATATACTGTGTGATCTAGTTTAAATATTTTATGATACACACTCTCTCTTTTAAGGTAGCCGAACACGTTGAAAATGACAAAAATTAGTCAAGACAGATATTTTGTTCATACTTTGTTTCGTTTCTACGCTACCTAGAGACAAAATTACAATCAATTTTATTAAATAAGAAAGACTAGAAGTGGGTCTTTAATCCACCAGAAGTGGGCATTTAAATTGCTAAAAATCTATCATGGCGAGCCTGATAATTCAAAATGCTACAAATATATTTCTATAAAACTTTTCGAACTCGATATTTATGTTATTTTCTAGAGAGCGTACTAAAATATTTCTTATTGTATGAATACTTTTTGAGTTACGGCTTGTTATTTAAATAATGGTCTCAAAAAATGTAACATTTCTTATGTTTACTCAATCAGCTGTAAAAATTTCAAATTTCAATAAAACATTAAAATTTTAGGACATTTTCTGGATAAATGCATCTAATTTTGTTAATATTTTATTAATACGTTTATTACCTTTTCTCTAATTGCTTTGAAGATTTTCAAAAAAATATTGCTAAAATTTCCTTTATAATTGTGATTTTTGTAAAATTTAGGTAATTTATTTTAAATATTGTTATATATATATATATATATATAGTTGAATAACAGTATTAATTGATATTGAGAGAGTTCTAAAAAGCATTTATAATGTTTAAATATGCTATTTTGTTAAAAAGTACTCCGAACGAGTTCAGATACCTGAAGCGTGTGTGGATGTGTATAGAAGGAGTTTCCCTTAATGCACTTTACACTTCTAAGGGTTCAGGAGTCAAAACAGTTTGAAGACCACTGCTTTTAACAAATATTGATAATTCAAACCAAAGCATTAAATGCTTTACCTATATTATAGTATGCGTCTATTCTTTCTCAAATAAAACTCTTCAAGAATCGGCCCTTATCATTTCGAATCATTACCTAAAGTAAATTCCATTTAAACACAATTTAATTGGTCAAAATTTTACGTTAAGTCTACCAAGTTTGAATGACCACTTCAAAGCTCTCACGTTCAAAGATATATATATATGCATCCGGTAGACTACTCATAGTCCTCTAAGAATGCATACACTTCTCATAGACGCAGAAGCATCCTGCCTTATTCCTCATTACAGTAACTATCTCCATGATCCTAATGTACTTAGGAGTATATACCGTTGAACGGTCACTAACAGGCCATGGCCACTTAGCATAATAGGCAGACAATGAGCGGAGCTGGTTCACGAACGCTTTTCGCTCGCCATCCCACCCCTCTTAGAGTCAAAAGGAAGGGTGGTCCTTTGCACGGTTACGATGAAACAACTCGATTTGTCAACTGTACTTGAATTCAATTGAATGCGGACTTGCACTTAAGGAAATCAATACATCCTTCTTGAATATACGGGGAATGCGATAGAGGGTTTTGAGATAGTCAGATGGAAATTCCTGCAGTAATTAAATGGTGGAATTTGTTGAAGAATTCTCTCGTGCAGTCTGGTGTTGAGATTTAGTAAGGGGTGTTTGATTTTTTTGGAAGAGGGGGAATAAATTGATTGATTTATACTAGAAAGTCAGGGATTTCGATTACACTTAAAAGTCCACCGGTGTCGTTTCGTCACCGCGATATAAAGTATATAAAATAATTGCAAAAAATTAATAAATGCTAGACCACTTTTCAGTAGTCTTACAATTTTAAGCTTAAGCAGCAGTTTCAAGACTTTTTAATATTATTTCATGTGATTATATCATATATTATGACCTTTATATCATAAAAATTGGCATTAAAATTATATTTCGTGAACCTTGTTGAACCACTGCTTTATCGCAAGACTTCGAGGCGCAAATCTGCCTGGAGCATTACTATTATGCGGTATCAATTCTGTTCCATCCCTAGCATCATATATATCAGAATTTATTGGAATATTACGTATCAATTACATCTGCACTTTTTTCAGATTCTTTGCAGTAACTTTCACTCAATCTTATAATTTCATCGGAGTTTAAATTAGAGCAAGACATCTAACCACCATCCGACTCATTCTCAAATAGCTCTCGCAACAAACTAGCAATTTCAGCAAGGCTTAGAGTCATCATTTCAAGGTGTCTGCTAAACACAAAGTTTGAAGAAATAATGTAATTTTTTTATGAGCAGATAAGCAATTGTTATGTAGCGGAACACTTAGACACAACGATTTTAGAATAACTGACTCAATCCCGCTTTGAACCCTATAACACTGCCTTTAGAGTGAAATAAATGTGCGATGTTACTTTCGGAAGTTTGTTTTACTAATGGTATCTACTTAAGGAACTATCTTTTGCTAAACGATGTCTATTTATACCGATAAATTGTCTTGGTGTCGAAACGACACCAGTAGATGTTCTAGGTATATTTAGTTGTAAAATATCTTCTAATTAACCTAGAACCATAAAAAATTTTCTGTGTAATCACCATTGGAATTATTAAGGGCCACGAAAAAGTTTCAAATTCCCTTTAAAAATGCGGAAAGGAGAGCAAACTAAACTGGCTCCGGTGTCCAATCTACACCAATGGACGTTTGAGTGTTAATTGGTTATTCGTATCGCATTTTTCTTCAGACTTCTACAATATGTCAATGTGTTGATATTAAGCTTTAACAAAGATTTAACATACAACAACCCTTCTACACGATGGGTACACACTTAAGTGTAAAATGTCTCATGTGTAAGAAAAAATTATATGATCACATAACACATGTATATATGAGAATCGGCTATTATGGGATACCCTTTTTATTTCTAAAAATAAATGTGTACAGGTTTTTTTCAAAAAATCTCCAAACTCATCATGGACATATACTATTAACGATTGTAAATAATTATCACTTGCCAAAAAAATAACATTTATTTTATTGTTGTAAGAAAATATTTTAAGCAAAAAAAGATACATGGAGGAAGTGAGGTATAATGGAAAAGTGAGGTAATATGGAATAGGTAGTTTGAGCCATTGGAAAAGTAATCAAGGCTTCACAAAACACAGTTGTTACACTGCAGCCCACCGTAAATGCAACACCAAGAAAGTCAAGATATATCACAACAAAATTTATTTTGTAGATAACATGTTGATCAAGTGTCAAATTATTAAATTTATAGACTTCTGTGAAGTGGGGTTCCTGCCAGAATCAGTAGCCAGAGTAACCGGTGGCCAGCAGTGTAGTGACTACAAAAGCTATACCTTTAAGAATACTTGAAAGGCATTTCTGTTTCGAATTTATTAAAAAAGTCACTGTCCAAGATGTCAAGGTGAATCCACAGAAAAAATAACTGAAGCAGTGAATCCAAATTTTCTCTCGTTTATCTTCAAAGAATTTTCCGTTACAGAAGGTACATTCAGCGTCTTTGTTTTCTCACTTTTTAGTTGATGACATGAAGTTTATGAGAATGGTATGAGTTGGGTATTAGGGACTATCTAGTATCCCAAATTACCTGACATGCCATCTTGGAAAATGAACCCTTAAATCTGGGGTGTGAAACTCGCAGCCCACGGGCAGCATGCAGCCCGCAACGAACATTTTTGCGGCCCGGCCAATATATCGGCACACAATAATGTATTATCTTTGGGAAAAGCAACTAATAAGTGAAGATTTAATGCCCTTTCCGACATGCAACATGAATAAATCGTTATAGAATACTGCATCGGATGAAAAATGCGCAGAAAAAAAATATGATATCTTAGAACTTAATTTGAAACAAGATTTAAAGATTTTAATTCTTTGGAAGACAAATTTTTTTTTCGTTTTTCCCCTCTTAATACAGACTCAGTATCCAGCCACATACAAATGGAGGTGATCGAGATTCAGTACGACTCAAATGTGAAGGTAAAATTTATTGAAGTGAATTTTGAATATTACCAGAATTTTACAAATATTTTCCAGCCACGTTTAAAAATACTCGAAAATTTGCATATGAAATTATTTTCATGTCTGGAAATACTTATAGGGGCAAGCAATTTATGAAAGGAAATAAGTCTCGTGTTAGAAACAGTATTAATGATGCTCACCTTGAGTCAATTTTGAAAGTTATCATTGCGAACAAAATTTGTTTTGAAGTCGGAAAGATAGTAGCAGAGAAGAGGTACCAGTGACAGGACGAAAACATTAAATTTTTCTTGCTCTTTTATATATGTTCATTATAATGTATTATTTGAAATAAATTGTGATTTTTTGTGTGGCCCACCCTTAAGTTGTACCTTGTTTGTTTGGCCCAAGTTAGGCTTTCAGTTTAATACCCTTGCTTTAAACTGAAGAAGAAAACATTGTCAGCTAGAAAACGACCACATATTTACAAACTACAAATCTTTTAGTGTGTATTATGCTTAATTTTATTGTTCAAGCCACATTCATGCTAGTAGGTTAAAATGTTTTATAACTTACCTGCAAAAATTTTTGAAAAGCGCTAAACACACTTTATTCTGTAGCAAATGGTGTAGCAACAATGAGTGGTCAACTCTCACAGCAATGCATCATGCAAGTCTTTCTTTAGTAGTTCAAGGTTTTCGCACATTAGCACATAGGTTCCCAACCTTTTTTGATTTGGCGCCCCTTTTTCTAGTAAATATTTCGATACTTCCCCCTTTTTTAGTGAATATTTTGATACCACCCCCTCCCACTCTAGAGAAATAAGAGTGTACATAATACATGGTGGAAACAAAAGTTAAGTTTTAAAAAATATCCTATTACTAAACGTATATTTTTTAATTTCCTTTTTTTCTAAGGCTCCAATTTTTTTGCTAGCGAATCTGAAATATCTATTGCCACAAATATATTCAAATGTGTAATATTATATATTATAGATAGGATATTGTTGGAATTGAAACGCTACTAAATTTCTTCTTCATTTAAAAGACTGGAATAAAAGTTTTAAATTAACTTTTATAAAAACAGGCAGGGGTTTGATGATACGAAGTAATTCATAATGAGAACTATTGCTTTCAAAATAAATATAAATTGACAGTTTCAGCCTTTAAAGAATCACGTTAATTCCTGGTTAACACATTTAATTATGTTTCTTGGATAATATACATAATGAAATGCAGTGGACAAAACATTTTTCATACTGCTAACAGACAAAAGCAACACACGTACTACAGAAATTAAAAAATGCACTATATCATTCAATTTAATGCAGGTGTGAATGTCATGTAATCTTTAAGTTTTTCACCCACTTCCCGAACTACCGTAATATGGGAATTTTCGTACATATGATATAGAAATGATTTAAATACATACAATCACAATATCAGGTAAACAGTATCAAAGTTTACTTTTGTTAGTACATAATCAGCGTGTTTTTTTAGACTTTTTGGTTAATCTGTCCAAGTCCCTCCGTGTCATCTCAATGCCCCCTAATTTTCTTTGGGTCTTTTACTGCCCCCCTGAAAGCCTCAAACGCCCCCAAGGGGGCGTTATCACCCACGTTGAGAACCTAGACTTTAGCAGGTACAAACAGAACCAAAATTTAGGTATTCCATATATTATTAGACTATTCCATGATTCTCGACTCTCATCTATATTTATAATATTGCTATCTTAAAATTCGCAAACACTCTGTAAATAAGCATTTTCTTAAAACTTTTGACATGTTAAGAAATTGCTGATTTATTGTAAGTTTCAAACTGAATTTATTTCTTTATATAAGCTAGTATCATTTATTTTTTCTATTAGGAGCTTAGATTTTTGTTATATCCCCCCCCCCTTTGAATTTAATAGTTTATAAATAAGTGCGCTTCAATAATAAAAATATTTAGTTCATAAAGTGTTTCTTAAAGAATATCGTAAATAGAATCTTAGAAAATTGATAATTGCCGAGAAATACATCTGGGCTCTACAGACTTACTAAAAAGATTATTTGCAGCACATATAAAAAAGGAAGTTAACCTAATTTTTTACACATTAGTTATTTTATAAAGATTTAATCTTACTCTATTAACGTAAATAAAAATTTTATACAAATTATTAAAACATTAAGTCCGGATCAAGTGCACTAGTTTCTGCGCTTATAAGTTATGCTTATAGTAATTTAAATTATGAACTAATGAAACAGATATCAATTACTACTCAAAAGTAATTTCATGTCTAAAATCTGTAAAATCTAATTTAACGCTAACAATTTCGATCGCAGACGGGAATTCGTGTTGAAATTACCAAATATATATTCATAGTGTTAGGAATAAATATATTTGCTAAAGCAGAATTTATACGTTCCCTGCGTTAACACTCGTTAGCGAGGAGTACAGTTATAATGAAGAATATATTATTAAAATATATTCCAGAATGGTTAACTAACAAGTGTTTAGTTTAGAAAGTGAAATCATTTTAGTTATGTCGAAAGTATTTCATCACCTTTCCGATTTATACATTCAGTTATTTATTTTCTTAAAGAGATGTAAGAAGTTTTCATTTACATGCACTTGCTATTTCTATATTTCATTATTTCAAATCCACGTCAGATTTAAAAAATTCAGATCTTTCCCCCATCATTTCGGATATATATAAACAAAGACATTTTTTACTTATGTATGGGTGATATATAAGAGGTTTCTAAATTTCAAAATGAGTCGTATGAAAACCAATGTAAATTTACATTCAACTGAGTGTATCACATCATTTGATTTTTGTAAGTGACAGATTAAAAGTCGGCATAGAAAAATAAAGCCTAAGATCACTTTCATACCAAGTCAAATTTTAACTCATCTAACAGAAGAAGCAGATAGTAAGGAGCTAGTTTTGAATAGAAAACTCTTGGGTCGCTTCACACGTAGTCAGCTGGCACCAATTGCATAACATACACCCCCGCATCGTGTGGAGGGCAGGATTCTAGGGGGCTCAAAATCTGACTGACGTCAAGCAATATCCAGTTTGGGGAAAGAATTTTGATATTGCAAGGGGGGCGGGTCGTTTCGCCACTGGCTGGCACTCCTTACCCAACCACTCCCTTAATCACTCAAAACCCACGTTACCCCCCCCCCCACTAGTTGACTCGACTAAAAGGATATTGTGGAAGTAACGCTATTTCCTCGCTTGTGTACTGAAAATGGAGAAAAGTTTTTACTGCTTCTTAGACTAATTAATTGTATTGTTGAGACTTGGTCTTCCTTTCCCACTTCTGCACTCCCTTTTCCAGTCTACTTTGTGTAAGCGTGTGAAAGGAATTTTCTCTTTTCTTCACACTAGATGACAGGAAACGAGTTGACTGCGACAAAGGTAGCATTAGTGAAACCATCTTAAAGCCACAATAATGATTTGATTTTGAAAAGACTGAACTGGGAGAAGAGGGCAATGTCAAAATTCTGACAGTGAACTCCGTTTTAAATGACGTCATCATGAAAGACAGATGAAGGCCCGTACAACGTTCTCTGCTGCGTTAGCACAACATTGGAATACTTCTATAGATTCACTTCTCAATTGTGGATCCCCACGTTTCGTTGAGTTCTGCTGTGACATGGATTGTTTGTGAGGATTCCTCTGCGTCATGGATTGTTTGCGAGGATTTTTCTGCGTCATGGATTGTTTGCGAGGATTTTTCTGCGTCATGGATTGTTTGCGAGAATTCCTCTGTGACATGAATTGTTTGCGAAGATTCCTCTGCGACATGGATTGTTTGCGAAGATTCCTCTGCGACATGGATTGTTTGCTAGGATTCCTCTGCGACATGGATTGTTTGCTAGGATTCCTCTGCGACATGGATTGTTTGCTAGGATTCCTCTACGACATGGATTGTTTGCTAGGATTCCTCTGCGACATGGATTGTTTGCGAAGATTCCTCTGCGATATGAATTGTTTGCTAGGGTTCCTCTGCGATATGAATTGTTTGCTAGGGTTCCTCTGCGACAAGCATTGTTTGCTAGGATTCCTCTGCGACATGAATTGTTTGCTAGGATTCCTCTGCGACATGGATTGTTTTCTAGGATTCCTCTGCGACATGGATTGTTTGCTAGGATTCCTCTGCGACATGGATTCTTTGCAAAAATTCCTCTGTGACATGAATTGTTTACGAAGATTCCTCTGCGACATGGATTGTTTGCGAGGATTCCTCTGCGCAGGATTCCACCGAAGCTGAACCATTAAACCATCAACGTTACTGAATACAATGGATCAATGGATTATAAACTTTTCTATTGTCCCACCTATAGGGAACATGGATTCTTCTCAGATGAATCTCGTTATAATCTGGACTATAATGACGAGCATATACATGGCAGCTGTTGCAGAGATGAAAACCTTCTCTTGGTGTATTATACTGGACAAAAACCTGGCATTGTGATTTTGGAATGTTATTGGATATTTTGTGCAAAAAAAAACCCGTCTACTCCATATTATGGAGACACTAAATAGAGCATTTGAAAGTTGTTGTGTCCGAAGTCTTATTTTTCCTCTAAGGGAGGAGAGTTCTTGGAGTTACATTTCAGCAAGAAAATGCCTGTTTACATAATGATGGGAATGCTCAAACCTTTTTTTACTTATCAATAGTTTTTCTTTCTTCCATGTCTTGTATATTTTTTTTGAAAATGTCGCCCATTAAGCTTCTCTAAGATTATGTCGGTATGCTCGTCAGGCCGAGAATATGGATTAATTTTGGTCCCAGATAGAGCTTATCTTAAATCTCATTCCTTATTATCTTAATTGCAGAATCAGCATGATTCGATGCTTTGTCGTGTGAAGTACCTCATCGCTGCATGGTCAGCTACAATTGATACTGGTTTTCAACATCTTTTTTTGGTCTCTATTGCTCTCTAAATATATAATCTAAGTATTAATAACTACATAGAATAAATTTAAAGTTCAATTTTAAATATCTCTTCTGAATGTTGCAATTTTGACTCACTGTAGTTTTTTTTTTGTTTCAGTGACTTTAAGCTACATCTACATCAAAATTGTTACTTATCTATTGTAACAGGTGTGCCAAAATTAAGTACTTTTGTTCAAGATGATTTTAGATAACCTCATATACAAAGGAGTGCAATGACTTTAATCACATAAAATTAAAAAGGGAGGGGAAGAGAGTGATAAATGTATTATAATTCAAATGAATTCAGGAATTCAAGGTTACAGACGACCCTAAACACAGAAATGATAATTATAACTACATGAAAGAATTTAGGACTAACCTAAGCAAAAAATTATTTGGATGTGGTACGTTGAAATCCGTGAATGAATCATTATCTTGGTTCCATCAACCTCATCTCAAACAGTTGTTACAAAGTTTTATTTCCAGAGTCCGCTTTCGTTTATCTCTTTTTGTCATAAATTACTTTTGGCCCTGACTTCTCGAATAAAAATTTTTTCTTTTTCATTCAGTTTACTACATAAGTTGGCAGAACGCATTTAGAAGAAAAAGAAAATTTTTTAATACATATACAAAAAGGTCAGAGAACGAAACAAATACAAAAATAATACATGAAAAAATGGAACTATTTTTCTCTGACTTTCGTTCTCTGTTGATATTTATTTTACAATTGAAACATCTGTCCAACGAGGGGAAACAAAAATTCGTAAAGTCAACTTTCCCTTCTTCAATTAATCAGTGTCAAAGTTTGAAATGAAAAAAAGAGGTAGACGAAATAAATAAAGTAAATACAGATATTTTCTACCTCTCCCCTTTTCTACTTTTATATACAAGACTCTTTCCTTTTTGGAAATATGTCTCTAGTTCCTCTAGAGGGCTCTTTCCAATTTCTATGTCTAAGAATTTTTTATGAGAATTCCGGAACTTATAGGATAGAACAGCATGTTTAATGTGAAGGCAATTTTTAGCCTTTGGGGAAATAAAAAAAAGCCTTGCTGAGGAAAAAAGAACACAAAAAGTATTATTATTATTATTATTTCAGTTTTATCTTAGCTTTGACGGATGTTCTGTATATATACTGTTCCATAATTCAAGTTCAACTTTGAAACAATCAGATGGTCTTTTGAAGGAGAACATACCTGTAGGTTTTTTTTAATTCCTTAGAGATGCTTACGGGAGGAAAAAAAAATCCTATCTTCGAAGTTTTCAACTGAAATAACGAGGGAAAATATGAGAATGATATTTCTGAAAGATTCTTTGGGGGGGGGGGGCTATCGTGCAAAATGATTACAGGAAGTGAGCCAGAAAATTACAAAGAAAGTATTTGTTGTAAGATGCTTCTAAAGAATAATCGGATGAAAAATAAATCAAAAAATATTTGCAAAAACGTTAGAAATTTTCAATTGTGTGTTTCTTCTGCGTATGGATAGATATGAAAGATAACATTTGGAAAAAGTGAAACAGACATTTGGAACATATTCTTCTATTGAAATCATAATTGGTATATAAATATTCGCACTTTTTGATGTATTATTAAAGTACTTTCTAATTGTTTAATTTGAGAAAATTAAAACAAAAATATATAGAATGCTTTCGAAGTAGAAATCTTTTAATTTTGATTTTTATTTTAATACTTTTTATTAATATCAAAATTACTCAGGAAATATTACTGAAAATTTAGTAACTTTCAAAGAGTGCTTTAATTAAAACGAAAAATAAAAGACTGATACTTTACAGTAATTTTAACACAATTGCAAACAGGAACGCACACAGATATAATATTTAGGATGAGTTAGAGTTTAAAGTGCAAAAGTAGATTAAATTATTTTTGAGGATATTTTAAGAAATGAAAATATGAATTTCTAAACATATCTGTCTGAAACATTTGCATGATGTACGAAAGTTGTTTATTTGCTTACATGATATAACAATTTACGTATAAACCATAACTTCGAAAGTGTGAGAAAGGTTAAATTGGAACTATCCTTGCGTTTACTTCTTTAAAAAAAATAGTACATCACTTGGTTATGAGAGAAGATGAGTTTTCTTATGTTATGCCCTTAGTCTCTTAATCGGGAAAGTTATCTTCCATTCTTTACTAACTGTTAGTGATTATATATTTAATTATTTCACCAAACATAGCAATATTTATTAACTTTGAAAAATTTGTACTTGTATTAATTTTTTTTAAAAAGCAGTGAAAATAGTGTTTAACACGAAACTGAATGGAATGAAATATTTTTTCGTGTAAAAAGAAATTCCGTGTTAAAAATATTGCAAAAAATAAAAAAAAAAATGGCAAGAATCAATTTATTTGAGTTTATTATAATCACAAAGATATGTACCAGGTGCCCCATAAGTCCGTAAATACTTTAAAAATACATACAAATTTAAAGAATTTATGTATTTGAAGACGATTTGCGGAAAAGTCATTCTCGTGAAGGGGATTTTTTTGGTTGAGAAAATATATTATTACATTGTCCTGCGGTAGATGGCGCTGTACTCAAGCAAATCTTAGAAAATATGCAAATCAGTGTCCTATTAAATGTCGGAAATTATTGTGGATCCCTTTTTCTTTAAAGTGCCTTGTGCAAGATTATGCTGGAAGACATGTTCAGTGAATGAAAAACGTTACCTGTAATTGCTACGAGATAAGTGATGGAACATAATGTCCTTGACAAGGTGATATTCATGCAAGGTGGTGTACCTCCTCATATTACGACTGAAGCAGTTCCTGAAAAAAACGTTCATTGGCGAGCGAGTACTCAGCCGCCACTTTACACATGAATGTCCACCTCTCTCACCGGACTTATCACCCGTTGATTTTTGGTTCTGGGGTTACGTTAAGTCCTGAGTTAATCGCAATAGTCATCTTCTTTGGTGGAGTTGAAGGTTGCTATTCGCCATGAATTTTCCTGCATGTAACCGAAAATGTTATATGCTGTAGTGAACGGTGTATCACTCGCTTGCAAACTGTAAGTAGCGATGATGGAGAACACATAGAACAAGTACGCTAGCTTTGTCTAATGATTGCAAATATCTGCTGCCTTCAAATAAGATGTTTTCAAGGTTAACTGGTACTTATTTCTGTTCAGCGCCATCTATAGTAACAAAATGAGTTTAACTTTTTTTTCTCAACACAAAGAAAAGAAAAAAAATCCCACTTCACGAAAATTAGAATTATTAGAAGAAAAAAACTTTTCTTGAGTTTCTGGAAAATAACCTGATGTTTTTACTTCGAATTGTCTTTTATAGAATCAAATTGTCAATCGCTTTCCCCCGAGTTTTTTGCTATTATGTTTGTTAAAAAATTCTTCTACAATAGGGGAATAAAAACGCGAACCATACTCACTGATTTTTACTCGCACCTCGATGCATGCGTCACCGTATTTTAAAGCCAGCTGATGAGAGATCAGATGTTTTTTTTGTGGCGTTTGTATGGGTGAATGGGGTGAAGTAGCTTAAATAAACTAAATTCCTCTCGTCACAGGTTATCCCGAGAATACTTCAAAACCAAGTAAGCCTCCTTTCTACGAAACATGTGAAACCACCTTTTTTTCGTTTCACACCCCTCTTAAATCTCACCTGTGCGTCCGGTGTTTTCCGTAGCTCGTTCATTCCCAAAAGGAAAATTTTTTCGTTTTAAAGTATCCGATTACCTGCGAAAACTTTGTTTTTTAAAAAAAATGGAGATTTTTTCGTAGTTTTTAGATTTGTTTAGTACATTTTTAAAAAAAATATGTTAAAATGTAGAAGAGAAAGTGAAATTATTATTACTAAAATGGAAAAAAAAATGGGTAAAAATTTACAAAAAATAACATAAACGGGGCCCATTCTGTACCAAAAGTTTATGAACAATTTTTCGATTTTTCAAGTCTGATGTGTTGCTATGTTCTTCATTTTTGAAATAACTTTCAGGATAAGAGATATTTTAATTTTTACAAAAACTAGAGCACTTTGTCTTAGTTATTATATGAAATTACTTAAAAAATAGGGATTTTATTAAGATAAGGCACTGTAAATTACGTATTAAAACAGTGATTGATAAATCTGATGTTTAAAACACTTCTATTATTATACAGAGCATACACAAAAAATTTCAGTTAATTATTTTCAAATTTTTTTAAGCAATCGTTGTCCCTGTTTGAGCATTTTGAAGAAAAAACATTTCGTGTAAAACGCGTTTTAAAGTATGACATCTTGCTTAAAGTAATGGCATCTGCTTTTACTAAAACACTTGTAGTTTTTGTTCTAGTGAACGGAAAATAATAAACTTGATATCTTTGTAAAGCTAATAAGATGGCCTATAAAATAAAATCATTAAAAAACGTGTGTGTTAATTTTCGTAAAAATCATATTTTTAGGGTAGTCGGATACCTTAAGCGAGTTTTATTTCGTATTAAAGGGAAAAAAGGAAGAAAATGCATAGCAATTTGTCAGTTCCGCTGTATTATTTCGTGTTAACCAATATTTCATCTTAAGCATTTTCGAATAAAACGAATATTTCACTGCATTTATTTTTTTATTTGATGATTTTTTAAAATATTATTTGGCATACTTTAAAAGTACAAATTAGAAAAAAAAAATCTCCATAGAAAATGGAGTCTTATATTTTTATCTACTAATGCGATTTTTTTTTCTTTTCAATATTGTCGCGTCGAAGGAATAAGGCGATGTTATCCAATACACAATTTATTTTGTCGTAGTGTTTTACACGGGCAGCACCACAACTGAAGACCTATCCAGCTGCAGTACTTTTATAAACCTGGTGGAGGGTTCTAGAATAACCACCAGGGGAAAGATTAACATAAATTCAATTTACATAATTTGCAAATGTCCATAATAATAAATAATGAAAGTCATGATTGAATTTAACAAACAAATATCTGGGAGGCTCGAACCCGAGCCACTTGCATTGTAGCGCAGTGCTCTAACCGTTCGGCCACTCAGAGCGTATCAGTTTGTGACATTTCTCCCTCCTTAGGAGACACAGCGACCCGCTGTAGTTGTTTCGAACGGCTTCTTGTAATAGGTCCAAAGTAAACTTGTTTAGGGTTCCTTTTGTCAAAAACAGTCCGGACTGGTTCCGTTGGTAACTTTTCTTGTTCAATATCTTCTAACTGAAGGTCAGGGTCTTTATAAGGTTTCATTCGCAGAACATGTACCACGTCTCTTATTTTTCGTTTGGTGCGCATACTATCACAAGGTTCCACTTCATAAGTCACTTCGGATAACCTTTTTCTCACCCTATAGGGTCCAAAGTATCGCTTTAACAATTTCTCAGATAATCCAACTTTGCGGATTGGAGTAAATATCCAAACCAGGTCTCCCTCTTTGTAATTCACTATCCGATGTCTTTCATCATAACGGCATTTGTCTTTGTCTTGTGCTCTTGTTAGATGTATTTTTGCTAGTTGTCTAGCTTCTTCGGCCTTCATTATCAGGTTTTGAACGTAATCATTCGCTGATTCATCGGGAAGAAAGGGCAAAATGGCATCTAGTAGAGTATCCACATCACGTCCATGAACAAGAAAAAATGGACTGAAACCTGTCGTCTCCTGCTTTGCGGTGTTATATGCAAAGGTGACAAATGGAAGTATGTTGTCCCAATTCTTTTGGTCAACATCGACATACATGGCCAGCATGTCAGCGAGTGTTTTATTGAACCTTTCCGTGAGGCCATTTGTCTGAGGGTGATATGCAGTAGTTAGCAAATGATGAGTCAAGCATAAATTATTTACTTCTTTAACGAGATTCGACAAAAATGATCGCCCTCTATCGCTGATGATTTCCCTTGGTGATCCATGTTTCAGTATAACGTCTTCAACCAGAAATTTGGCTATTTCCGTGGCTTCACCGCTTGGTAGGGCCTTTGTGATAGTAAATCGAGTGAGATAATCTGTACAGACAATTATCCATCTATTCCCTTGCTTTGTTAGAGGAAATCTTCCAAGTAAATCTATCCCTATTTTAGCAAACGGGATATCCCCTGGCAATATTGGATGAAGCAATCCTGGAGGTCGCTGAGGTTGAGATTTTCGCCTTTGACACTCTCGACAATGAGACACATATATATAGCGTCGGACACTGCGGTATAGGCCAGGCCAGAAATACTTCCGTCTGATTCGGTCGTACGTTTTGGCAAACCCTAAATGACCCGCTGTCGGTGCATCGTGAAGGCTTTTTAATACGTCCCCTCTAAGATGTTTCGGTATGAACAATAACCACTGCTTTCCTAAAGGATCGTAGTTTTTTCTGTATAAAATTCCACTAATTTCTTTAAACTTTGAGAAGTCTCTCTTTCTAATCATTTCGTCTCGAATATTTGCTACATCAGGGTCTTTACTTTGCTCACTTTCGAAATTGGTAATGGTATTAAGGAATGGTATATCTTCAGTGGGCTCTTCTTCAATTTTAAGCAGTGGGCTCCTCGATAAGCAATCAGCATCCTGGTGCTTTCTTCCGGTCTTGAAAACTATTTCCACATCGTACTCTTGAAGAAGCAAAGCCCACCTTGCTAATCGCCCAGATGGATCTTTTAGATTCGCCAACCAGCATAAAGAGTGGTGATCTGTTACCACTGTAAATGGGTGGCCAAAGATATAGGGTCGGAATTTACTTATCGCCCAAATAACTGCTAAACATTCCTTCTCTGTAGTCGAATAATTTTTCTCGGATGTTGAAAGTGATCGGGATGCATAAGCAATAGGCCTTTCAAACCCACTCTGTATTTGTACGAGAATAGCACCAATGCCATATCCACTGGCGTCAGTATGTATTAAGGTTTTAGCTTCTGGTTTAAAGAAGCCAAGCACAGGATATCTCGTCAGCAGTGATTTTAAACGGATGAATGCTGATTGATGTTCTTCTTTCCATACAAATTTAACATCTTGCTTCAATAATTCGTGCAACGGCCTGGCGATGTCGGCAAAATTATGGACAAATCGGCGATAATAAGAGCAGATCCCTAAAAAGCTTCTAACTTGCGTAACGGTTTGGGGGGTTGGAAATTCTAGAACTGCTTCGACCTTCCCTGGATCTGGACGAATTCCATCTTTGTCCACTAAGTGACCAAGAATCTTAAGGCTTCTTTGAACAAAACGACACTTTTTATGGTTCAGTGTCAAACCAGCATCTCGTATGCACTGAAGCACCATCCTCAATCTCAAAAGATGTTCTTCGAAAGAGGCAGCGTAGACAATGACATCATCTAGATAACATAGACAGTGCTTCCACTTCATCCCTTTAAGGATACTATCCATCATTCTTTCGAACGTGGCTGGGGCGTTACATAACCCAAATGGCATAACCTTAAATTGGTATAATCCATCCGGAGTAATAAAAGCCGTCTTCTCTCTGTCTCTTTCATCGACTTCAATCTGCCAGTATCCAGACTTAAGGTCTATTGTAGAAAACAAGCTTGCACCCGAAAGGTTATCCAAGGCATCGTCAATCCGGGGTAAAGGGTACACATCCTTTTTGGTAATTTTGTTCAAGCGACGGTAATCCACACAGAAACGCCAGGATCCATTTTTCTTTTTCACCAGAACAACTGGGGATGACCACGGACTCTCCGAATGCTCTATGATGTCAAGCTTCAGCATTTGATCAACCTCTTTTTGAATTATTCTTCTCTCTTCAAAAGACACTCTATATGGCTTTTGCTTAATAGGTTGGCAATCGCCGGTGTTTATCTTGTGTTTTACTTTACTCGAGACTCTTATTTTGTTCTCAAAATCAAAAACATCTGTAAAGTCGTTAAGCAACTTCAAAAGATCTTTCTGTTGCGCCTCACGCAGTTCCGGGTCTACAAGGCATTTGAATTCTTTCACCGACTGTCTAGGGTGCTTCATCTGTTTTACTTCGATTTTGTCAGCATTCTCGTTCAAAGAACTTACCAATCCATCCTCAATATCCGTCATTTCGGCTATACACATGCCAGCTGGTATTATCTGTGGCTGAGAGGAACTGTTAGCAATCCAAATATCTATTTTACCATTCTGGAGTGTGGCTATTGTAGCTGGGACTTTTAGCTGTTTTGTCCATTCAAAATTCTTCATTCCAGTAACTATAACCTTTTCTAAGGTCTGGTGGTCTTTAGCCAAAGCGGAAATCTTTCTTATAGAGTTTCCTGGAATGACAACGTCACTGACCGCATATAAACCAGAATTTACTTCATTCATTTTGAGATCATTTGGAGAGACTTCTCCAATCTGAAGTTCACCTGATCCGCAATCAATAATGGCATCAGTTGCTTTGAAAAAGTCCCATCCCAATATGAGATCATGACTGCATTGCTGGAATACCAAAAATTCGAAAGGTTGCACCACTCCATTCAAGTTCACTCGCAACATGCATCGTCCTATATATAGCTTCTACAACCTTACCACAGGCAGTTCGAAGAATCGGGTTGTGTTCTGAAAACATGGGCGTCCTTAGTTGCGTGCGTAACTGTTCGGAAACTACTGAATAATCAGCTCCTGAATCAACCAAGGCATTAACGATATGCCCATTGACAGTTACGGATACAAAGTTTTTGACTAGTTTAGCAGCCGTGTATACTGGAGGGTTTTCGTTTATTGCGGCCTTACCTCCCACGCAGGTCGCATGCCTTAGTTTTCCTCACTGGACCTAACAGGTGAGCGACGAGATGGAGATCTTGATTGGTGGCGTTGTGGATTGCGTCTAGGGTACGGCGAATTACTTCTGTAACGCTGGTAATTAGATTCAGGATCGCGGCCATAATCAGAAAGAGAGTCGGAATCCCAGCGTTCTGACTGGTCTAATTGTCTTCTTTGTCTTGCTGCGTTAAAAACACGTCGTCTATCACGGCAATATCTAGTCACGTGACCCGGTCGTCCACAATGAAAGCAAATTGGTACGTTATCTGAAGTACGCCAAAGGTCAGTCTTCCTTCCGGTATCCTGTTGAGTTGGTCTGTTTTCTTGTCGAGGTCTCGGCCTTGGTCTCCAGGAACTTCCGCCAGTCCTTTGAGTTCTGTAAGGGGAAGGCGTAGGTTTTTCTCGAGAGAGTGGAGCCAAATTGCTTCGAACTTCTTCTCGGATAATGGATTCTAAATCGCTTGGCTCGTCGTCTATACATGTTGCGATCCGTGGGAGTACTTTCTCGATTTCTTCTTTAACAATCCTTCGAATTAGATCGCTTAGATCTCCTTCATTGGCCATTGATATGGGTGTAACATTAGGTAGTCTCTCATATCGTAGCGGCACAACTCGTCTCTTTCTCATGGCATCCACTTCACGGCAACACGTAACAAATTTATCTACTGTGCTAACTTCTCTGTTTATCAGTACCTGGTAGAGATTTTCAGCCACCCCTTTCATGAGATGCGATATCTTTTGATCTTCTGGCATATTTTTATCCACTTTCCTGCATAATGACAATACGTCCTGAACGTAAGACTCATGCGTTTCGCCAGGACGCTGAGCCCTTGTCCTTAATAATCCTTCTGCAAAACTTTTTACGTCCTCAGGCCTTCCGAAAGTCTCTTCAAAAAGTCTCTCGAAGTCTGTCCAACTTTTCAATCGATCTTCATTGTTGTCAAACCACAACCTTGCAGTTCCGCTTAGATAGAACACGACATTTGCAAGACGTACTGTTTCATCCCAATTGTTGTAGTTAGCAATCCTCTCGTAATCATTTTTCCATTTTTCAGCATCTTCGGTATTCAAGCCAGAGAATGAACAAGGCTCTCGTGGCAGCTGATAGGTAACATACATAGATGGGATTGATGATGTTGCCTTGTCTTCCGTTTCACCTTCCGGCATTCTTTTTACAGTTCGGACTCGGCAAGGTAGCAACCCGTATTCTGGAGGTAGCCCTTGGAGCCTTCGACTTTCTCTGATATCCGCCGTTGCCGATGGCTATCGTTACCCCGCGCCTCCACCAAAATGTCGCGTCGAAGGAATAAGGCGATGTTATCCAATACACAATTTATTTTGTCGTAGTGTTTTACACGGGCAGCACCACAACTGAAGACCTATCCAGCTGCAGTACTTTTATAAACCTGGTGGAGGGTTCTAGAATAACCACCAGGGGAAAGATTAACATAAATTCAATTTACATTATTTGCAAATGTCCATAATAATAAATAATGAAAGTCATGATTGAATTTAACAAACAAATATCTGGGAGGCTCGAACCCGAGCCACTTGCATTGTAGCGCAGTGCTCTAACCGTTCGGCCACTCAGAGCGTATCAGTTTGTGACAATATATAAAACTCAAACTCAGTGGCGCAACAGCCCATGAGGGTCAAGGCCTACTGTGCCCATCTCAGTATACGTGACCATTGGGCGCTGGGGTGCATGAACAGATGTTCCGATCAGGTGGTCAGCCTGAAGCGAAACCCCCAGTGTTTGGTCCCCAAGTAAGCTTGGTTCTCATTTTATCGACCCACTGATGGGATGAAAGGCTGAGTCAACCTTGCCCAGCCCGGGGTTTGAACCTCGGACCTGTGGTGTGGAAGTGCGATGCACTAACCATTCAGCCACTGGGCTTCTCTTTTCAATATATATCATTATTATATCTTCTTTATTCAGTCCTTTTTACGAATATTTTAGTTTTCTCATATTATAATTACTCAAAATTCTTTAACAGTGAATGAAATCTCTTGTTTCTATACCACAAACATTTTTTTTATCCTTATTTGATATTTTAATTCTAATTTTCTCAATGTTTAAAAAATAATTTCAATGCTTAGAGTAAATTTAAGGCAGCACCTTAGCAAAGAAAAAACCCGTCATTACAAGAATTTGTGCATTTTATAAAAATACACATTACTGTATTTTTCTAGCGACGTGTGTAGTTGAAAATTTTGGTTAACTATACAAATTAAGGAAGATATTCGAATAAACACACAGAAAAAATATAAGCATTCTTTATGTCAAAGTGCTGTATTATAATTAAAACACGAATTTCTAGATTTATTGCAACAGTTCACATTACAATTATTTCAAAAATTATGCAACTACTGATTAATGGTTTATGCTTATGAATTGATTCAATATGATATGTAGGAGCAAAATGACAATAACGGTAAGAATTATTATGGAATTTTCTTATGAATCGTTTATTTATTAATAGTTACCCATTAAAGAAGCTAATTATTTTTAAAGCAAATTGGATTGAAGCATCATTTTTCGGTATATATGCTTATGTATTATCACAACTTATTGGCGACATTATATCAGTGTTTCTCAAATTGTGGGGCGAACTCCCTAGGGGGGGGGCGTGATAACCGTACAAGGGGGCGCGAGCGTATTGAAAAGTCGAACACGAATGATTATTTAAAAATATTATTAATAAACTGAAAGTAAATAAGTATAAAATACATTTTCAACATAATAAAGAATAAAATGCACATTTACACTGATGTATAATATACTTAAAAATATATCATAAAGATATCTACACTGATCCCTCTCTTGTGCTGGACTTTTTGAGAGTCAAGGATTTAATTGATCTTGTCTGACTTCGTTAGACTCTGGAGGATTAGCAACAACAGCAACTACAAAATATCTCATTACCACGCAATGCATTTTATAATTGATTTAACAATACTATACGTTAAAACCAAGTATAATAATTACCAGTGACCCCATGTTTTTATCTTATATAAAATTATATACAAAAATTAATACCTATATCTTGATAATTTGTATGATTTATAATTAATCCCTTAACTGCCACCATTTAGCGCGTAATGAGCGTATTTGGTGAATTAGGGGGATAGAAAAAGAATAAATCCTTTGAAATAAGTAAATCCTTCGCAAACAACACTGTCAAGGTCATTTTATTGCATTCTAAAGCCTTCGGAATAATTTTATGGATAGCAGTGACAGAAAAGATCGTATTTCGGAAAGACTTATATTTACGTCTGGGGCAATTAACACTTTGACTGAGCGAGACGTTTATATACGCCGGCGGCACTTAAGAGATTAAAATCGTATTGTAGGTTTAGCTTCAGAGTATAGTATTATTGAATTCAATACATTTTTTTATTATTGTATGGTGAGAGCCACGATGAAAATTATGATTGAATATTGAATCACCAATATTTAAAGCTTGAGAAGCACTGCATTATATGAAACGAAGCTCATGGTTGCCAATTCAACGCATATGACCCCCCCCCCCATAAGAAAACCGGGTCACCAACATGGCGAGTTTTTAATAGAGTTGGTGATTGTTGCGATATTACGTAAGTACCCAAATTTCTTATATGTTTTATACAATACTACAAAAATGGAAATATACGAACATGGATTGAATATTCAAAGCTTAAAAGAAGACTTTGATAGCCCAATATCAAGTAATTGGTTTTAAAAGCTCATGAAATTTAACTTACTGAAAAGAAAATAATATATTATAATTAAGAAATACTTAATTAACGATACATTTCCAACTACATGTCTAGAAAGTTAAAAATAAGAATATTACTATTATAATTCCTCGCGATCAAATGATCCTAATCCGAATTTACAATTAAATTTCCTTTGAAATTGAAATCTAGCATAGCTTACTCAGTTAAGCTTTCTATGTTCCTTAATCTGTATTAGTTAAATTGACTCTTACGACTGGAAAGGATTAAAAGGAATAGAGGATTATGCTTCGAAGAATATGTCATGGGATACTTGTCTGAGCTCTTTATTTATGTCTGGTATTATGCACAGTTGTCTAGGGAAAATGTGATATTGTTTTTTATATTAAACTTAAATAACAACGATAGCAGCAGATAATATATTTGAAATCGACTGGAAAGAGATATTTTTATTTCCAATTTCGAATTGCAGGATAAATTATTCTGAAATAAAATTTAGGATTTAGTGATGTGTATTTATTTACTTTTTTACTGAAATACAGACAAAAGCAATCTTTTATTAAATTATATTAAAATATTTCTTATTTACCGACAGTCTTCTATGTAACATGTAAGAAAAACACTTAAAAATATGAGCAAGAGGAAAGTGTATATTATTCTAGGTAATTTATATATATATATATATATATATATATATATATAATCCCAGTAATTTAATCCTTATAAATAACTTTTAACTATCTATAGTCCAGCCCTTCAGGACCCAAAAGTTCAATTAATAAACTTGCTAGCCGCCTAACGAGAGTATTTTAAACTACACCTATTCACCCACTCAGATCATGTGATTTGAGCCGCCTAAATATACTCCGAGATTCCTGGAGACCGTCCCTTTTTCACTTCTGTTTTGTGCATGTAGCCGGCTGCAGCTTGGTTTGTGTGTGTGTATTGTGTCGTCCTTGTAATGATTTATGTGTTCAAGATGTGGAATAAAGCAGATATAAATAATCACAAGACTGCTTCCTCAATAATATTGAATATGCCTCATCAATCTCATCCAAAGGGAACAGCAAACATCAATAATAATGATCTAAATAAGGAATGCTTCCCACTCGCCAAATTGAGATACTCCACAATTATTTCATATATATATAGGCAAAATTTCTCTTCAAGAGAGATGAATAAACATGATCAAAACTGAAAAGAATTGAAATGTCTCAGGACATCATACAGAACTTGTATGCCTCAATGCCCAATCGTATCGCATCGTGCATTCGCGCTAGAGGAGATTCAACAGGGTATTAAATCCAGCGTTCTTTTGCCTTTTTCTCTGAAATAAATGATTCTTTTTCTTTGATTTTCTAATTATTTACTTACATCAAAGTAGTCATTGCGTATGTAAAATTTCGTTTCATTTTGACGACTTCTTCTTTGTGCGCTAATTTTTTTCGTCCATGAGTATATATTAAATGTGAAGTATAATTTTTGGGTAAGTTATAATTTTTAATTATCTCTATATATGTAAGTGAACAATAATACAATCCAGATAATTAAATACTTATTTTATAACCATGCACTCACAAATAATGAAGAAAGTATGTGAATCTCTGTATTTGCATGTTTTCTATATATGAAATGAGTATACTTTCAATAAAAATTTAAAGTAATTCTATTTTTTACGTATTATCTATTTTTTATTAGTAACAAGTGAGTTCCAAAAAAATGGCAGTTATAGAGACTGCCGATAGAAGTGAAAGCTTATAACTTTTAGTACTAAAATTTGAAATTTCATAATGTTCGAATTAAAATTATCAACATCAATCTGGTTTCCACATCCATTGACACTCTGAGCAACAACTAAATGCATGTTTATATGGTTTTTTATTATTCAAATATATTACGGGCTGTACAAGATCATGACAAAATATTAATACAATTCAATTGAAATAACGATTAATATATAATCATATTATTTATGGATAGTATTTGTATTTACTTAAATTTCAATGTACTTGATTTTTAACATTATTTTAATGTTTGCATCATTAATTTCAACAATACTTAGAGTTTTTGTGCTTTCAATTATTTCATTTTGTTCTAAAAAGATACAATAGGCTTATGGTAACTAAAGTAAGAAAGGAAAATGCTTGATTCAAATTTATCTAAGTATCGCGTTAAAACCGCATTGATCGTCGTTTTATAATTTGTAGTACTGAGTTTTCGACCATTGGACATATTTAAGTTAAGTGTTTAGATTAGAAATTCAATTAGTGGTAGATTTTTATCATCTGCAAAGTTAATATTGAAGTCTCCACTTAAAAAATCATCGGTAAATTATCATAGTTTCGTCAAATCGTTTTTCGAGTATTTCAGTACCTTCTTTTGTATAAATCATCAAATTTTCGAATAAAAATTGTTCTATCTGTCTCAGATTTTCCAGGCGAAATATAAACGTTAATCATTAATATGTATTACCCATTCTCGGAATCGCAACGAGCACCGCATATTTCGCCTATATCAGAAACATTAACACCAATGCTTCTAGTGAATTTAGCACGTATGTCCACATGAGAAGTAATGAAGTGGGACGTATTTTGAGTATTGTGATAAATAGCTACGCCTGCTGCTGGAACTTCGGGTCTTTTATAACTTAGAACAAAGTTGAAATTCGGAATATCAAGTGGATCTTCATTTTTCATACGAATTTCAGACAAAAGCAGAACATTTGACTTTTTTTACAAAAGCATCATTTTTTAGGTCAGCTGCATGGGCATGCAAACTTTGACAATTGAATGAAAATATTGATAATCCTTTCTTGTTGGAGATGAATTCTAGAAAAGTTTTGGTGCCGTTTGTAGTGCATCGCTTTGTAAGCTTCTCAATTCTAACGTTAGATCCTCTCGATGACTTGTTGATCTTTTATGATGTTTATTTGCATTAATTGCCATATTTTAAACTTGAACACATTAATCATGAATTATTATTAGATTTTCTAAAATTTTTAATTTCAAAATCCACGATAAAAATATGATTGAACAACTAGAAGTCTGTGTTACGGTAGTAAGAAAACGTCTAAGTCACTGTGAAATACTAATCCGGATTGCGTGATGCATTACAGAGGTTAAATATTAGAAAATAGTTAATAAAAATTTTTCAAACGCCAGAATAAATATGGAGATTTAAAATAATTTTTAATAATATAAAATTTTTAAACGCCAAAATTAATACGAGTATTTAAAATAATTTTCTTTTATTTATTTTTTATCTTAAAAATATTAGTTTATTTATTTAGTACTCACTATTGTACTGCACAATGATTCTTCAATTAAACGATTCAAATAATAATAAAACAAAAATACTATTTCAACAATGCACAGTATATACACATTGAACTTTTCACTAAATCCATTCAATTTCACTTATAAGATATACACAGCACTATACGTCAGGTGTATTGCTACAGATATATTGCTATAATCATGTCGGTAACGCGAAAGCATGATATTTCACCCATCCAAAAAGTATCTAAGGCAAACAGCACACTGTGCATGCGCCAGTCAGAGCATGTCGGGGACGCGAACCCATAAGATTTTCCCCTACCAAAAAGTGCCCAACGCCGCTAAAGACGTTTTCACTTCAATAATATAAGGTATATAAGAGCTTAAGAGAGGTAACATTTTCTGTACTTAATGAATAATTAATCTGTTTGGTAATAGTCTCCACTAAGACTGTTTTATTTTTCCTTTTGTTAGTACTAACAGATAATAATCCTATAATCAGAAGCAACATATTTCAGAGTTGAATGACTCGTAAAATTATAAAATGAGATGAAGTATAAGCATTTGCATCTATTACAGCACTTGAATACATTCATTGTCTAAAGCAAGGGTATCATACTCAGAGGTTAACTCGGGCTAAACAAGAAAGGTTTAACTTTAGGTAAGCTGCAAAAAAAAAAATCAATTTTCTTTTAAACGCAAGATTATTTAGAATAATATATTATGATCAACATATGTAAAAGAACAAGAAACATTAATGTTTAGGTCCTGACACTCGGCATCTCTTCTCTGCTACCATCTTTCCCATTTCGGGAAAAATTTTGATATTTTATGATACACGGTAATTCACCTTTAAGGTACAAACATTTTTTGTACGAACTTTAAGGATACATACATTACATTATAAAACCATTTATTGAATGGTAATGTATTTACGCAAATGATGCGGTGAGGAATAAATACAAAACATGAAAAACGAATGGGAAGACGAAGTATTTATTGAAAGCGTCGCTGACAAGTATTATGTTTATAATGACTGCTCAGCACATGAGCTATGCAGCGTGCATTGTTGTCCCACCCACTGGCGGTCGGAGAAGATAACCTGCCTGATTGAAAGCTTGTACTCGCTGAAAATGAATGAGGTGTAGGTGATTTTCGTTTAACACTCTACAAACGGTCTGATGATTCACACTTACGTGATAAGTAACAACTTTTGTACTCGACTTTGGTCTATCAACCACACTATTCAAAATGCTTTCTTCCAGGCTTGAACTGCGTACAGCTCTTCGTCGACCTGAATCATGTCTGGTGACGCGGAACGAACGTATTTCTAGGAAGTTGACGAGGTAACCGCTGAAAAATTCTGTGATCCGACATTCGTTGATTAGAAAACTGAGCGTGATACATTCGAAGCGCAGCCCTGCCGTTACCATTTGGAGGGCAGTACATGACTGCATGTTTGTAGTTTAGGCATACGTAACGTCTCCCATCGAAGAGTCAGAACCATTGCAAATGGCGCTTTCCACTACTGAGATGCATCATGTTGAACGGTTGTTTGACATCTTCTGCCCCTACCGGCAACACAACCAACCGACATTACTTGATTTCTCTTTTCTTTTATTTACCAAGCTTCGCCTCATCGCATCACTTGCGCCCACACATTCCTTCTCAATAAATGATATTACACTGTCCCGTATCTACCATTAAAGTTTGTGCCATGAATTTGGGACCACCTGTCTGGCCGGGGCGCAAAAATATTCGTTGTAGGCCACATGCGACCCGCGGGTGTCGAGTATAACACTCCTGGTCTAAAGAGTCGTACAAGCCAGAATATATTTAGTTCTTGAGCTCTTTCCCAATAGACTAACATGGTCTATCACAGAGGTATATGGCATTTGAATTTTACGCTTTCGTGTATAATAATGATTCTTGGTTTAAAGGAGTTTATTTTAGTTTTGGGAACTTAAAATATAAATGGCGTTCACTTCCAATTACTGTTGCTCTAATATTATTATACTGAACTCGTGGTTATTGCTGTACAGAAATGGAATTATTTTATATTTCTAAAAGTACGTTTTTCCTTAATGTTGTTGAAATATTTTTCTTTTAGAAACAAATGGGAGACAGGAAAATAAAGTAAATGTCTAAATGCTTTAACGTATTTGGAATTTTAGATTTATGCTGAATAATTTGCTGTATCTTTTATTTTTTTAGAACTTAATCCCTAAAGCAAACATGCATCCCTTATTTCAGACTAAAAAGTATTAATGTTTCAAGTAAAAACGAGATCTATATTTCGTTGTATAATATCAATTTACAGTTTCATAATTATACTAGCTGGTGTACCACTTCTTCGCACGGGTGAATTAAAAAATTAAACAATACAGATTGAAAGACAAATAAGTTTTTAATGAGTTAATTTTACGTGAATTGCAAATTAAACCAAAATAAATTTTTTTTTGCATATCTCAGCTGAACGGAAAGACCATATTTGTTTAAATTTTAAATCTATAGAGATCTAATAGCTGATAAAAAAAGACTTTTTTTTAAAATTAATAACGCCCCGTATCTCTCTTGTGCGTTGATCTAAGCTGATCTCATCTCAGCAAAAGCAGCAAAATTTTACAAATTTTGTGTAATGAACGCTTAAAATAGTGTAAATAATTTATATCTGGATGTGTAATACGTTAATACTAAATTTTGTTGCATTTAATTTATGTTAAAATTGTAGTATTTGCAACAACGTCGCTCCTTATATTATAATTGTCATTCAACAGATGCATAGCGAAATGTTGGCGATAGAGCCAAGTTGGCTGTATTTTTGGCGGCCATATTGACAACTTGGCGATTGATTGAATGGTGCAGAAGTTGATATGCTGTATCGCCACCTGCTGGGGAGTTACAACAAAGAGGATAGCACAGAAACCTTCTCCAACAAAAAAGTTCATATACATGCCAAATTTCATAGTGATCGGTGATAAAGAGGCGCGAGGTCATATATATACAAACATCAATTTATATATATTGAGAGGTTAGTAACTGTTTTATAACATAATTAAGTTTCAAAAAGAATATAAAAACAGTGGCACCAAAACACTTAAGGAAGCTGAAATTCGAAGGTCAAATGGAAGAATATTTGTATAGAGCTGTAAAACACGGTGGATGGCTTTGTTATGGTTTGGTTTGTATGTCAGCATCTAATGTAAGCAATTTGGTAAAGATTACGCTTCTTGATTGTTTGCAAAGAAAATTCAAGCCGAGATGATTCTAAATCAGAATTCAAAGGATCATATATCTTTCAACTAGGCATACATCAGAAGCATATCGCTAAAGTATATGAATGGGTACACTACAATGTTCCAAAATGTCTTAAATCTTCTAAGTTGACTGAGAGTAATCCTCTGGGGTCCTTGTAGAATGACTTTGTCCAATAAATTAGAAAACGTAATATCAAAATAAATATGATCAATCAAATGAACACTTTTGGACGTGTGGCAGATAATAACATTATATGTGTCAAAGAATTTCTTAACTTTATGTTAGTAAAATTAAATGCTATGTTAAAAGCCCGAAATCATGAATTAACTTTTAGACTTCATAAAGAAACTTGAAAAATAAAATGTGATTTTTTGCAGTTTTTTGTTTTTATTTATGTACTTGCATATTAATTTTAGCTGTTTTTATGAAGGAAGTGCTTTTTTATTTATGAAATATCATTTTTTTAAAAAAAAAGTCTAGATTTTAAATTTTTTCGCTCTTGTGTGATTAAATAACGTTATCATGAAATTTTTAATTTAAAAGAAAACATGAGGAAAGCTTAGAAAGGAAATATAAATTGGCAACAAAATTTGTTTGGGGGAATATCTACAAAACATGGACTCTCTCTTTTATTCTTCCATGAGCTTTCAATGTCGTTCGTTTGTTAAAAGTTTACATTCTTTCATTTATTGAAACTGAGGAAAACTACTAATGGGGATACCACTGCAGCTAAAATACATTGGAGTTAAATATTCCATTTCCAGAAAAGCATCCCAGAACTTCCAGTTCCTCAAAGATATTTCTCATCATTTGACTCACTTACTTATGGTAGAAGTCTCATAAAATATTGATACCTTCCCTTATATATCTCCAACTTAAATGATGCCTCCCAACAAAGATTGGACCAAAGATCCATCCCATTGGAGTTTCTTTCCCAGGAACACAATAATTCACCCTATAAGCATGCCCTAACATCCCTCTGTGAAGTGGTAACATTTTAGTCATAGTTTCATAACTGCACCCGTCTCGATGGAACGACTTCTGCATGGATCTCCCATGGGAATACCCCTCCCGGGTAAAAGGATATTCTGGGTAAAAGGAGACGGATCCTAAATTTTGCCCGGTGAAAGGCTTCCCATTGTATTGTTGTGCTGCATTATTCATCCAGCCTTCCTTTGAACCTTCATTCTAAATGCAAGTCAAAACTCTACGGGGGAGTATCTGCGACGAGTACACGCAATTTGCTACTGATATGATGATGATGGCAGGTTAGGGATGTTGGGCTCCTGCAGAATAAAGAAGCTCTTTGTTCTAAGTGCTTTAAAAGAGAAGCCTCATTCCATTAGGTTTGAGAATATACGGTAAAGAATAAAAGCTGGTCCTGATCGAATCTTTTCCCTATCAAAAGAACTGATTACTTCGAATTATTTCCTTTTGTTGGATCAAACGAAAAGAATGCTCCTTCTTTTTTGAAGTATTGAAACAGTTCGATAAGTACATTTAAATTCGATTTCGTATTGCTTAAATTTAATTCGAATTAAAGTTTCTGTTCGATGGGCTTAAGTGAATGATGCCATCGCGAAGGAATGTAAAAGTGCCACACCTCTCTGTTTTCGTTTGCTCGTTTTCTTATGCTTTATTTTTTGTTTTATAAATAATAAAATACCGAAGTTGCTTTGACAGTAAACTCAAGAGCTTTTGAGCTTTTTTAACAAAATATTACTTTGGAGTCCGTGAAGATTGTTTGAAAGAAAGAAATGCTTATATTTGGAAATAAAAGAGAACATTTTTTGATTCCTTTGATAAGAAGGTTTTAAAGACAACGATTTTTTAAAATTTATTTAACTTCGTACAGATTTTTAAGTGTTGCAGTAATACAAAATATATATCGAAATATTTTCCTACAAAAGAATATAAATTTTAAATATTGTGAGAGGAAATGCGTTTTATTCAAAGAGAATATAAATATAATATACAAAGAGAATGAGTTTGAATTGTTGGAAAAATGCTATTTAAAGAAAAGGCAATAACGTATAAAGAAACAGAATTGTAGGCGGACATCTGTTTAATGAAGTTGCTAAATCCCGAAATAAAAAGTTCGTTATAAAGAAAATTCTTTATGCATCGATGCTCATCTTTCAATATATTTTATAAACCACATAAGGCAGATTTTAAATTGATAAACACTATATATTAAAAAAAGTAATTATTCACAGCTTTTTGTAATTTAATATCTATTTATTTTATATATCTTACCCATTAAAAAATGTAAGAAAACTGCAATTAAAACAAGAAAAATGAATTTCGAAGAATGCACTGTATTTTCAACTAAAAAAGTAATTTTATATTAAAATAAAGGAATTTTAAATACATTTTCCAATTAAAAACATACAAGAAATTTAAGCATACATTACCACATTTGTCTCCTTAAATTTAATTGCTTATAAAATCAATAATTTTTGTTTGAAAAAATGCTTTGTTTCGCAATACACCTCACGTCATTACAATGCATTTTTGCTTTGCTATGTTTTCCTTGCATTTTTCATTTTTAACTGTTAATGTTTTTTGTGGTAAACATTAAGAAACAGCGCAGTCTCATCTGCATTCAAAATGTTTTCTGGCTTAAAATTTTACTTAGTGTCTCGTTATCCAATATTTAATATCATTATCATCAACATCTTTATTTTCCCCAGATAATAGCTCTGCTACAATTCCGTGTCAGTTCTTAAATTTTTCTACCCATCCATTGCTACCTAGAAATTGGTCGTATCCCAATGTCTTCGCAAATTCAAGAGCTATCTCTATTACGAAAGGTCCCGAGATCGGAACATGTTTATCTCGCATTCAGACATCTTCATAGATACATATATTTTAAAGTTTTGAACAAGAATTCGATAAATCATAATTTTGTAGCGTATCACGATTTTTTTATAATAGTTGATAAGCTTTTTAGAGGATTACCAAACTTTAAAACAACTTCCTTTTTTAGACACCCTTATCCACTTCCTGCAAAATTAAATTTTTTTTCTTTGATGCTCAATCACTTACGTTTTGACATTTTCGAGCTAATAGAAACGAAGTTAACAGTACGAATGATCAACACTACAAAGGAACGGAAACTAGTTCAAGGACACGGGAACACGAGACGACTCTACTGAGGGGAAAAGAAGATTTCGAAGATGTTTCTGGTGAACTGTTTCTAGTGGGGTTAAGCGTTGCACTTTATCGGAGGTTTGAACTCGGTACCTTCCGATTCGTAAGCGCGTAACTTACCACTAGACAAAAGTGATCACCTCTGTCCAGAGGCTGTTACTGTCTTATTGAGGTTCCGCCACAACTTCTTTGATGAAACGCCCAGAATTCTATTTCTCTCGGTGACTTAGGCACTTAATAAAACCAGTTCTACTGATTTATGACCTCGTTAATTTTGTTAAAAGAGAGAATAACTTGAAATTTCCAGAAATACTTTAATAATAGGGAGAGAAAAAATTGAATTATAAGATATTAAAAGTTCGTTACATAGAAAATCCACTTCACTATTGGTAGGTTATTTTACGATGAAAATCGTGAAATGTTCTTAATTCCAATATAAATTTAGCTGTGTAGAAAAATTCGTAATATAAAGGTTCGTAATATGGATGTTCGACTGTACTAAGTTTGACTACTTTTAGCATGGAATGCATCTCATTATAATGAAAAAATCTAATGAAATAAAATGTAAATACATTTTAAACTCATCTTTGTACATATACGGAATTAAAGATAATTTTAAACTTAAAATAAATTTAAAAAGAGGAAAAACTTAAAGTTTTTATAAAAAATTATTTTTACTACTTTCTTAAATTGTTACCGAATAAAATTTTTTTCTTTCTTTTTTTGAAAAATTGTCTAGTATTTAAATGCTATTCTGGTAATTATTGAAGTTTTTCCCATTACTTAAATCACAGTTTATCTGCATTACTGTGCTAATAATATTTTTAAATGCAATTTATTTAAACACAATTAATAATATATGAAAGTTTTAAATTTGATTCTGAATTTTTATTTGATTGTTTAGAGTAATAAAAATGCAGTGGAAGTCATTCAAAAAGTCAAAGAGCAAATTTCATAATTGAAAATAAAAACATTTACAATGCAGGAAACATTTATTAATTTTGGATAAAAAAAATACCATAGCCAGTAAATGGAATCAAGAAAACGTTAAAGAACTGCGTAGAATATTCTTTTAAATTAGTAGAATGTGAGCGATAATATTTTATAGAATTACACACTAAAATTATAATTAAAATTTTCTGCGTCAGGTACACATATTTTTTTATATCAGTATTTTATTTAAAAAGAACGACCATTATTCTATATTTTACTTTACAACTCTCATTCATTACCTTATATATTAATGAAACCTTCTTTTATGAAATATTCTTTTCAATTATTAGAATGTGAACACTAATATTTTATAGAATTATACATTAAAATTATAATTAAAAATTTCTGCGTCAGGTACATATATTTTATATCAGTATTTTATTTAAAAAGAACGACCCCATTATTCTATATTTTACTTTACAACTCTAATTCATAACCTTATATATTAATAAGACCTTTTAATAAAACATATTATTTGCTCTAAAACAGTGATATTCAACCTGCTGTGTGACCCGGTCTTGGACTAATGTACTAAGAAATTCAATTGTTTAAGAACGATGTACTAAAATGTAGGGAGAAATTCTATCAATCAAGCATTCAATTATATAAATATTGCTATCAGTTTGCTTTTTTTTATAGTAGAATGTAAACGAGAGGCTTAGTCACGGATGAAAGGAAATAGAAACTACCCCATCATTAAAAGATGCATAATAGTAAGCATTTCTACTGTGTGTTTAATCGAAAGGGAAATATAGTATTATAGTAAAAGCTCCCCTTCTTAAAAATGAGTTTAAATATTTTGATCAATTTTACCTTGTTCAATGTTGCTTTGATGTTTTTATTTTTATTATACTCATGGTTGAGGTTAAAAAGGTCGAGTAACTCTGGTCTAAAGTATTCAAGCAATAGCTACGAAATAAAATAGTCTGAATAACTATGTTTACACACACTACGCATATTAGGTTTATATGGAAAAAGAAATAAACTGAAAACTGTGAATTGCGAACATTTTTTAACGATTAAAAATGGGTAAAGTATCTGGTAGTCGTAGTTAATGTTATTGTTGTCGTTCTACACTTTTCTTTTTACTGTGCCTAGATAGAGTTAATCGCCATAAAGTAATAAATTATAAGTTACACAATAAGCACAATTCTGAAAATTAATAATAAATGGTTTAATTACGTTTTTGCGCATGAGCATACAAGCTGAATCAATTAGATCATGCTTATTATTTGAGTGTTCAAGAATCGAAAAGCTTGAATATCATTTGAAAATAATCAAAATTGGTTATCATAGAACAAATTTTAGAAGTAATTTTCATTCAGTGTTGATAAAAGTGTAACTCACACTTGAAAAAATTAATGAAAAGTTATCTTGAATAAAAGTGAAATATATATTATTTTAATTAATTATGAAAAGTAAACACACTCTGAAAAGAAATTATTCTAATTTAATATACCTCCTAATTTCTTCTCATGTACTTTTAGTGTTTCCATTTTCTTAGGAACAAAGAAAAATACAAGCAGTTAAAAAAAGTGCTGTGAAGAAAATAAAACGAGCACTGCTATCTAATTTTTGAGCCAAAGCAGCTATCTAAGCTAGCTTTGTTTCTACCAACTGGCTATTCATTTAATTGTAATAATACTTCAGCTGCAAATATGCAATAAATTTAATTAGACTCCAAGCCAAGCAAAGCTCTCAATGGCTTGCGGTTGATTTAATTTTTCCCGCTTTCTCTTTTCTTACTGCTCAATAAAAACACCAAAAAATAAACCCGGAAATTGCCTCTGGATTTATATGAATTGCAAGTGGGGCATCCTTTAGTTAATAACGGAGGAAGTGTATTTCCCTCCGTGCTATCCGCCATCTTTTTTTTCTTGGCATGTTTTTTTTTATTTGGCTTGATTGGCGACAATAAAAACACCAGGTGTACTTCATTCGATGTTATCTGTTTTGGGCTGCTTCTTCCTGGCTGCAGCTGAGAGTGGTGAAAAAATATGTTAACGTTTATCTAAATGGTTGCAATTAATTCAGGAATTCTGCCTTTGATGCTAAGTGCATATTAGCTATATTTTTCTTTTTTATGTTTGGGCGTACTGTGTTTTTTCCCTCTCTAAAATGTTTTTTACCTCACGAATATTTTTCCATTTCGTTTTCTTTCATCATAGCTCCTTGAGGAGAATGTGAGGTAATTAATTTTAGATGAACCGAAATTCGTTGCGTCTTCAGACTGTTTTAGTTTTTAGTTTTCTTGGTTGTACTACTTTATTATTTATTTGCTTCTGTCTTTTGTGTTTATAATTATACATAAACAACATAAACAAAAATGAATTTATTAATTTTTCAAGTAAAGCAATCTCTTGGTAATATTATATAACCTAAACATGTATCAGTCAATTTTTTAGGGAATAATTCGATAACGGTTAAGGTACAATTTTAGATAAATGGTAGAGATTATTAGTAATAGGCAGTGAAAAACCTTAATATTAGCAATTCTCGTTCCTCGTGGGTGGAACTTATAATAATTAGTATTCCATTAATGATTTACCATAAATGAAATTTGGGGGTATAATGTGTTATTCTTTATTGGGGGGGGGGAAAGTGTGATTCAATGTTATCCTAATCAATAATTATATACAGTAAAATATGGCGTATAATGCGCACTTTTAACACACAATTAAGATCAAAATGATAGGGTGCGTGTAAAACGCCGGACATTTGAAAGTAAAAAAGACGATCTTAGGGGGGAAAAATTAGATTTCTTTTTGGATCAAAATACTATTTTTTTTTAAAGAAACGACATTCCTTATGAACTTAAAGGGTTGTAGTTCTAGAAGTGCTCTATTTTTGTGCATAGCTTGGAGTAATATATCGAATAAAGGACTTCAAAACAAGAGCTCTGAAGACGTACATTTCAAGTTTTTTCGTAAAAACGGTGCGCGTTATGCGGGGATTTTATCTAAAAATCAAAAATTTCAACTTTAAAGTTTGGGTGCGCTTTTTTCAGCGGGGCGCATATACGCTGAATTTTACGGTACGTTATTTTTTATTAAAGGTTATTATACTAATTTAAATCTTATTTTAGAATCGTGAGCTATGTAGTTATTTGCTTTAAGTCAGTCTTCGTCAAATATACGAGTGGCCATTTTCAAACAGAGCAATATCTCCAATTTTCATAAAAATTTGCAATATACAATTCGTACATCTGTTTATAATATATTGTTCTTAAAATATTCAATAAATAAGTATTTTTTTTTCATTTTAACACGAAACAGGATAATACATTTAGCATCACTATATAAGAGAAAAATGCTATACACATTTTATACAGGAAAAAATGGATAAAATCGGATTAAAAAAATAAGGAATACAATAATATATGCTACAGGGTAGTGAAGACAGTATATAATATTGATGAACCAATTCTTTAATACCTGAAAAATATTCCGAATTCGGGTTCTATTCTTCAACATTAAACGAATACAGCCTTAACTACCGTAAAATCCGACGTATAACGCGCGCCAATACCGTAAAGCTGCAATTGTTAATTTTTAGGTATATTCGCCGTATAACGTGCACTCCCTTTTTTACGAATAAACTTGAAATTTACGTGAGCGCAATGCTCTTACGCGCGTTTTGAAGTAATTTATTCGATGGTTGGTAATAGGTTACCAGTGGGACTATTCCATTTGGCGTCGGTTGTATCATTGTTGGCGACTTTATCGTTTGCGCTGGTGAAACGGAAAAATGCATAAAATTGTATTGCTACTAAGTTTTTATTTTCATAACAAAAATTGAAAATAAATAAACATTTTTGACGAATCACTTAAAAATTCTTTTCTACGTAAAAATAAGGCATGTTGAATGTAATAGTTGAATTGAATGGATGAAAAGGAATTGAAATTGAACTGGATTAATATAGATTTTCCCCCTATTTGTGAAAAATAATGCATTGTTCCAAAATCCTCCAAGATATATAACTGTTACAATCCAGTGCTGTTACAATTATTGTTAATCTGGTTTTAATCCTGTATATCAGGTCTTAATCCTTATAAGAGGAATAATCTAGTAACTCTAAAATTGTATATATATATATTCGAAATCCTTTTTACGATACATTTGCTTTATAATAAGCACAAAAGAACTGTAAGTATGTGCTGATTGAGATGAATGTGAATTAAAAGCATCGAGAATAACATTAGTAACAATTTGTTGTGTATAAATCCATTTTCGTTAAATAAGTTAATAAATTCCTTTGCGTGTATTTACATGACTTTTAAATCATGAATGTATTTATAATTAAATAAATCTGAAATATGAAGCTTAAGTTATCTCTTTCAGTGAGTTCAATTCATAAATTCTACAATTGAAATAATGAATAAGTTTCATTACATCAATTGTAGTTCCGTCAGAAACAAATAATAATTGTCAAAAGATAAATTGAAGAGTATAATTTAATAAGTAAAGTAAATTTGTTCATTACTGTTTCTGAAGATAATTGACGAATTCTATGTATATAAATTCTATGCATATTGATTGATATTAGTATTTTGAGAATTAATACATGGCTTATACGGTGACTTAAAATCTTAAACGAATTTGCGATATGCGCTTATTTTCTATTTCTTTACAAGTATATATTTTCTTTTTAAGACTCAAGTAGCGATCTGAGCAACATTTTCTACTTCTTGTCTGGCAAAATATTTAAATAACTTCTTTTATGCATGGGGATTTAATATTACTTCTGAAATATTATATTATTGTTGTCTGGTTCGGTCTGCTTTATGTTATAAATATTGTTTCACCGCTTTCCAATTCATAGAACTAATTTATTTTGTATATTATTACTGAAATGGGGAAAAAAGATTGTTCTTTACAATGTTATTGAGAAAGACAAAGCGTACAAACATCTTTGAAATGTCAAAGATATAAAATACATTTCTATATGCAAATGTGCTTCAGATATAGTTTTAATCAGATATGTTATCAGATATAAATAGACTAAAAATCTGTTCTTTCATATTCATAATTAGTTTACTATTAACGATATGTTTGAAAAATTATACATTAATGAAAACATATTGATACAGTTACTTAGACTAATTGTAACTAGTTAGTTTTAATTTCTATTCTTTGATGTTATAATAACAATGGTAATAACACTATTTTCATGAAAGTATAGTTGAATAAAATTAATACATTTTTAAAAAATTTTGTTCTCTCATGTGTTTTTTGAAAAATATTTTCAAAAGATTACAAATTATCATGTTGTAAATGATGCAATAAGGAATATTTTTGTATCTGTTGATTAAATATAGAATATATTTTATAATTTTCTAGGTAAAAATATTCAAGGTAACGAATTGAGAGTGTAATAATTTTTTGCCATTTAGTATACATTTTAGTCAATAATTAAAATAATTATCTTAAATTTCAAGGGCTGTAATTATGCAAATTAAATAGATTTATTACAATTTTTTAATTAAAGAAAGGAATAAATCATCATTTAAATAGAAAATTTCTTTAATACTGCTGAGATATAGTTCAACCAAAATGATCATTAATATAATTATTGGAAAAAAATTTATTTTTGATTTCATGTCGAGCAAGATTGAAAATGGTTGTTCCTTCGAAATCCATTAAACTATTTTACGGAAGGAAGCGTTTTTTATGTAACCATTTTTAAACGAAAATGGCGATGTTGCATTTGATAACATGAATAGCATATGCAATTTATTTCAAACTGGCATAGTTTCTTTTTACATCAGTAAATTTTAAGGAAATATCAGAAACAATAATTAAAAATAAATTAAAAAATATTAACTTATAAATCAATTTAGAATGGGAGGGTTACTCATAATTCCTTTCAAGGCTTCAAAGCGCTATAGTAAAAAAAAACTAAGAATACATCAAAAATGAATATCTGAAAGAATACAATATATATATATATACACTGGTGTCCAAAAGTTAAACATTATTGATAATAATGTGAATAAAGAAGGAATTGTAAATCAGAAGGGCGGGAAACCTGATATGCGAGTTTAAAATGGTTATAAAATAATGGAGCAAATCAAAAGAATAAAATTAATAATTTTATTATCCAAAGTAGCAGTTTGAAAGAAAACTGAGCAAAGCAAGGATTCACACGTTAAAGAAAAAAAATAAAGAAAACATTAAATAAAATACTGATGCTGCAGTTTAATAAGGCGTGTGGTCACCTCTCTGACAGCCAGGCACGCTGTACAGCGATTTACCATACTTGCTATGAGATGATGAATGAGTTGTGGGCTCAAATGGTTCCAAGCTTCTTGGAGAGAGCTCTCTTCAGTTCTGTAACGGAGCTTGGTGGGTGCGAAAGGGCTGCAATTTGTCTCCCGAGCATATCCCATACATGCTCGATAGGATTTAAATCAAGGGAGTTCGCAGTCCACGACATGCGCTGGATGTTTTCCGTTTCAAGGAAGTCATCAATCAGCACCGCTCGATGACATGGCGCATTATCATTCATGAATATGAAGTCAGCACCGACAGCACCTCGAAACAAGCGAACATAAGGCTCAAGAACTTCGTCTCTGTATCTTTGAGCAGTCACAGACCCCGTGTCAAAGAAATGGAGATCTTTGCGGCCGTCCATCATGATGCCTGCCCATACCATTACATCCCTTGATGGAAAATGATGTCTTTCCGTTATGTTTCTTGATTCAAAACGTGTTCCACGTTCTCTCCATATCGTTACCCGCCGATAATCACTACTCAGACTAAACCGGGACTCGTCACTGAACATAACATTGGCCCACTGTCCCACACTCCAATGTTGATGTTTCAAACTCCAGTTCAAACGAGCGCGTTTATGCGCAGACGTGAGGGGAATGCAAACTGCTGGTCTTCTGGCATACAGGCCAGCATGATTCAGTCTCATGTAAACAGTTTGTCTCGAAATTCGTATTCCTGTGGTGACTGTGAGCTCCGAACCCAGTGCTCTGGCAGTACTGTCCCTCTGACGTCGCGCACTTATTACCAGATATCGGTCTTGGAGAGGGGTTATGACTCTTGGTCGACCTGATACTGGTTGTCGGGTAACATATTCCGTTCTTTGAAACCTCTGCCACAGTCTTGAGATCACAGACTGGTCCACATTTAGAATTCGAGACACTTTGGTTTGTGATCGTGAGGTTTCCAGCATTCTAACGATTCTTCCTTTCGTAAACATGTCCAATTGGCGTCTTTGTGCCATCATTCACCTTGTTTTATGGTTAACAATGTTCCTTCGCACAGCAGTTGCACGAAACTTGTCTGAACTGCCTATGCTTCGTGAATCGGTTTGTCCGCGTTCCGACATGCGCCGGTGTTTCGCGCAGGACGTAGTCGACTGAAAAGTTTTGCATAAACCCAATGTTCCTTCTTTACCCAATTAATATCCGCAAAAAATTTGGAATAATTTTACGAATATTTACTCCATTTTTTTCGCATTTTACGATTTATGCTTAACTTTTGGACACCAGTGCATATATATCAAGTTTTCGGATAACACTGAAATGATTATATTTACTTTCATTTCGTCAAGTTGCATAATATGGCAAAAGGGGTACGAAAACTTGGTCTTATGTAAAAGACCATGTTTTCGAATACCATTGAAATGATAATACGTATTGCCAATACCGTTGATAGTAACATGCTGAGTAAAGTGCGGGATGAACTGGATTACCTCTTTGATTGAAGCATGCCAAGAAAACCAAGGTTTCACACATAAAGCACATACCGTTAAATATGCAATTAAAAATTGAAGTTTTTCTGTATTCCAGAGGTTCTCAAAGTTTCAATATTTGAGACCCAGTACTCAATCAAATTTTCATCGCGTCCCCTCCATACAATAACAATGCATTGAATTCAATAATACTATACTTTGACGCTAAAGCTACAATAAAACTTTAACCTCTTAAGTACCAACAGCATATATAAATGTCTTGCTCAGGCAAAGCGTTTTTTGCCCAGAATGTATATATACATGTACTTGAAGTACGATCAATTCTGTGCTCTACTATCCATAAAATTATTCCGAAGGCTTTGGAATGCAATAAAAGAACTTTTCGAAGGATTTCACAGAAGACCCGCCGTGTAGGTGAGCGATGCACGTTAAATCTGTCGAGAGCTCAAACGTCCTCTCGTTGGTATGGTGTAGTAGTTAGGAGAAGGGGGGGGGGTCAGCTCAGGTGTCGTGCGCGTCACTTGACCATGGTTCACAATTACGCGGTCCGTTGCCAAAAGCCCTCGTGTAGCTGAAACGTGCGACGTCAATACTCACTCACTCACTATTGCGAAGGATTTACTTGTTTCAGAGGATTTGCTCATTTATTACTCCCCCCCAATATATCAAATGCATACGCCTACGTGGATAAAGTTGGCATTGGGAAGCGAATCGCGTAACTTTTAATCGGCAGTGAAGTGATTAATCATAACCATAAAAACTATTAAGATAAGTGTTAATTTTTTATATATATATTTATATATGACAAGCCCAAGGGGTCATTGGTAATTATTAATGTTGTCCTTAACTTAGTATTGTTAAACTAATTATAAAATACATTCTGCATTACTGATACAATTATAAGTGCATATTAATAGTGTAAATATGTATTTAATTCTTATTATGTCAGAATTTTTTTTTTTAATTCAGTAAATTAATAATTTTTTTTAAATAATTTTTTTCTTTTCGATTTTTACTATGCTCGCACCCCTCCCCCCCTCGTAGAGTTGTCATGCTCCCTTCGTAGAGTTTTTGCTTGGGGGTGCGAAACATAGTTTGAGAAACGCTTCTGTATTCTTTTAACTTTTTTCCCCGCTGAATTCGTTCTAAATTCTTTACTGTAGCGCTTCGAAACCCATGAGGAAATTATGAATAACTGTAGAAATGTTTCCTTTCTGATTTAAAAGAGGATTCTCGTGTAGTGAGTGAGTGAGTGAATATTAAAGTCGCACTGTTCAGCTATACACGGGCTTCTCGTGTAGAAATAAGGTTTTAAATTTATCTGCAAGATTTAATTATCTATGGAAAGAAATCTTCTAGAAAATGGCACCATGCAATAATCAAGATTAAATTTATTTAACCTCATTACCTGTTCCCAGAGCACCCATATGCATATCCCGACCACACACTGCAATAGTTTTTTTAAAGACAAAATCAAAGTTCGTCGAAGAAAATCAGCAGGTGGGACATTACCCGTTCCCTCATTAAATTTACTCCACACAATTGACGCCGTTAATCTCCTTCCCAAAATGGACTCGTCAGTGCCATCGCGGTAGATTCCTTAGACAAACACCCACACCTCATTAAAACACATACACCGGTTCTAAAAAACATTAATCCTCCAGCAGAAAACAGTTTTCCACTGAAAAAACGGAAAGAAGAAAAGGAAAAAAAAAAAGGATAAGTTTTCTTTTCCCAAGATAACGCTGAGGATTTAGCGAGCAGTTTAGTGGGGGAATGGTAGTTTTATGAAAGCACCATAAAACAGAAAAAGGTTGGCGTCAACTAGAAATGATTTTCTTTTGTGTGTCGATGGTTTATGTGTAGAGATAATGCCGGCTATTAGGGTTCGGAGCGTAAAAAGTCTTGTTTTCGATGAAGCGGCTTTGAATTATGGGGATGTGTTTTAGATGTTGATGCCACCGGCGTCATAATATCTAAGTAAATATTGTTGATGTGAAGAGGTTCTAAAGGAATGACTGCTTGAGTCCCCTGCTTCAGGCTTTGTCGATACTGGAGGTCGTTGTCTTGTTACTGTTTGGATATGGAGTGTGAGGAAATTTATTCTGTTAATATCTTGCAGTCCATTTGTTTTGGGTATCGATAGGAAAAAAAGAATCGTAATCGTTATTTCTGTCTAATAAAATTGTGAAGAAAGTTGATGTTGGTGTGAGTATACTCAATGCGTTAATTTAATGTGAACATGTAACTTTTTAGATGCCTAATAAATATATTACATCATTAATTTAATGCACAATGTTTATCTTTAAGACATTTCTAAAATGACTGTTGTAAAGCAAAACATGACGAGTTCATTTTTCAATTAGCTCACTCTCTTCTATATATATTTATATTTACCTTGCTAAATTTTGAATCGTTAATAAAATAATTTCTATTCATCCAATCAAGTTCAAATCCTTTTTTTAAACTTGTAGTAGAGGACACTTGATGTTAATACAGTTTTTCAAACATTAATTCATTAATTAAATTAAAGTAAATTGATTACTGGTTTTCGATGCCAAATTGGATCCTTCTCCATTGTTGTAACAATGTAACTTTTAAAACAATGGCAATAGTTGTCGTCGAAAATAAGTTTTTCAGCTTAACTAGCCAAAACGGGTGTGCATTGTTACAACAATGTACACAATACATGCTCTTTTTTATTACCTCTATTAGTTAACTCTCTTCTCTCTCTCTCTATATATATATATGTAATAGCCTACCAAATTTGATTGTCATCTTTCTTGGCGTCTATCTTTACAAACTGGTTTAAAAGATGCAGTTAGGTGTAATTTGGATTTTTAATACAATGAATAATAGCTTTCCATTATTTTCAAGACTGCTGGATCTCTTGGAAAAAGCTCTGTGAGCAGAACTTTTGAAAAATCATTTTTGAAGAATCCTTTTATTAGGTAAATCTTTTGGTAATTTTCTGCTTAAACACTTTAGGAGAATTTTTTGCCGAATCGTAGTCGGTTGTTCTTTAATACTTTATGTGAGATTTTTTTATAATTTGAATTTTTATACTTTGAATTTCTATTTATTTTATTTTGATTTTTCCTACCGAGTTGCAAAGGGGGAAGGTTGGCGCCTTCAAACTTGTTTAACTCCACTTATTCGGTCCATATTCCGAAATTGCTTTTTGACTCGCTAGGTTCTTATTTCTATTTCATTTTATATCTTTTTATAGATTCGATCTTCATGTTTTCATTTTTCTTTTTATTACGTTATTTCTTGTTATGCTCTTTATTCTCTGCTTTTTGTTTTTGATATATTTTATAAATTTCTTCCATATATATATATTATATATATATATATATGGAAGAAATTTATTGGACGAAAATCATTGTTTAAACCTGCATTCCTGGTTCCTAAGGCTAGGAGTTTGCTCTAGTTAGTATTTCTGTGGCTAAATCTACTGTGTATATTTTTGTAATATATATATATATATTGTTGAAATTTTCAATCGTTAATCAAATACTTTCTATTCATTCATTCAAAGTAGGAATTGACTTATGAATTTTTTTTATATTGCTCTTGTTAGTTTATTTTTATTTTTTCAGTTTAGATATTTACGTGTTTAAATGAGAAGTAGGATGGGAAGTAGGTAAGAGTTTCACGAAACACTAAACTTCATAATAATAATTCCAGCAATATAGAATACAAATTAAATGATGGGTTAAATTCATGATGGACACGTGATAACTGCAATCGTGTGTTCTCCATTGAACTCAAAATTGATATTTGACTATTTGTTCTACTTGTAAAATTTTTTGTTAAAATTTAATGATTAGGTAAAAATGTTCAAGTTATAATATCCTTTAAAAAGATTTTTTCAAAATTCAAAAAATATTCTATTATTCTTAAGCGTGTACTTTCAAACGAGTGCAAATCTCGCGTTTTAACTACTATGATTCCAAATTCGAAATTTGACAATCATGTTTCTTTTGTTGAGTAAAGATTTGTTAAGAAAGGGGTTTGAAGTAATGGACTTTTAATAAAAAGGCGTTATAAGTAAAACTTCTCGTTTTCGAACTATAAGACTTTATATTTAGCAATCCTGTATCTTAGATCCGGTAAGAATGAATTTTTCGGAAATAGTTTTAAAAAGGAAGGGATTGGGAAGCTTAAATGATAAATATATTAAATTATTTTAGAATTTCAAGTATCAGTTGAAATTAATTAATGTAATTTTTGATAAAAAAATTCGTTTGAAAAATTTCATCACACACGAAACACATTCCTAAAATCTTTTTCAAACATATTAACTTGCTTTAAACCTGATAATACCCTCCCAATGATTAAATGAGTCATTACTTTGATGGTTTTAAGAATATGCGCGGTACATTCAAAAGGATGCGTTGAATAGAGTTATCGGATATTTAAATCAACGCTACTTTCAAAGAGAATATATTCCAAACTCTTCAGTGAGGTACCTGTGCCTCAATCCTTTCAGCAACTTCTTTATGCAATTCACTTATGCAACACGTCCCTCTGCCTCTTCATATATTCATCGATTATATCGATTGCTGCCATTCATCATATTGGATCAAGTGAAACTCCAGTGCTTGGTCTTAAATAAATTCTATTTATACGATTGAGTGTATCACACACTGCAACACGGGAGAGAAAGTTCCGAACATCGCTCTCCTTTTTGAATTTACCCTTCTCAAAAGAAATGGAAAGAAAAATTTCATACATATTTCTTGCTTCGCGGAGTTCTCATAATTCATTACGTCCTCTGACTGTGATTTCAATCTTGCACATATTGGAATAAGTATAGATCCCTCCGTTTTTTTCTTTACTTGCTTTCTTTTACTTTTTTTTTACACCGCTTTCCGCCATATTTTTTATTCTGAGTCCTTTTTCGTCATTTTCCATTTGCTGGCGAGATTTTTTTCCCTTCCTTTTTTTTTTGGGAGTTTTTTTTTATATTCTTTTTCATCAAACTTTTTGAACCGAGCATTGGGTTTTGGGTCGATATAGTCAAAAAGGCCGCAACACAGTCTCAGCTTTCGAAATTTCACTACTGTGTTAAAAAGTTTCGATTCTGAAGAACTATAAAATGAAATAAATGAATGAAAAAAAATATTAGGAACTACAGTGGGAAGAAGAAAGAGGAATATATATTTTTTTAGTTACACGATTTTTTTGTTTATTGTATATTATTTCTGTAGTTATTATTTTGTTATCTTTATCAAGCTTTCCATAAGTATTTTTTTATCTTCTTTTTTTTGTCTCTCGATAAATTCTTTTTATCCACTTTCTGCTATCTAGAAAAGAGTTTGGGAGCGAGCTACAAACTTGAGAAAAGGAGGAAAAAAGGGTGAAAATATATTTCAAATAATAAGCTTCTTCTTTCCTCCATTCTTGAAATTGAAAGGAAAATGCAGTTTTTCGAATATTCCAATTATTGAGTAAGCATTAAAGAACCCAAGTTATTATGCATTAAATAAATGAAGAATGGAGACTGCTGCTATTGAGCCAATTTGAAATGCTAATGCATTTCAATTTTAAACTTATCGTGCATTATAAAAATAAACTTCGGATTCAATTATTGATTGATGAATGGATATCACATTCTGCGGACTAGTTAAAAATGCAAATTTTTAAGCGAAATATTTATTATATAAAAATACTTTAGTATTTTAGTGCATAAAATATAATACTTTCCAAATTCTAAAAAAAATATCCTACATTATCAATAATTTCCTATAATACAGTCGACTCTCGACAGTTCAAATCTTTGATAATACGAACCCTTCACTAATTCGAAGTATACGCTCAGTCACTAGAAAAACTCTTGAAATTTCGAACTAAAACAATACGTTTTGGTACACTCAATATTTCGAAGTAAAATTGATTGAAAATTTATTATGTACAATATATATTCTTTTAATAGTTCTTTTTTAATATATAAATGTCTTCTTTTAATACAGGACTTTTAACTTCTGTATAATATTTATATTGTATAATATGTAGTACTTTAAAAAATTATGTAAAATAATTTTATGCATCTGTGCAATTGTGGCTTTATTACACAGTTTCAAATTTATCTCTTCATGTATTTTGGGAGTTTTTTCCTACCTTCTTGGTAATTCGACCTCTTGATAATTCGAAGTTTTGCATTGGTCCCTTCAACTTCGAATTATCGAGAGTCGACTGTATATATAGTAACCTTTTTAACCACTTTAATTTCTACCGTTATTTTTCTGAAAAAGTAATTTACCTGAGGAAAAGACTTACGCCACCTATCGTTAATGCTGGCACTTTTTTAATATAAATTACAATATTTTAAGTGAACTCATGAGTCTCATACTCCTTGTGAAATACTCTTTTCCTACTCCATGCATGAAATTTCGGGCACATATGTTGTTTCCCATGATATTGTTTAGCGAATTTGTAACGGATCTATACGGTCTTCCACTAACCTTCTCTATTTTCTTGAAAATAATTTATTTATTTCAACCAATCTCCACCGGGAGCCAAGCGTGATTTATGCAAATAAGATATATAAGTTCGGGTTTCACGAGTTAAAAGGTTAAGTAAAGTGAAGGGAGAGGACAGGGAAGTTAAATGAATTGAATATCGGTAGATCAGCACGCAGTTGTTGACATTCGTAGATAGCAGTTACGTGTGGAGCTACGCTGTTAGAAGTAGATTGAAGCTTGTGAAAACCCGTGTTACAGAATGTGGATCCTTCACCACTCTCCTAACCAGTCAACAAGGTAGATATCATCACGACGGAATAACCGATGTTAAAAGATAAGGTCAGTGAGTTAAAATATTGTGAATATTCGTACGTGGCGTAGCTGTAATTGTGCGTGTTTAAGCTTTCATAGATTCAGTTGTGATTCTGTTATTCCGCTAGTAGTAATTCCTCTTTTCATACTCCACTTTATTTTGTTTCTCTTAAACTTGAATTGTGTGTTCATAACTTTTGGTGTTAATAAGAATCAACAAATATAGTGATTTGCAATTATGTCTTATGATCATTTAAGTCCGCCGACACATCCAGTCGAATTGGTAAATAGACGGGGAGATGGTAGTCTGAGGGGTGGCTTTGAGTCACGACAAATTGATTAGAAGCTATACAAAATTGAATAGTTTTCAGTGACGTTTTTATTAAATTTTTCTTTAAAAGCGTTGAAAAGTTGCTGAACATTCAATCTGTAGCTTCCATTGTACATAATTATCGTTTCAATTAAAAACATTAAGACTTTTAGTCAATTTACCTAAAAGGTATTGACGAATATTTTATAGAAATACATTTGAAGAAAGTTCAAAAATTTGAATATAATATCTGTCGGCTCGGGAGCTGTGAGGTAGAGTGCCTTTATTATAAGCCTAAGGTGGAGTCGATAGATTTTCTGGATGCGAAAATAATAGGACTGCATGTCATATGATTATGTGACATGTAAAAGATTCCTGCAGTATCAATTTGGCTCTGGTACTCTCGGCAAAATTTAATCACAGCAATATATAACATCTGACGAGAGTTTGGAACTGAATAAGATTTAAACATCCCAATTTGGTTGCAGCAACCGACACTAGATGGAGTCACCAATGAAATGGTTTTCACTCTTTAGGATTTGCATTGTCTGCAAATAGATTAACTACCAAAAAAGGCTCATTTGAAGAAAAAAAAAACAAAAAAAAAATTCTTTAACATGGACTGAAGTGAATTAGATTTGTATAAACTTTGTTTAAAAATGGAATGTTAGTATTCATCCAAATAGTTTCCCAATTACTTTCTTCGCTAACAGTTTCAACGGTAACCAAGTAGTCACAATCACGGATAGTTGTATTTCTGTCCACCCCTATTGTTACTTAAGACCCTCTGTGCATAAGGTTTACTGCATGTTAAATTTGACGAAGTCCAAAATCCTCACGTTGCTTCAAAATTAAGACTTAGTGACTTTTTGGGGAAATTGATGAGTAGTGTGAGTATTAAGAAATTAAATTATTCATTTATTACGTCTATATTTATATATTAATTACAATATTTTCATTTATTTATCGAATGCCTGGTCATTGATTATCAAGTCATTAGGCAACGAGCTCTCCAATATTTCTTCACAATACAGTCCAAACTTTTAAGTGCAGAGCACACGTGAAGATGAGCAGCGTCCATGAAACAAAGAGGAGAATACAAAACACAAGAAAGGTCAGCCAGGTTAAAATGAAATAAATGAGCGCATAAAGGCAGTCATGTCCAGTCAATAATCTAAACTCAGCGACAGCAGCAGCACGAGGAGATTCCGAGACACAGTTAGGTTTTAATAGCACCCTTCCATGATTTATTTTTGGCAGCATTCACAGAGACATCTCAAAAGTATTTTTTATAAATCCTATCAATTTCATGTTTTTAATATTTTAATTTAGTTACAAGTTATTCGAACTATTGAGTACTTCAATACTGTAGAATATTTTGTTGGCGACGGAGGAGTGGAGTGTTTCAAGCGGACTGTTCACTCTCTTTGGGGTAGGGTTGGTCTCTTTTTACACCTCGAATTTCACTCGAGGTCCGGCTCCCAGGTGGAAACTAGACTTTGGTTTTCTCACAGCCATAGGTCGTGGGCGTGTTTTTTAGGTGAAAGGACCCCGTAATATTTTAGGGGTTCACGTGTGGATATGAATGCGTAATGCTATCTGCATAAGGAAGCCGATCTTGCAGCTGAAATGTGGGAAAACGTTACACTGTCCATTGTCAAAAGCCCTCATATAACTTCTGAGTGCGAACGTTAACGTAAATTCGTTATTAATAACCTATTTTTGTCAAACACCTTGCAAAATTCAACAAATTATCTAGGTTCTATATAACATTCCTTTATTTTTTTAACTCTACGCATTTCAATACACACAGAATGTAGTAAACTTTAATGTAATGTTAACTTTTGTAAAAATATCAAAGTCATTTGTTTTTGAAATACTTATGTTTACTTATTTTCACGTATATTCTGCATTATTTAAAATATCGTTAAAATGAATAATAATCATATTTTTCCCGATAAATGCAGGATTAAGTATTACTAGAAATAGTTCTTGAGCATCATTTCTTGTCAGCATCTTGCAAAAACATGCACATTATCATGAAAACAATTTTCACTGATCCAATAAATTCTATGAAAATTCTAATTTCGTGGTATTGCTAATTATTTATTTGTAAAATTTTGCAAAGTAAGACAGAAACCAAACGTATTGCCGTGTTCAAGCTCACTTATTTCATTTTTACATCGTAATCGTATTATTATAATCTAATTTAATCCTTGTTGTGCTTTCTAAGAAGTTGCTTAAGAACCTCTCTGTAATAAGTGCGTATTGAAAGTACTTATAGTTGAATATTTTTCGTTAGAAATTATAAACTCCTGGTATTATATTCACTGAAACATATTTTTTCAGACACAGAAAACAAATTTAATTCCATATTTTTAATACTTGTGTAAATACTAGCAGTAATCATCAACATAGAAGTTTACTAATTCAATTTACATCATGAGATGAATTTCCTAAGGCATATATTATTTTGCGATTAAGAGTTTATTGAAATCTTTTGGGAATTTTATAATATAATTATGTTTAATCGTTACTTAATATTATTCAGCATATTAATGTTATGCAAACATCCTTATTTTATTCATAATTCAATAGAAAAGTGAATAATAGTAAATGGAAAGGAGATTAATTTATGTGTTATCAAACGCCGTATATATTGTTTTATTATATTGTGCACTGTTAAATATTTGTGATATTGTATAGTTTTATAAACATTATTATACAAGATTACTCAATAAAATGAATAATACTTAAGAATATAAGCTATTGTACAATTCCCAAGCGAAGTGTTTACATTCAAGATTATTCCAAATTTTGTATTTAAAATTTATTGAAAGCTTATATGACTACAAAATAGCAGTATTTAAAAGCTTTAAGCTTAATTATTTCAGCGTTTTATAAAAGTGTTTATCTATTTATTCGGGTATATATTTTCGGATACCTTCATACTCTCTGAGTTAATTCATCGTCATAATGATGAAAGCATCACGAAGATGCAATCACATTTACTACTTTTTTTACCTATCGTTATAAAACAAAATAAATCATTTGAATATTCTCGTTGAGTTAAAGTAGAATATTTATTAACGTCTCCCTTTAAAACAACACGAGGACTATTGGTGTGGACCTCATGATTTTGAACCATGATTAACCCCTTAATTGGTTTGCCCGAAATCTGGCCACAACCGGATTGACCTTACATTATACGGTCATTGTTTTTTTTATTTTTATTTTTGATCTGCACATACTTCTTATGGTACGATTTATTATTGCTAGTGATTTTTAAGAGATGCAATTTGTTCATGGTACTGAAATACTTCGCATCTGGAATTTTCTTTGTGGTGAGGCGAGAATTTTCATTGAAGGCAGGATTTTAGATTCTTGAAAATATTCGATAAAGAAAAGGGAATGGCAAATCAATGTGCAATTTGTTGCTTTTGAAGAAATGAAAAAGAAAAGATAATAATAATAAAAAAATAGCCGAAATTATCTCTGTCCCCATTGCAATGTAAAACTTGGTCTACTTCATGCTTCTAATTATGCTTGCATATATACATATATGTATATATATATATATATATATATATATATGCAGAAATATTTTCTGTGTTCCGCATTTATAAAAAAAATAAAATTATGTAAAAACTTTAAAATTTAAAATTAAAATAAAATTTTTCCATTTTCGCATTCTATTAAGTAGTATTATGCTTAGTTATAGGTTTAGTTGCATATTGAATTAAAGAGGGAGCGAAGAAAATTAGGATTGGAATATTGGGTCGGCAATATTGAAAGTTTGAGAAGCAATGGAATTGAGTATAAAAACGAGTTAATTCATTGGTAAATATGATTTAAGTCATTGTTAAATATGATTTAAGTAAAAATTAAATTTAAATTAATTATGAATATATTATTAATTATAATTAAATGTGAACTATTTAGATTATTGCTTATTAAATTAAGAAAATAATACTAATCAGATAAAATTATTTTAAATTCATAATAAAATGCAAAGTTGTTTGAAGCATGTTTTAAGCCCAAACATGTTTGAAGGGGAGACAAAATGGTTTTAAACGCTCTTCAGATAACCGTTCAATTTAAAGTTACTCATTCTGCACACAATTTGTTCCACAATTTATGAGACAATGCATAAATTGTCACTCAAGCAGGGATTCCACATTGTTAATTGATTATTTTTACAAACACACAAAGGCATATTTCGTATCCTTTACCTCTACTTGCTTACAAAACTGTCCTACAATGAATTCTATGAGTCAGCTAGTTGATGAATGGCAAAATAGTAGCTGTCACTTAAGTTCTTTTGACTACAAAAAACCCCATTTTATTCTGTAGAACTATTCATTATCTTAAAGAGAGAGAAAAGTGTCAGGGAAAATGGCTTTGTGTTTATTTGACGCGATCAAACTATTGGCTGCAAATGCCATTGACAATTCATCTTCCTCAAGATCGCAAATGGAGGTGTTGTCACCGTTATTAAAAGACTTTCATTATTTGTGGTGGCGTAAATGATGAATATTAATAAGAAACTTGATTGTCATTCGTCCGTTGTGGCTTATTCGTGTTTCTTTAATGAAAGACAAGAGAACAATGTAATGGGACAATAAACAGAAAACACTGCAAACGCTTTATGATGTTTCCATTTTTCCGTGGTTTTTCTGTATTTAGGATGAGTATTATTGAACAAGGGGGATCGTCTACAAAACAAATTCAGGATCTGACACATTTATGTGCTATTATATGTGATTGACTAGATATGTCATGTCCCGGCCGCAGGATCAGACATTTGTTTCCGGTTCTATGGCTACTAAGATCACCAGAATTTTTGCTATGGGGAAAGGAATTGGTGTATCGAGACGTAGTGACTGCACAAATAGCAGTATATTTGCAAGTTCTGCTTTTGATGTGTCCAAAACTGTTGCGAAGTCATACTTTTCTTTTGTATTTACTCTTAAACTTCGGATCGTATATGTAAGTTATTTGTTTATTTTTTATGTGCCCTCAGTGAGGAATCTGACTTGCTGAGTTTGGGTGCTATTTTTGGGAAACCCTATTTATGAATCTGTCAGTCTTGAAGGAAAACAAGTTTTTGAAACATTTTTCATTAGCCATGCGCAAGATATGTTAATATTTTAACTGTTTGGGTGTTTTGAATGCAACTTTTATTCTGAAAGAAAAGAAAATCTCCTGAATACAGCGTTTTTGAAACTGTGGGCTGAGCTAGACGTTTATATACCCCGGTAACACTTAAGAGATTAAAGTCGTACTATAGCTTTAGCGCCAAAGTATAGTATTAGGAAATTCAGTACAATGCTATTGTATGGAGGGGTGTTGTGATTAAAACTATGATTGAATATTGGGTTGCAAATATTGAAAGTCCGAGAAGCATTGCATTAATCCTTTAGAGTTCGTGTCAGAATTCGAGCTTTTGAAGAATCCCTAAAATTCTCATTTACTCAGTGGGGTTTCTGGATCCATATAACCAGTATGCATTCAGACAGAACATGAAATGTCGGTCGAAGATCACATTCCGGGTTTGAATTTCATTTTCCAAACAAAAAAAATGGATCAGAATGTATTTATAGCATAGGTATTGTATAAGATAGCAAATGAAAAAAAAAGAATTGGATTTTTGGATTGAGTTGCCAAAAATAAAAACCCTTATTACATTAGCGTTTTACTTAAAAGTGATTTGAAAGATTCACCCCTTTCTAACGTCGTTTTTTAACCCCCCAAGACCGACAGGCACTCCAAATTGTTACGTCCCTTCTTTTAGTTCTAATCTTGCCAGTTTTCATTCAGTTTGGTTCTTGGCTCTTTGTGTGGGGCTCTTAGTCTTTACCCTTTCTTTGTCTTTGTTTTTAGAGAGTCTTTCATTATCCACCACATATGGGCCCATCGTGTTCCAGACTGGTAACCGACACCCGCAAAGAAAGGATAGTAGCATGGTTTGTCTACTCTTGTTCATTTCTTACGTTATAGCATCACGAACCACCTACCCTCCTTTTACTAAATTAGTACAGTAAATTAATGAAAGCGTTTTCAATTATATATGGAGTTTACATTATGTATGAATTGTTTTCAAATTGTTAATTATCATCTTTTTCATTGCTTATCGCTTTACTATCTTCGTAGCTGTGGTACATTTGCTGCAATTTTAATTTTTTCTCTTTTTTTGCTCTCCAATTTTTGGCATCCCAATCTTTTGTCTCTTAGGCATTTGCCTAGCTTGCCTTCGCCTAAAAATGGTTCTGCCACTTTTACCTCCATAGCTACATTTTCGCCCTCATGGTAAAATGTTTGAAAATTACACGAATTTTTTTTTTCCAATTCGTTTTATAAATAAGTTTTCAATTTCGTGCAAATTTTCGAAGGAAAAACGGAATCTCGGCTTGTAAATTAATCAGCATATATTTAGAAGTAAACGGTCATGGTTTACAGTTTTACGCTTATTTTATGATAGTTTGTATACGGTATGTTTTTTGTTTGTAAATTTTATGGTGAAACTTCAGCAGAGTTATGTGTTTGATACACGCACAACAAATATAGACTAGGTATGTTTTTCGAAACTGATGCAATGGTATATATATATATATATATATATATATATATATAGACTGCTTTTTAATAAGGTTTCTTTTTCAACAAGGGTTCTGAATACGAATATATCACGAACATTATCAGTTTATTTACCACTTTGTGTTATTAGTAGTATCAAGCCAAGAAGACTAAAATGGTTTTCTCTGAGATATTAAAGGGTTTTTGCGAATAACATTTCAATCACCTGATTCGGGTATAAAACGTTTCATTTTACTATTGCTTTCATTCTCTGTTAAAGTACTTATTACTTACGATTAGAGATTATCTCAGTAAGACATCAATAGAATCATATTTTAACTAAACTCTAGCAAATGATTTATATCAATTAAAGTAATATCTTCCAAAAGAACCTTGACTATTTCTTATTTTAAAGATCACAGCACTACGGTTTCTTCTGTTTATGTCATATGTAACGAACCTAGGGTAAAAATGGCCACTAGATGAACCAGATACAAATTCTTCACCCAGCATGATTTGGCAAGACAAGCACAAATATTGGTCAAACCAGTTAAATTATCTCAGACTTCTCTTCAGTATGTGTTTTAAGGAATCGAGACCAATCACAAACAATGATCCACAATGTCGGCAAAACGTGTCAAACAAGAACATTCATTTAAAACAATCCAATAATTACAGAATTCCATTATTTTCCTCAAATTCAATTTAAATTTAAATCTTAGAGTAATTCGAAATACATGAATCAAACTTGGTTTTAAATTATTTAATAAATTTTTATTTGTATTTCTTAGAAACTTTTATTTAGAGTTCTACCCATTTAAACTGTATTTTAATTAATTTTTGTAGAAAAGCACTACACAGACACAAACAGAAACTAATATTGTACTACAAATATGAATTTCTGTTAAATCTTGCAAAAACGCTTTAAAGATTTTAATGATGCTGAATAAACGAAAAAAAATTTTTTAAGGTCACTCAGCGTGTATCAAACATGCACAAATGATAGGAAGAGGATTATTTATAGTTTAAATAGTTTTAAATAATGCTCCAGTTGTCTATATGTAATTAAAAATTACATATTCGCTATGTGTTGAGAAACAAGTTTTGTGAAAAATTCTTTTGGGTATTTTTTGTCTCTCTCCTCTTTTTTTTAAAAAAAAAAAAGATTATATTAAAAAAATTCTTAAGATGAATAAGGGCTCATAATAACATAGAAATTCTTTTATTGAAAGAATATGACATTTAAAATGAATTTTGAAATTAATATCTTTTAGCTTATATATTATAGTGTATTAATTAATAATGAAACGAAAAAGAGAGCAGGAAAAATACATCGTTTTTGAAACCAAGCTTTGTATTATTTTTAAAACAAATAAAGAACTTCTTTCCTGAATTTTTAAAAAAAATCTGTATTAAGTTAAATATCTTTGACGAAAATAAACGTAGGCTTTTATCAAAAGAATTCATAGATTCTTAAAGAGTATCTTCAAATATTCAATATTGACATTGATTTTTAGCTAATCCTAATTCTCGACTAAAGATATATTTTAGTTAAACATATATACTTTTTTTTACTTACATACTTTTCTATATATTTTACTTTAACTTTCCTTCTTTAATGAGTGCTTTAAATCCTTTATAATGAGAGATTCCTCTTTTAAATAAGAAAAAAAAACTTAAAAAATTATATAAAGTCAAAAAAGAATGTTTCCGTTTATGAAAAAGGTTTTATTTTTAATGCTTATGAAAACTTTTTCAGGAAGACTTTAACATTATCTGGAGCGAATCTATTCAGGGGCTTAAATACATTTGAAATTATACTTAGAATCATATAAAGCTTTCATATAAAATCTATATTAAAACTTTTCAATTTTTCAGCCAATTGCGTTTTTAATTGAAATTTTTTCTGGGATGAATACAATGCATTATAAGTATTTATTTTGCTTTTGTGCATATGTGCAGAAATAAGATCTTTACAGAAAAAATATACTATCAAATATATGAAGTACATATTTTTTTAAATATTCAAAACATCACATTGTTGCTGATGCATTTTTAAAGATTAAAAATACAGTTCCTGAATTTGTTCCTTTAATAGTATTTATGATATAAAACAATATTAGCGGCACTATAATACGTTTAAAATGTAGTAGTGAATATATTTTTTGAAAATTACACAATAATTTAAAAAAATTTTTAATGGTATATTATTACAAAGTTAATTTTAATTTTAATAATATATACATGTTATAAATGCTAAAAACAAATTTAAACTCTAAGGTATTTAATTAGTGCAACGTATAATAGATTTTCTTTAAATTTATAAATTACTACTCCTTAAATTTATAAACTAATAAATAAAATAAAATAATTAGATTGCCCATGCCTCTTAATGATCTATTTATCAAAACATTTATATGTATCTAAAATTGAAACGTAATTTTTGAAGAAAAATCATTAAGGGACTACAAAAAGGGTCCCCCAAATGAGTTTCGATAGAGGTTCCATTCAGCACTAGCTACACCAGTATTTTTTTCCATAAAATTTCAGTTAAAATTTTTACTTTAATAGGTTTTTGTATATTCTAACATGATAGTAATTATATATAATGTGCGACCGAAAATATATTATTCGTAAATATAAATGAGTATAAAACAAATCCTAAAAATTACTCATCGTGCATTTTTTTTTTTTTTTTTTTGCTCAAAAAATTTATACTTAAAAACACAAGAATTTGAATACGTAAACCAATTGATGATTATATCTTACAAATTAAATGATGTTTTATACAAAAAAAATAATCAAACTAGCATATTTCAAAATGTAGGAATTCTTTCTTTTGAAAAAATGTATTAACTACAAGATTAATGCAAAGAAATAGGAAATAAATTTCTTTTTCAGATTTTTTTTTTTGTCCTGAATTTTGCCGAACTGATTATGTTTCATCAATAAAGGTTTCCCAATTATACCCGATAATTAAAAAAAAAACCTAACTATCTATCCAGAAATTTAACGTTTGTCTTCAATGTACTACGTAAGAATTCATGAATAAGTGAATAATAAAAAAAAGAAAAAAGAAACATTCCCTCAATGTCTCAAAAGTAAATTATTATGAGTTCTTAATAAATTAATTGCAATTGAAAACTAAATTAGATTTCATCGGTTGTTTCTTTTTCATTTCAAACGAGTAAAACTTGATTTTTTTAAAACTTAATTTACATGAATGAAAAATGACCAAAACGCAACCAGAACAATAATATGATTTGTTGTACAAGACTTTTAAATTCTATTTATTTTGGATAATATCTCTGAGGATTAAAAATTTTTAATATAAAAGAAAAAAGAAAGTATGTTATGGGGATTAATTGACTAAGCTCGGAACCATGATTTTGAAAAAGGGTATCAATGAATAGCATATATATATATATATATATGTGTGTGTGTGTGTGTGTATAATGACTCCCTCTAGCACTCTTTAAATTAACTTCTTTAAATTGTTTTTAATTCTTTGGTACGAGACTAATATGATAATCTTAATATAATTGCTCGCGTGCACTTGCAACCAATCACGACTCCTATTAGACAGGAGTCGCACGACCTTCACCGCCAGTATAAGAACCCAGTGCGCTGTGTGTGCACTGTCTTTGTTCTTTGTCTACTCTCCAGCAACATGTATTCGTCGCTGCTGCTTGTTGCTTCTGCTATGTATTTTTGTGTGTCCACTAATTATTTATTCCAAATGTACTGAAAATTTATATGTCTACGGCTATGCATAAAAGAGGATTAAAACCAAAGAAGCAGTTATCTGTGTATAAAGAAATCCCTATTGACAAATCTACATACGAATAACCAACAAGAAATCGGCCTCGACTACGTTATATTTATATATGCACACACACACACACACACACACACACAACACACACACACACACACACACACCACACACACACACACACACACACACACACACACACACACACACAACACACACACACACACACACACACACACACACACACACCACACACACACACACACACACACACACACACACACATATGTAAGGATAATTAAATTAGATCTAAAATTAAATCGCTAGTCCATTTCTAACTTGTATTTTCCCGTTACATCTTCAAGTATTAAATTTATTACCCTGTTCGGGAATATAGAACACATTGCTCTAACTTTGCCGGCTCCGACCATTAAATTTTATTACCAATATGTCATTCTTAAATTCTCAAGTATACCTCTTGAATAAGAAGCGTACTTGAAGAGCATATGGCTTCTGAGGGGGCCGCCTATTCATATGGTTAACACGTGTCCGTCTCTCTCTCTCTCTTACAAACAGATTACAAAATGATCTCATGGAATAAAGACGGTTAAAAATAATGTCTTGAAGTTCACTTAAAAACCCACGACATATATATATATATATATATATGGAAGAAATTTATATAAAATATGTAACATAACAGGAAAAAAATATATAAGATCAAATCTAATGAAATACAAATAAGAACCTAGCGAGTCAAAATGCAATTTCGGACTTAGGACCGAATAAGTGGGGTTAAACTAGTTTGAAGGCGCCAACCTTCCCCCTTTGCAACTCGGCAGGAAAGACCAAAATAAAATAAATAGAAATTTAAAGTATAAAAATTCTAAGTATAAAAAATTCAAAGTATAAAAAATCCAAAGTATAAAAAATCTCATAGAAATATGAAAGAACAACCGACTACTATTAAGCAAAAAATTCTCCCAAAATGTTTAAGCAGAAAAATAACAACAGAATTACCCAGTAAAAGAATTCTTCCAAAAATATTTTAAAACTTCTGCTCACAGAGCTTATTCCAGGAGATCCGACACTCTTGAAACCGATGGAAAGCTTTTATATGTTGTGATAAAAATCTAAATTGCACTTAAACGCATCCTTTATACCAGCTTGTAAGGAAGACACCAAGAAAGATTACATTCAAATTTGGTAGGCTATAACTTGGTTGGTTGTCACAAATGTAGAAAATTGGTTGGTTGTCAAAATGTAGAAATTTGGTTTGGTTGCCAAAAATGTAGAAATTTTTCATTTTATAAGATTTTTAAGAAGGGTGTGGAAAAAATAAACTGTGTGAAGAGTGTTAAAACAGAATCTTCACAGCAAAACCACTAAAATGTTGACTTTGAAATCCTATTGTTGTATGGTGGTTTTGAAATCAGAAATAGCAAGACGATTAATGTATTTGTGATGAATATATATATATGTATATATATAAATATCTGATATATATAAAATTCTCGTGTCACAGTGTTTGTAGCCAAACTGCTCCAAAACGACTAGACCAAATCTTATGAAATTTTGTGCGTATATTCAGTAGGTCTGAGAATAGGACGAAAACTATTTTTCATTCCGATATTGCTATTAGTTGAGAAGATATTAATTAAAAACCTTAAAACCCCTGTCTATTGTTTCGCTTGGCGTCGAAAATCGGTTTCGCGCCAGATGTGTAATTTTTCTCTGTTCCACCGTCCAAATCACCCTACTCATGGGTTACAATAGCAAAAAATGGGTGCTATAGCTAATCAAAAATCACCAAATTTGTGGTGAGTGAAAAGGGTTTTTTTCCATTTTTTGGACAATCTTTAATTCAAAAATTCATATATTTCATCGGTTTATATAAAAAAAAACTATCTAAAATTTTTGCGATACTTCGCAATAATTATTTCGTTATGATTATTTCAAATAAGTGACACGAAATAAATGAAATGGCTAGACCAATTATTTTGAAATTTTGTGCGTATATTGAGTAGGAAACAGTTGTTGCCTGGTGACGATTTCATACAAATCTATCGATGCAGTTTGCGATACCAACGAAGCTGTAAATTATCCAGCAGAGATTTTGAGCTCATTGGATTTGTCAGGCATGCCACCGCACCATTTACAACTGAAGGTTGGATCTCCGGTTATTTTGCTTCGTAATTTGAACCCACCACGGCTGTGCAATGAAAAAAAAAAGATTGAAAACGTTGTCGAAGCTAGCATTTTGAATGGCAAGTTCCGAGAATAAGATGTATTACTACCACGATTTCCTATTATTCCAACAGATGTGCCAATTGAATTCAAACGGATTCAATTTCCAATTACATTGGCATTTGCAATGACAATCAGTAAGTCTCAAGGCCAAACGAAGTATGTTTATGACTTAGATTTGGGCACACCGAGTTTTTTACACGGACCATTATACGTGGCATGTTCTCGCAAGGGTAAACCATCTAATTTGTATCTGTTGGCTAAAAATTTACTATCAAAAAATATCATGTACTCCATTTCACTAAGAGACTGAATAATGTTATTTTTTAATTGTCATAATTTTTGATAGCGATGTAATTTGAAATTAATTAGTTAATATAATAAAAGTTTACATAGAAATCAAAAAATGAATGTTTGGTGTTTTATAACTTTTTAGGCCGTCATCGTTCACAGCTTTCCATTCCTCTTTCAGTTATATACCCAATCCTCACACACTTAAAATGAGTTAAGTATTTTTTATTTGACCACCAAAATATTCACTAGAAATAATTTATATGGCAAAACAACGTTTGTGTGCCGTGTCAGCTAGTATATATATATATGAAATTTTTAATCGAATTTCTGCTTTTTATAAAAAATTAGATTTACGCATTTCAGATATTAAATTCCCTCATATTTTCTTAACTCCAAAATTTCATAAAAATCCTATTAAATTTAGGACTATAACAAACGGCTTTAAAACTTATATTACACTTCCGGGTAGAAAGCTACAAAAGGTTATTCAATCCACATTAGACAGTATTGATAATTCGATTATAGTTAAGAATAGCTTGGATATCATTAAGTACATGCAAGATAAAAAAATTACTTCTATTCACACCTATGACTTTGAAGATTTATTTAATTCCATAGATATTGGGGATATGGTTAAAATTCTCAAAATAGCCTATAACAAATATTCTTTGAATAAAATAATTAAGTATGATAAATATCTTTCAATTATTCATCTAGTACTATATGAAAATTATATTTTTCACAATAACTCTTATTATCAGCAAATTAAAGGTCTTCCACAAGGAGGACCTGCAAGTAACTGTTTAGCAAATATTTATCTGCACTTTTATGAATATGATAACATTAGTATAGATTCTTGTTACTTTTTTAGATACATAGATGACTTAATCATCTTTAGTAATATAGTAAATTTTGTGCCTAGTTTTAAATATTATCCCCTATATCTGAAATTATTAAAAACCAATTATAATAAAGACTCTGCAAACTTTTTAGACCTACAATTAATTGTTAAGAATAATATACTAATTAGTAATATTTTTGATAAAAGAGACTCTTTTGATTTTAACATTATTAAAATGCCTTTTTGGGAAAGTAACCTACATCTCTCTCTATCTATTTTTAGAAATATCATCTTAAATTTTATAAAAAGAAATAACGATTTAGTCACAGATAATGATGTTAAGCAAAATAATTTTAAGCTATTCCGCAATAATTGCTTGGAATACAACTATCCAAGTAACTTCATTTTTAAATATATGTCTAAATTATCTCTCTAATTCTCCTTTTCAAAGTTTAAGCATTATTCTTTGTTTTTTTTCTCTTTCTGTTTTTTATTATTTTCACTTTGTTTTAGTTTGCTTTGTTTAATTACAAAAAAACTATCCAGGTGGCGCCACTAATTTTTGCATCTGGCTTTATCAACCTAACACGTCATTTTTAACGATCATTTAGCGTAATGTTCTCGTACGTACAGTTTTTTTTTTTCCGCTCTCCGGTTATTTGCATTTTTTCATGTAAGTTTTTGCTTCATTATTCCTTTTCAAAATTATTTTTATTTTTATTTTGTTAGGATTCATTTCCTTTCATATTTTCTATTATTTTTATTTTATTTTTCTTTTGGTTGCAAATTACACGTGGTTGGTTTTAGGCCTAACTTTTCAATATTGGTATGTTTTTCTGTTATGTATAAAATTTCTGCTGAACGGGGGAAGGTAGGATCCATAAAATATATTTAACCCTAATTTTGCTGGTCCTAATTCAGCAACAGCTCTAGAAATCATAACAGGTCTTCATTTTAGTCTATTGACTCTTTTGGCTTCTTACATTTTAAAGTTCTAATTCTGTTCCATGTTATACATACGCTTAGTTAATTCTTCTATAATAGACTCTTCCATTATTTTTAAAGTGTGTTTCTTTAAATCTGGTTTGAATCTTCTAGCTTTGTTAGTGATATTATTTTGTATTATCAATTTTATTATGCCATGTATTTCTTTCATTTTATGTTACTATATATATATATATATATATACATATATATATATATATGTGTATATATATATGTATATATATATATATTTAGTATAACTTTAATTAAAATATACGTACAAACTTGTTTTAAGAATATTATAACTAGAAAAAGTTATATAAATACATCGTTTTGGCCAAATTGAAGAAAAAGGGACATATTCTCAAAACATTCTCCTTTTATGAAAAATACTCCGGTTAATAAAAATATTTTGCCTATATATATATACACATATTTGTACATATAGCTAGGATTCCTATACTGGGGATAAATTAGAATCTTTGAAAAATTCACATTTTTTCAGAGTTTCGATCAATATAAATATTAACCGGTGTTTTTGCTAAAATTTCTTCTCTCTGATGTATTAAAATATGAATAAACTTATTTCTAGTTTATATACCGTAAAATGCGGTGTACAATGCGCCCCTATACTTTTAAGCTGCATTTTTTAAATTTTAAGGTATATTCGCCGTATAACGCGCACCCCCTTTTTTTACGAAATAATCTGCAATGTATGTTAGCAATGCTTTTAAGTTTTAAGTCATTTATTCGAGGCATTACTCTAGGAGTTTGAAAAAATTGTACATTTCTAGAAAAACAACCCTTCTTTTTCGTTAATAAAGTATGACATTTCTTTTAGTTAAACCGTATTCCGATCTTTGTAGAAGTCTAAGTTTTTTTATGCACATCTCTTTTATTTTTATTTTTGAAGATATCATTTTTATACACGGCGTATAACGCGCACTTGTTAATTTCTATCTTATTTTTTGTGTTAAAAGTGCGCGTTATATGCCGGATTTTACGGTATTTCAAAAATACTAGTTCAAGCTCTGTGTAGAAGTCTTAGCCATGAATACACATAGTATTATTATAAAAACATTTTTCTTATGAAAAGAATTTTTTTGTTATTTTTTGCCAAAAAAAAATTAATTTTAAATACTTTTTTCTTGTAATAATATCCTTAAAACAATTTTATATGTGTATTCTAATTCAGGTAACACTAAATATCAAAACAATTATTCATTTATACGATTTTTAAATATCGCGATTTCGAATGTACTCGGATACTTTAAAAATACAAATGAAACAAATGTGACTTTAAAAACATGTATAAAATATATAATAATCCAGTGTGTTTAAATAATATACCAAACCACACTCCCGTAATGCTTTTGAAACGGACATCGGTTAACAGAAGATCCGTTTAAAAGGACCTCCCATCCATTGCAGCACGCAACATCACGATTCGCATAAAATTGCATTAATGCATCTTGTGTAGACCAGAAGCCTGCATTTTCCGACGCTTCAAGGAACATTACTATGTGGAAGGCGAATCAGAGCTATATCAGTTTAATATCCGTGCAGGCTGTTTACACTCTGTCGGTAATGTTTCCATTTAAGCTCAAATTGCTGGACTGGAACGTTTGTCCAGGAGCGCATATGATATGCGATCTGTGGGACAGCTAGAGATCAGCTTGGATATCTTGGAATTAAGGATGGAACCCTCTGAATTTCAAATTTGAGGGTTCAGACGTGATGCTCTGGAAATTGCCAAGGTATATTTATTCATGGGCGGGATAGGGTCCGTTTAACACAGCTGTCAGGACAGAAATCGTATGAACTCAACTTGCCGTGACAGGTCTGATTCGTCAAACAATTTGGTTTGCACGGAAGTAGGCGGTCAATAGGTGTGTTTTAAAAAGTAGGCGGTCAATAGGTGTGTTTTAAAATGTATTAATGGATTTAGTGTTGTGCGACACATATTAATGTCGGATGATATGTGGTTTGACTTAAAATCTTGAGGAGAGATTTAAAGTGATGATGCATGTTATAAATATGGAAAATAACATTGTTCTGCTTGTGATTGTGTGTGTGTGTGTTCTATATAATTTCTCTTTTAATACTGTAAATACATTTACAGTATTAAAAGAGATCTTTTAATATTGTACTTCCATATTTGGAATTTTAAAGTTCATAAGTTTTAATCGTTTCATGGTTGATGGAAGCATTTCTCCCCAATTTAAAATGTCTTATTGTCATGTTAATTATAATTTTCATCTGCATATTTTATGCAAGGTGTCAAAATAGAACGTGTGTCGAACGCAATTACGAAAAAAGGGATGCGTAAGGGGGAAAATATCAAATTAATCGGTGCCAGTGATAAAAAATATCGCCAGTTGTGTTCTTATTTCTATTACTTATTTCAGTTTGCCGTATAGTTTAATAACATATAACTGTGTTTTTTATATATTTAATGTTATCTGGTAAGTACAATTTTACGCAATAATAAAATATATTTGTACTAATTAAAACAAATGTGTGCTGATAAAATTACTATTGATCTAAATTGAATTGACACAATGATGCTAATAAAAGAATATGTACGTTGCTATACATTTTCTTTATTTATTTTACGTCTAAGTAAACGAATTGAAATTTACATACTAATATTAACCCTTAGCTATATCATGATACCGTAAGGATTAAAAATCACTTATTTCAAATGAAAATGCAAAGCTTACATGAGGTCAATATTTTGTATTAAAAATTTGGCTCGAAAAGTAATTTAATTAAAATTAAATTCGAAATTAGAACAACTAATGTAATTAAGCATATACCTAATTAGTTTTTAACTGATATTTTGTCCTCAAGTATTGTAAATTAGTAAAAAGAATTCACAGAAGGTTGATGATCGACCAATACAGAAACAATTAATGTTAGAAGAGTACTTTGATCCACAAAACTGAAAAAAAAGCTTAATAAACATAAATAAGTGGCGATTTAGTATGGATGTAATGTGTATAAAATACACATAACATGTATTGCTTTTACAAGGAATGATTCATAACAGACTCTTAGACTATACAGAGTAATTAAAGGGTGATGAATATGGTTGTATTCTGTAAAAACGATTTTCCCTTGACTAAGTAAACATTTTTTAACATTACTATTGAAGTATAAAAAAGATAAAAGAGGGGAGACTCTGAATTTATAACTTTGCAGAATTGAACAGCTCATTCTAAACTTTGAAAATGTAATTACAAATATTCATTTGCGCTTTATCCCGTAATTATCGGTAGCTAATACATTTTTTTCTGCATTCTATTAAATATACTCATGGTATAAATTTTGAATTTTATATTAGGCTAATACACTAATTATTGTATAAAACAATATAAATTCTTTTCATATTAATTTACAATAAATTATAAAATTTAAACTAAATGATTTTAAATAAGTCAAAACAAATTAAATATTTTGAAATAATCTTACGAACTCTGTCTAAAATGTTGAGAAAAGAGTGTGTGTGGAAGTGAAATTTGTTTCTTTAGACAATATTGACAAATGTAAAGGGAAGAAATCTTGCCATGTAGAGCAGTTCGATTTAGAAATTCTTAATCTTTAAATTTGGTATTAATTTGCCAGTGTAAAAACGATTTTTTCCCTTTAAAATATCTGTACGGAATGATTTTTCTTTGTGGATACTTAACCCATCAATGAAATAAATTTTGAAGGATATCCATTAGCTTAATTAAATATTTTAAGGGGTTTTTCTCACGATTGGGTAATGGCATGATGATCGTAAGAAACAGTTAACATGATTTTACTGTGTTCGCTTAAATGTTTCAAAAAGAGTATTAGATGATACATATATCTCTCTATATAGGAAAATACGACTCATACACACATTACGTGGTCTTATAAACTAAAAGATCTACAGACTGTAAATTTGGTAAGGATTATTTTTTCAGTAAAGTTTCGCTAAAAACGGGATTTGCAGAAATCGACTCCCAAGGGCAGGATACAATAGGATTAAAAGAGCATTTTGATGAAAATTCCTGTTTTTGATCTATCAGACTTACAAAATTGAAATTTTTTAAGTATGTTTCTTTTGTTGATTAGAGATCTGCTGAAAACGAGATTTATGGAAATGGATTCCTTGAGGGTTTACTTAGTCGTACAGATAAAAAAAATCCCATTTTTGACTCTTAGACTTACAGTTTTGAAATTTGGCAAGTATGTTTATTTGTTGAGTAGATATCTGATACAAAGGAGTTTTGAGGACATCGACTTTTGGGGGTATGAGGCGTAAAAATAACCATGTTTATGTTTTAGAAATTCAAGTACTGCCTTTTTTAAATGAAGAGACAAGAGATATAAGATTGTTTTTCAAAACGATCGAAAACTTAAGGTATACGAATACGTTCGGAGCCCTTTTTTTTGATAAACATCATTTAGAAAAAAAAAAATATACTCTTTTTAACTTCAGTTTATATGTAAATAAATAATGATTATCTAATATTTGCAATAAATCATTTAAGTTTCAGAAAATTGGTAAATTTGTAAAATATTTTAAGGAAATTTTAAGGACATTAAAAAAATTTTACATGAAAATCCATTGACCCAATTTATATGAATTTAGTATCAAAACAATCATTATGTATTTAGGGCGTGAAGTACAATCTTTTGGTTATATAAAGAAATAAAAATTCCAGAGCTAGTCGAGGAGCCAATGCAAGAAATTTGCCATGCTTTGCAACACCGTTACGCACATACCAGGCCATGTTTTAAAAATTATTCTTAATATGAACATTTTTTTACTTCTCTTATCATTCTTCTTCTTCATTCTCTTACTTTTACTTAATTAAGATATCAATAACTTATGAACAGTGTAAAGTCATAAAACATGACATATCTAGCAAAATGGATAGCAGACGACTTGTTGTTTATACATATATTTTTTATATATTTATTTATTTTATTTTTGTCGAAAATAATGTGTAATGTCAGATACCTCAACTTAAGTAACTGTCTTCTTGTTACATGGTTTTAATTGCCTAGATATAGTAATAAAAATTTTACCATCAAACTGTTAAATTCAATAAGAATATTTTTATGTTAAATTCTTATTTAACTCAAGATAAGATGTTTGAAGCCAATGTAGACAAATTTAAAAAAATCGCATAACAAAAACTTTTAAAAGTACTTTATGTGAAGAAAAACTTTCATTTCCGCGTTACCTTATTACATTTTTACAAAAACGTTCCAAAATCAAACTTATTTTCCACATCAAATATGCAGTTACAGTGATGAAATTTTTTATCTACCCTAGGGAAAAGCTTGATAATATCGGAAGAGAAAGCATATAAATAACATCTATTTAAAAAAGAATCTGTGAAAATTTTCTGCATGTCTGCGAGTGAAGCGTCATTATTCTTGTACAAAAACGATCATTTTGACAAGTAGAAAAAAAAAAATCAGCAATTCGATGTAAAATATGTGATGCTTCTGTTTGAAGAAAAACGTGAAAAACTTCCTTCTGTAAACACAGACATCTCCGTGACGCTATCTCGATCACAAACAAGAAGGAAAAAAAAAAAAACTGTATCCATGTGTAGTTTTCTTTAGTCCTATTTCCCCGTATGAATATTCAAACTGAGTCAACATCCAATTTCTAAAAAAGGCAAAACTGAACATAAACACTTTCAATAAAGGAGAAAGGATTTTTTTCCCTTTCATCTCTTGATGTTATAGACGAAAAGAGAAAAGAAAAAACGTTAAGAGGATGGTTTGATTTTTGAATTATTTATTCCGTCACCGGGAGTTTGCATTTTTCAGAAGCTATTTTCGAAATCTTTTCTAGATAAATAAAGTATTTTACCTCTCTATATTCAGAGTAGTACGGGAATCAGTCACGTTGTGGACACGGGTACACGTTTATGTGAGATTTGAATGGATTAAATCTCACGATAAGTGTAAATGAAAAGTAATTCATCAGAGTTTATATTTATCACTTATATACTTATTTTCTAAGAGTTTCAAATTTAATTTGTTATAAGATGCTTAGAAAAAAATTAAATTAACATTAGATATATTACGATATTTGCATGATTTTGTTTATTTAATGAGCCTGGTTCATCCATATTTGAATTAATGGCAAGTTTCTTTTGTTGAGTAGGGATTAGCTGAGAACATGTTTTTCTATAATCCGTGTTAAAGGGGAGGAGGGCGCAAAGGGGTTAAGGGATTGTTACAGATAAATATTCCTATATTTGAAATATACAAAACTAAAATTTAGCATGCTTTCTTTTGTTTAACGGAAAACTTATTTTACTGTATAGATTGTAAAGAGGATTTTGAGGGTTTAAGGGGGTTTAATGGGTAAAATTATGTTAATCAACTATTAATCCTAGAATTTTCATAAGAATTCTCCTTTTATTACGTAGTGGGTTGCTAGGGACTTACGGGGTGTTATAGATAAAATTTCCAGCTTTGGAATATTAGAACTACTGAAACAACATGAACTCACTTAAACTACTGAAATTAAAAATGTTCCGTTTGATGAATAGATATCCGTTGAAACCGTTTCTCTCTGTTTGGATTATAAAGAGGATTGCGAGAGTTTAAGGGGGTTTAATACATAAAATTTCGTTTCTCAACTATCAATCTATCAATTATACAGTTTTGAAATTTGGGACAGTAGGCTCTTTTTTTAGTGTAGAGATCCACTAAGAAGGGTTTTGCGTAAATCAACGAGAAGGTTCAACAGGGTATTAAATCCTCCGTTCTTTTGTCTTTTTCTCTGAAATAAATGAGCTTTTTTCTTTGATTTGCTAATCATTTACTTATATCAAAGTAGTCATTACGTATGTAAACTTTCGTTTCATTTTGATGAATCCGTCTTCGTGAGCTAGTTTTTTTGTCCATGAGTCTCAGGGGTGTTAACTTTTTCTGGAGAGCTGAAAATATAAATAATATTTAAAGTCATATAACTCTTTTAAATTAAAATTAAATAATTCCAATCTTTTACACATTATTTATAAAGGAATGAGGCTTCAGAAAAGTGTACAATGTTTAAAATATAATAATAATTTAAAAAATTATAAGCATATGAAATTAAGAAATTGTTTTATAAGAAATATTAATTAAGTTTTACTGCGTGCACGCTAGTTTCTAAAATAGTAGCCATTGATGCATAAAACTTTATAGAATTATAAAATGTATCATACACTTTAAACCCTAGTAAATTAAGAATAATATGTCTTTTGTATTTCAAAATATTTGAAAAATATTGAAATTTTTTAAAGAAATTTTAAAAATAAACATTTTTTAATTTTTAAAAAAATATAATTTATTATTCTGTTTATTTAAATTTACTACGGTGTACTAAGGATACATTTAACTTTATAAATCAATTTATTGCTAGTAATTAAAGCTAATACTTTTGAAAATAGTATGCGCGTAGCAAAACTTAATTAATATTTCTTATAAAAAATTTCTTATTTTCATATGCTTATAATTTTTAAAATTATGATTATATTTTAACATTTTACACTTTTCTGAAGCCTCATTCTTTTAAAAATAATGTGTAAACGATTCGAATTATTTAATTTTAATTTAAAAGAGTTATATGTATTTGAATATTGTTTATATTTTCAGCCTTCCATTAAAAGTTAACACCCCTGAGACCCCTTCATAAACAATAATTCATACCTTTGTTTGCATTACATTTGTTATAAATTCATAACGTTTTTAGCCACTGAGATGATTGAAACTTTACTTTTTAATTCAAAACATATTTGTAATATTCTAAAATGAAGAGCATTAATGATGACAATTTTTAATTAAATTATTCCATATAATAAAATTTTCATGGCTTACGTCAATAGATATCCGATCTACACAATTTTTCTCCAGAATATATATCATTAACATCGAAAACTAAGCAATTAGAAATGCTAATTTTAAATAAACATCTTAAGCACACAAATGGAATTTTGGGAAATATGAAACATTACTTCTAATCAAAGCACAGTTAGAGATTATTGTTAAATGAAATTTCTATAATTCGGAGGAAAAATATTATTCAGGCAAATTGTAATCCAATCTTTTGAAATGACATATATAGATTTAATTTAATTTTAATGGTTTATTTCACCTTTCTCCATTTAAAATTTAAGAAATTTACAATCGCTTGTAATTATTATTATTCCCAAAAATCATTTATTTTAGATGCTATGCAAGGCAAAGTTGACTTAAACATGTTCTGAGTTCTAGGAGTCAAAGGTCGATCGAAGTGCTTACTACACTTGATCCACCTTGCGTCCTCAATCGTCATTTTTCAATAATTAAATATGTATTCCAAATTATTTTAAATTTAAGCTTATTCAATCAGTAAAACTTAAAATTCGTAAAATAATTTTTGAATTCTTTATGATATTCCATTGTAGAATACGCAGCCAGAGTTAATTGTCAATAACACTTGAGATTATCTTGTTCAAATCCATATTTGCAGATATATTTATTGTGTTACGGATTGGCTTAGTTATTAACACCTGTGTTGAGCATTCGTTTTAGATTTGCTATATTCTGTTTTTCAAGTGGATCTATAATGCTGGATTCTGTCATCGACAGCATTGCCTGCCCAAAATGAAAGACATTAAAATACTTTGCAATTAGCTTTAAACACGATTCACCTCGTAATTTTTAACCTCTGTCAAGTAACGAGGAATATATTTGAGATGGCAAGAACTCGTAACCGTGACTACTATGCCATAGCGGCCACTGCAGTTAGATGGAAGTATAAGGGTAGCCTAGATAAAAAGTGGACAAGTTAAATCAAATAAATATTTTTTGGGGGGGGGGAGATAAAAAAATTGCCATGGGTGTTGTAACACAGGGGCCATCGTTCGATAGTATACCGATGCCTTCGATGTAGAAAGATCATGGTATATTATTGATGAAATCTTGCACTTTTTCCTTCACTTCATCGTCCGAAAGAAAACAAAATGCTCTCTCTTTTAAGTAGAAAAAGTGGAAAGTTTCAGGGAGACAAATCTGGACCGTACGGCGGATTATCCAACACTTTTCAACGGAATTATTAGGGATCTGGGTTTTACGGGAGATGTTTCAGCCTGCATTGTCATGAAGATCTGTTATCGTTTGACACCCTTCACGAAAACCTTTACACCAATTATCCAAACTAAGCAGTGCTCGCCATATACTTCCCCCATTCGTTGTTAGATGCCCGCATCCAGCTCACCTTTCGCAATCAGAAACCATAATACCACACATTGTTCCGATATGGACGTATCCACCTCATACCTCCCTCTATATCCATGTTCGGTGGCGCTGCTATAGCAGCAATCATTCTGACACAATTGCACGTGTTCACTTTTCATTTGGGCAATCCTTATACTTTACAAAAACAGGGCCTGTTGCAGTGGACTATTTTGAGAGGGATTTTCCTCTCAAAACTAACTTAGAAATGTTTTTTCTGTCAAGTATAACTGTAACTTCCATACAGTAGAAATGAAGAATGCAGATTTGGTTTGGTATATACAGTAAGGGTTTTATGGGGGTATAAAAAGTTAGACGATATTTACACTACTATAGTGTTTTTATTGATTCAATAAGCTAGCAATTGATCAATAAAACCAATCAGAGCTAGCGTGTGATATATATTGTGATATATATTCCTTGCTTAGATTCACTCATTTATCTACTATTAAATTATGATCACGAGAAAGTGTTCGATCAAAGTTCATTCTCGGTTGGAGCCTCAGTAATTTATTTGGAACTCAGTGTCGGAAGAACCTACTTACCCTTTGGTGCTTACAGATAAATTTATTTTGATTATTCAGTATTGAATAGATATATTGATCTTCAACTACTATCCTACCTTATTTAATCTATCAAGAAATAACGTGTTAACCCGGGAGAAAAGGTGAACTAGACACTAGCGTTAGTGGTTGCATGGGGTGATGGAGTCATCCCAATCCTTTTTTTTTAATGATTATTTCTATAGTACACGATAAAAATTGTAATTTCAGTTAGTAATTTAGCTAAGAAAGTATACTTCTTTATTTTTAAAAACGTTTCAATATTTCTTTGATAATTTGAGAAAAAATCCAATCAAATTGAACTAAAATGTTTCAAATGTGTGTGACTTTAATAAAGGACACAACTAATTGACACTTTTTACTAACATTGTAGGAATGATATTTTCAGACCAAACTGCCGTATTTTGTTCGTTATTGTACTTTCACTGTCATTTGATGGTGTACAAATAGCATGTTGAACTTTTCCTTGCTTGTGTCTTTTCGACAGGGTGCAGTGTGTTTTGTGTTACACTTGTAGCTTCATATCTTTCTTGATAGAGTTTTTTTAGTAGCATTTGAAAACTTTCCTTTCAACTCAAACATTCCATGTGTATGTTCATCACTTTTCTCAAATTTACTTTCCCTATCATTATTTCACCAGGTTCCTCTCTTGCTTGATAAGTTTTAACTTCATCCAATAGAGATAGCACACATGCTCATTTCTTTCTTTATATTCTGTTAATTTACATTTATAAACCATGATGAGTCGTACATCAGAGCAACCAAAACCACTAAGTCATTCACAGGGGAAAAAATGTGGCCTGTTCATAGAAAATATTTTGGAACAAAAGTGTTCGCGTGAGAAACTCAGCCACCCCAGACAACATTGTATTAAAACGTCTGCCACTCCCAAAAAAGAGAGAGAGAGAGATGTGACAAATTTATTTTGATTCCTATGAAGACTGTCATATAGTACGATACTGACAAGGTCATTGGTAACAAATAAACAGTTTTCCCGAAATTTAAGATTTCATGAGTGCACCACAACCGCTCCCGAGTTAATTGATTACTTCTATTTGTGATTATTTCTTAGTGTTTCGTGTCATGTTGACTACTGATTAATTTCAAATTAAAACCTTACAAGTTCGGAATCCTCAGAATAAGTCAGATTTAAGAAGGGTCGTTACAGTATCATTGAAATTTGCATTAGACTATACTGTATAAAAAATGCTTGAATTTACTTATGACATAAGTTTTGTTTATTTACCTAACTACTTTTACAATTCGTAGAAATAATTACTGACACATTTTCTTCTATAAAGAAAAAATGAACTAAGTTAATTAAAGGATATTTATGTTTTTATTCTGTTCAAAGATATTTCCTTTTTCTTTCCTTATTGCTGATAGTTTTTAATAAACTCTAATACTAATATTACTACGAAAATTTTTAAGCTTAAAGTAAATTAAGTAAGTAAAATTTGTAATATTAATCGTGGATTGTTTTTAATATTTCTAAAGCAATTAGCATTTTTAATACTTTTAAATAAAACTTATGTAAGTTTTTACCTGTTTTATAAGACTTTTAGAAATAAATGCAAAACCTATTCTTGAATTTAATTAATGCGATATTTCCTTAAAAGTCTTTTTATAGCACTGCTAATATATTCGATATTTTTCTCTTATACAATTCTTTGTATAATAAGTCTATAAACTACGTGAATACCATACTATATATGTGTAAAATATTTAATCAAATAATCACTTAAAGTTCTTTACTGGGCATTTATAAATAAAATATTAGAGTTTTAGATACACATATTACAATACTAAGCATTTATATTTTTGTAAGTTCCTTTCTTTATATTTCATTTTACAAAATAAATAATGTTAGTATCATTTATTTACCATTAATTTACATTATATTAATCATATGCAGTCGTGCCCCGATTTTATGAATTCATTATGATTAAACATTTTGTTCGTTAATTCGAAGTTATTCGTTATATGGGGGCCTAAATTAAAAAAAAAAAATTGCACTTAGTTTTTGGAATTTCTATAATAAGCAAATGCACTAAAATTATCCATAGTTAGAAATTACACACTTTTTTTCCAACAGATAAAAATACTATTAGTGAATTATTAAGCACCAGTTAATTGGAAATTTTAAAATACTGATTAAAAAATATCTGAAATTCTTTTTGATTCCTGACTCAAGCGTTCTTTTTTGACTTAATGCAGAAAAGAAAAAATACTGCATTTACATCCTGCTGCACGTGATGTGTTTTCACAGTTTTCAAACAATACAAAGCATTGGAAAATGTAACTTTTGATTGGAGATTCATTATACATTTCTGCCCCAGAGTCTCCATTTCTTGCTCCGACAAATCAACAATTTCCTCAATTTCAAAGTTGCACAGGAAGATAGTCCGTCATCAAATATAACATAACTACTAAAATCTTAAAGTGTTCCGTACATTGTGGAGTAGGATTAGATAAGAAGGGAATTTACAGTCATATTCAAACCCACACCATAGGTTACATTCATGGCTCGCCTGTAAAGTATAACTATAGTCCACCCCCTTTACTGTCAAAATTTATGGCTTACGTGAAAAGTCGTTTTCTGTTCTGGACAAAAATGGTTTGTCATTTGAAAAAGAATCCAGCATTTTCTAATGCTAACAAACAAAATGATATTTTCCACTGTTGAAATAATTCGTTAATTCTAGGTCTATTATTTGTTAAATGAGGGGTTTTTACTTCATTTTAATCGTAGAAAGAGAAAAATTCGTTACATTACGAAATTCGTTAAACAGGAGTTCGTTAAATCTGGTTTTGACTGTATTATCATTATCAATATCATATATTATTATATGGAATTAGGAAGGGCTTTCAATTTTTAAATTCTGTGATTAAGATAAAATCTATGCAAATTTCACGTTACATTTCTCACCGAATTCCTGTTTCTGATTTTTTGATAATTATAATTAGATATATTTAAATGTAAGATAAACATTATTTTATAGTAAAAGAAAGAAGCGACATTTAATAATTTTCAGCATGTACACTGGTGAAAAAGTAAGCCCGTTTTTCCTTGTATATTAAAAGTGTAGCGTTGAAAATAATTTATTATATTAAATAAAAAGGAATACAGCGAGATACGTTCAACGCGAAAATGCTTTAGACGAAATATCAGTTAACGTGAAATAATACAGAGGTCCCGACAAACTACTATGTATTCATGCATTTTTATTTCTCTTACACGGAAAGATTTCTCTCCAGGGAATGAATAAAATACGGAAAACACCAGGCAGATTGAACTGTTCTACTGTATTATCGGAGGGATTCATTGCCGTAAATAATGATAATGTTTGTACAGCCCAATTATGGCAGACAAAGACATTTCGGAGTTTGTTCAAAGCGAAAAAAATATCATATTCCGATGATGAAAATAAAATGAATAATGCAGTTCCTGTTCCCACATCATGCGAAATAAGGAAGTCATGTAAAGTATACGCAGTTATTTAGACGCACATTCCAATGATGAAATGAATAACAAAACGGACGATACCGATCAATTTGTTGACAATTTGATACTAAAAAAAGCAATACAAGTTATTCAAAAACTCAATAAATGTTTTTTTTTTCAAAAAGATTGAAAATTTTGTATTAGATTTTTCTGAGTACTTGAGAATGTTTTTGTTTCATTGATTTTTAAGAAATATATGCATATATACATATCTATTCAGATAAAAAGTACTCTTATAAACTCACTTATGTTATAGATTGGCTTTTTTTTGCAATATCCTTTCACACGAAATTGATTTAACACGGAAAAATATATCCCTTCAATTTCGTGTTAATCGAATTTCACTGTAGTTAAAGTGGGCTCCAGTGTAGTATGAAGGGGATGCTTTCGATTTGGCGATTTTTACATAGATATTATGGTGAGATAACAAATTCATACTGGCTTCCGGACATCTATCGCTAAGAAAAGTAGCTTGGCGATCGATTTTGGTCGCCAAAATAATTTGACATCGCCAAAGCCTACCCCCTATACTACACTTTAACCATTAAAGTGTACTAGAAATGATATTCTGATACGATAGATGATAATTTGTTATTGGTTAAAGCAATGAAGATTTGAGTCAACCCCAAAATTTCCCACAAGTCGCATATATTTTTAAGCGGTTTTATAAGGAACGCATCTACCGTGTAAAAAAAGGAGTTGGGGGTGTACATACCAAACTTGAATATTAGCAAATTTTCAACTCAGTATTTTTAACGAAATGCGTACGGAGACAACCGTATGAAAAGGGTTTGACTTTAAATGAAAGAATTAATATCATCCATATAAATAACGAAACTGTATGCATTCAACGCTATTTACAAAAATTAAAAGTAAACTCGAATTAAATTCTGGAATTATTTCCTCCATTTTTCGCTAACTCGTGATCTTCTGATTAAAAGATTAAAAGCTCTAGAAAAGTTATCATTCGGAAATAATTTTTATTTTCGGTGACAGGATGCCCCACATTGGATCCGGGCAAGATGTCAAAGATTACATCTGCTTCGAATAAAAGATCATTATCATCTAAGCAAAGCGTCGAAAATATTTAATTATATTCGAGTTATCGTTTCCAAATGAATCCAGCAAAGTGAGTTAATGTTTAATTCTCGCTTTTAATTCCGGATATTTTGAATTGAATTCGGCATTTATAACTGGATTTGTTTCAGTTTTCGAATTCGAAAAGGTTTCTGATGAGTATGTATTTTAATAAATTTATCTGATCCACACATACAAGTTTATCTCAAACGTGGGCGAGCGCAAATGCACGCTCAGAGAGAGAGAGAGAGGTACATTTAACTTTTTAATCTGCATTTACATAAGTATCACGCGAGTAAATATATAACATTGAAAATTTCTGCGGGGTCTTATTTGCAGCTAGAGGTTATTATAATATTAAAATTAGAATAATTTCAAGCGACGAATGTAGGATAATTCGGTTTCCCATTTTTCTTTTAATACTACTGAATACAATAATCCGTTTTGTACAGATTACTTAAATTTATCGACTATAATTAAACTTAATACTTTTTCATCTAAAAAATAAATGCATTTTTGATCAATCCTTGTAAATTATAAACCCTACTTTAGTAGCAATTTAGTGGTTACATGAATTTGAATAATGAAACACAGCAAAAATTAATTTTCTTAAAAAGTTATTTTTCAAACCCAATTAATAACAAATGCAATAAATTATTTCCAAAAGAGTATCAGCAATTATAAAACTCTTTGAAAAAATAATTATTAGTTCATTGATAATGTAATAGGTTATAAGGAGTGTTCAAAAATCCTATATTGCTCTTTTCGTATGTGCATAATTTAAAACAAAAAGATAAAAAATTTTAAACTACAAGGTTTGAATTTTTGTTATAAACAATTTAAAAAAAACCTAAATGTTAAATGAATTTTTCGAAAAAATTTTTTTTTGAAAAAATTAAATACTTACACAAAGCTGGAGATAAATTATATTATTTTAATTGTGTAAAAATTTCATTATTGTAAACAGGGTGGGGGGAGTTGTGAACCACCTCTAAAAATAAATCGAACTTCTAGAATGTTGGTATCCAAATCTCCTTTATACCAAATATGGAAAGGATTATATATTTAAGGTCAATGAATGTTAAAATTAACCTTTTTCTTAAAAAAAAGGTAAAAATTGCATGTATATTTTTTTTCTCATTTTTGTTAATTATATTATTTGATATTGAGTAATTTCTGAATAACTCGTTTTCCTTTACCAGTTACTTTCTTAATTGTATTATATAAAGTATTTTTCTTATCAGAGCTATAAAATACAATATACGAGAAATATTAAAACATTACGAATAATTTACAGGCGTATTATAAATCTACAATTATGGAAATGATTACCTATAATTAATTTCTTGCTTGTAATGTATGTGTAGGCAAAACAATGGTATTTGTTGTATCATGCATAATATATAACTAATCATGTTTACAACAATATGTCGAGAGCTCAAACGTCCACCCGTTGGTGTGGTGTGGTAGTTAGGAGAGGGGTGCCATCTCAGGTGTCGTCCGCGTCACTTGACCATGGTTCAAAATTACGCGGACCGTCCCCAAAAGGTTTCGTGTAGCTGAACAGTGGGACGTTAATATTCACTCACTTTACAACAATATTCCAAATGTATACAATTTCATTAACATTGTATAAATAAAGTGATTTTAACAGTCATTAAATATTAGTTATACTAGTTCCCTAATAAATATTCCATCACAAAAAATACTGTATTACTCATTAAAAATGATTAAGTTAGAAGTAAATTATTATAATATTATAATTAAATTACCTATTAAGTATTTGTGAGGCAGACTTTTTAGGACAAAAGAGTTGATATTAATGCAAAATTATAATTATCAAAAAGTTAAGATCTATATATTGATTAAGCATCTGTTTTACATCAACATTAAAATAATTTTTTTCTTCAGTACCCTTTATTAAATTAAGCATATTAAAAAAAACTTATCTGCAATTTAATCAGTGGGATGTGTTATTGTTTGTTGATGTACATTTGATAATCAGGCGAAAATATATATGATTAATAAATATTTATTTAAAAAAATGTAAGCTACATGTATTATTTATGATTTTACTTAACAAAATGTGTTTTTATGCGATACATAAAATCTCCGAATAGATTAAATATAATCATACCAAAATCATAAAAATAGCAAAAGAAAATTTCTTTCTCACCGTTATATAAATGTAATACATTACCACTATATATTTATAAATGTAGCCAATTTATTGCTCTGCTATTTCGTTCATTACTTGTAATAAGTTTTTGTCTAACAAAATCTTTGGCAACATACAATAGAAGGAAACATAAATTACATTTATTAATGGACTATAAAAAAATGTTTTTCAACTGCGAGTATGCATCTATTAATGTAAATGAAAGAAATTTTTTATATAAAAGAAAAATACATCATCAGCATATAAAATATGCTTAAGAATGAATGAGAAAAGTTTTATTCGGTAGACGAAGACATCTCAGCGACATTATCACAAAACTAAACAAACAAAAAACTGTTTCCATGTGTACATTTTACTGTCCTATTTTTCCCCCGAAAAAGTATTCAAAATAAGTCAACTTGCAGTTTTTTTTAGAGGCAAACCAGAATATAAAAACTACCAATAAAGGAAAATATAAGTTTTTTTGTTTATTTATTGACATCATGGAGAAAAAAAGATTTAAAAGGTGGATTGATCTTTGAATTATTTATATCGTCACCTATCTTTGCATTTTTTTAGAAATTCTCTTTGAAATCTTTCTTAAAGAAATAAAGTACTTTTAAGTTATTTATATTCAAACAAGTGTGTGTAAATCAATCATGAGTACTGAGATGCTTTAAAAAACTTAATATCTGCGGTTTACTTTTTAGTGAAGGATTTCAAGGCATTGAAACACACAACCTGAATATATAGGTCATCCCATTTTGGTCAGCTTGGTATTTATCATAACAGTTTTAATAAATTATAATAATCGAGGTTAAATTTATTTTTATGTATCTTAAAAATATCCATATTCAACGAAAGCTGGCACTCGCATGAGATGGATTTAAAAACTCTAAAATAATTATTTAATTAATAGTTATATTTGCATGCCTTAAATTTTGACGTATAATGAAATTAAACCTTAAAATTACATACTTGAATAACTATCAGTTTAACAGAGTGATACAATGTTTTTAACACCCTTTTATAAGCTTCACTTGTATGTAACGGAATCTTTGAACTCCATTTTTACCAACTTTAAAAGGTCAGATTAATTCGAAATTTTGCTCACTTGTCCAGGACCTATGACGATACAATAATTTAACCATTTTGTTCCACTATCCTGATCAGACTCATCAGGATTAGCAGTTTACCATTTTCAGGTCCCATCCCGCATCTGGCGACTAATTTCACATCCCATTTCCAGATTTGGCTACTAATTCCAGATTTGGCGACTGAAAGATTAAACTACAACTTAATTCGATTAACTCAGTGCTTCTCAAACTTTCAATACATGTGACCCAATTTTAAATCATAACTTTCATCGCGCCCCTCTCCATACAATAACAGCGTCTGAATTCAATAGTAATGTAGTTGATGTAAAGGTGCAATGCTATTTTGCTTATAAACCATTGAAATTATCAAGATAAGTATTAAATTTTGCATATACCGTAATTTCGCACGTATAGTCCGCAGACACGATTTTATATAAAAAAAATTTCAAAATCGTCAGATATTCCGCACCACCGGATAGTCCGCGGACTATACGTCTGAAATTACGTTATTTTAATACGGCAATATTAATGTTTTTTAGAAACAAAGAACTAAGTATAAATAGAAAAAAAGTACTTCCTTACTAATATACCTTCAGAAATAAAACGCCAAATACAAATAAAAAACAGTGCCTACTAATTAATCATATATTAATTAATCACACATTCTACTACATTAACGAAAACCTTCAAAGTCCGATTCATCGGTATCAGAATTAAACGGTTCTAATATATTTTCGGGAAGAGTGTCCGAAAGTTCATTTTCAGCATCACTATCTTCACTGTCAGTGATTTCCTCGCTATCACTAACAATCCCGGCTTTTATAAATCCCGATCAGATGGTGGACACTTTAACACTTTTCCAGGATTTATCGACACATTCGGCAACTGCAGTGTATGAAGCGCGTCTCATATTTCCTCCTTTTGTACAAGTATGTAAACCTTCCGACATCCAGTTCTCCCAGCAAGCACGTACGTGGGACTTGAAACTTCTGTTCACGCTAATATCCAGAGGTTGCAGGATTTTTGTTAAACCTCCTGGAATAACGCTAAGTTCAGCACCAATGTTTTTTTTTTTTTAGCTTCCGCCTTTACACTGTCTTTTATGTGTGTCCTAATGGAATCCATAATTAGTACTCCTTTGGAATTGAAAAAGGCACCTTCTCTCTTCTTCCAAACTCCTTGAAACCAATCGAGCATAATGTCCTCGTTGCACCAACCCTTTTCATTGCACCGTATTACGACGCTTCGAGGAAAATTTTCCTTCTGAATTGTTTTTCTCTTAAAGATTAAGAGCGGCTTCAACTTTGTGCCGTCAGCACAGCAGGCGAGCATCACTGTGAAATTGGTCTTTTCTTGACCAGTTGTTGTTATTCATACTACTCATTCGTTCTGCACTATGCTCTATGGTTTATTATCGATACATACGAATGTTTTCTTGGAATCTCGCGCTTTTTTCGTATTTGATCATCGGCAATTCACGACAGCGTGTTTTTTTAAATTTGGACGATTTTAACCGTGAACAACTAGCGTATTATCCGCACTGGTGGATAGTCCACAGCTTCAAAAATTCGCATTTAAACACAGATAGTCCGCGGACTATACGCGCGAAATTACGGTAATTTTGTATATGATAAGCCAATGGGAGTCATTAGTAATTATTAATCTTGTTCTTAACATAGTATTAATAAATTAATTATCAAATACATTGTGTAGTACTGATGCATTTATAAGTATATTATATCAGTGTAAAATGCGTATTTTACTTTTATTAGGACAGAATGTATTTTGTTTTGTTTCCTTTCAGTAAATTTGTAATTTTTTTAATCTTTTATTTTCGATTTTTCGATATGCTCGCGCCCCCTTGTAAGATTACCATGTCCTCCTGGGGGAAGCACCCCACAGTTTGAGAAACGCTGGATTAACTAACTATATAAGGGTGTTTTTTTTAGTTTTTTAAACTATTATTTACTATTTTATCTTGAAATATAATGTAAAATTGCAGGAAACTCAAAAAGGTTTTTTTTATTGAAGTATGAGATAAATGAAATTAAGAAAAATATGAAATTAGAAAAAATCAGTCTGAAAAAAAAAGACAAATCTGAAACCTACATTTCGCATGATTTAAGTCAGCGTGAGGAACAATGATAATTAACAATACTTTTACTATAGAAACATGTGGTTCATTTTTTCCACAGAATACACCAAAGCAGAAAGCTTAATTTATTTCATTACTTCTAGTATATTATAAATAATTTAAGGGCATGAAATTTAGTTCACAAGAAGAATTCATGATTTAATAAAGAAATGTTAAATTATTACGAAAACCTTAATTTGAAAATTAGAGAAAACATCTTTATAAAAAGATTTGAAGTATATGAATGAATTAAAACCTGATATATATCATGTCCTAAATCATGTCAGAAATATTTGTAAAATATAGCGAAAGATTATTTATAAATTAAATAATTATCACAAGTGACGTAGAAAATATTTAAACTTTGTTGATTTTTCTGTCAATTTTAAGTTTATCAAATGAAATTGTACTTAATATATTTATGTTAAACCTTTTGTTTACAAAACTGAAAGAACATTAAAAAGGTAATTTACATTCCAATGTCGTTAGTTACATTGTATCGCCATCGGAAATTAATTATTATTTTTTATGATTTGTAATTATTATCTCTTGTTTTTTTATTACGATCAAAGCAAAATATTATTTTATATAACATTCGTCTGTTATATTAATAAATGGTTATCGCAATCACAAAATTAAATATATATTGCAAAACATACATATTTAACAAATGCATTACAAGAGGGGGTCTTCAACCCATGTTCCCCTGAAGGCATTTTGGCAACCCTTGATTTGATTTTGAGGCAATTTAAAAAAATTGCATTGTTTGCCTTTTGTCTTAAGAAACACCTTCTTTTTCTGTTATTCTTGGTATTTAAAATATTTCACTGATGTGTTTGGGACTCCTTTGTGAAAAAAGCTTCTAAAATTGACAAATTTTACTATTATCTATTGTATTTTAAATAATTTTAAATATAAAAAATCCGACTCTTCAAAAAACCTCAGAAATTTTTGGTAAAAAAGGTGGGCATTTATATTTAACAGGTTTGCAAAGTATTTTAACTCAACTGCCATTTAACTTTTTCATAACTTACTTATATATATATACATATATACAAAATCTGTAAACACCAGCCTTGTAAAACAGACCTTTTTTTATACAATTTTCCTGAATAAAATATTTTTTTGACAGTTGTATGTCCCGTGGATCACTATGAATTTATTTCAGATTTAAAGTAAAAATATTCTTATTTATATTCGCTAGAATTCGCCATAACTTTTCTAAATCCTTTTTTTAGCACAATTATTTATTAATTTATTTCTACGGATATTTGTGTGCGTGCCTATTATTTAAATAGTAAGAACATATTCTTGCCTCCACTAAATTATTATAAATGGGTATTGTATGAATAATAATAATTATATTAAATATGAATTACTTTCATATCAATTTTTATTTTAATATTCAAAATGTATCCAAGAAAACATTACATACGAGTTATTTATCTTTATATTCATTTTTAATACAGTAGTTTAAATGTAATCGTCGGCAAACAGTAAATTACAATAAAATTCAAATAGCGCAAATTATGGAGATAGATGTTGTTCGATTTCAAGGAACACTATGAAAAATAGAAATACATTATACTAACAGTAAGGTTTTATTTCTGTGGCTTGTTAATTAATTTGTTAATTATAATTAATATTCATTTGCCATTGAAGTTATTATATATTTGAATACAACGAATCGAGGGAGTTTTCCTTTATTTAAACTATTGTTTTAAAGTATTCGTTTTATCTTTATGATAAATAAATTGAAATTCAATTAATTAAATCGTCATTGATAATGTTTTAATTACATGTAATTAAAAGTATCGAATCTTTGTCTTGAAAATATCATTTCACATTCGAAATTAGTTCGAATTATTTCGACAATAGAATGGGCGATACAAACATTGAGGAAATTGAAACAATGCTTTATTATCCAACACAAACAGGGATGATATTTAAAAGGGATTTACTTTAATTGGAAGGACAATAAATATCATTCTGGATAATGTGATACTCAATTGCATTGTCTTATATCCTTTTCATACCCGAAGGTAAACTCCTATTAATTCAAAATGTTCTTTCCGCCTTCTGCTATCAAACATTTTTAGAGATAACTGGCGCCTCAAAAGTGAATTATTTGGAAAACTTTATTGTTTACAGGATGACAGTATGGATATTTGACTTAGCTTTAATTCCAAGGGGAGGTAGCTTCAAGTAGCTCCGCAGAAAAACATCATCATCCCCTAATCACCACGACGGTAATATATATCTCCAATCTAATTAGTTTGGAGGTTATCGCTTACAAATGAATCTAATTAAATTAGTGATTTCACTTTTGAACATTAATATAATAGGTAGGTGTACCGTCAAATTCCGCACTTTGTTGTTCATATTTTGGAATGTTTCTGATTCGAAATCGTGATCAACAGAGGAATTATTATTTGAGAGCTGTTGTTGAAGCTCTGACGTAACATATTTATGCCTTAAGAATTATTTTACCCAGTAAAATTTAAATGCATCCTTCTATTTAAAAATATGCTTTAGAGTAAGAGATAATGGGAAGTTCTGTTTTTTTCTGGAAATACTGACAATGAGCAATTATTGCACATAAGGACAAGGAACTTGTTTATGTCAGACGCAATAATGATTTTTTTTAGTTATAAATCCTAGAGCTGGAGAATATGCTTTATTTTTGTGTCAGCTATTGGTATTTATACATACACTGCATTATGTTCATTGTTTGAAGCGTGGGATATCCTTTCATTAGCTGTGATATTTTAATGCTACAAAGAAGAAAAATGAGAATAGGCTTTCTAATACACATACTCTATCAGCTTTTTTGTGTACATTTTTAGTACATATTTAGACTTTGAAAAGTTATTGTCAAGGATTTAAAATATGTTAAACTTCAACAAAGCAATTTAGAAATATGAATGAAAAAATCTCAAAATTAAAAAAAAAGTCTTATGGTGATTAGCCGATGAAATATTATTGATCTAGTATACGCTGATATTTATTAAAATTGGGATATTATGTGTTATTTAGTCAGATACAGATTATTTTCCTACTTCCTCGGCAATATTACTTAATAAGTTAATTTTTCTCTATAATTTATATATATATATTTTAAATATTGTGAATAGTTTTCTAGATGACGTTCATGAAGTTGTATTCTGACAGAATTTTAACCTTAAACTGTTACTAAAGTGTGATAAATATTTGGATATGTTAATTAAATTAAATTTTGATTCATTAATAAACTTATTCCTTTTTTTCAAGGAAATATTACGTGATTCTCTCAAACAAAACATTCAACTAATCTTCCAATTGGTTAAATGTATTATATTTTTAATGAATAAAATAAATATCCAGTCTACTTTATAAATAAGATTCATTTAAAAAGGCGGATGGATTTAACGTACTGCTATTAAACTGAAATTGCATTTGTATGCTAGTGAAAAATATTAAAAAGGATAGCGATTAACTTTAGTTAGAGATGAAATATGGTGATGCTTCTTTTCAACAAGAAAGAAAAGTTTCCTTTTATTATGACTGAATATAACATACGTTATTTCTATCTTAAATCAAAAACTTTTTAATAAAAAAAATGTTTATATATTTAGTTCAACCCATTCCCATTATCCTCTGTGAATATTCAAAATGGATAGACATCCAATATCTGAAAACGGCAAAAACATGACATAACATTTTCAATACAGGAAAAAGATTCTTTCATTTACGTTAGCTATAGAGGAAAAGGAATAGTCAATTTCAAAACGAATGGTTAGACTTTGAATTATATATATACTACCAAGAATTTCAACTTTGAATAACCATTTGGGCAATTTCTTGACAAATGAAATATATTACCTGTATTTAAATTAGTGCAGATTAATCACATGAACATTTAGGTACTTTAGAAATAACATCTTTAAGCATTCAAAAATGTCGTATTTGAAGCGACAACAAACTGTATGGTGTGGAGTATATGGATATACTTTTACTATACACTATGTGACATCTAAAATGCAATACCAAAAACGAGTGGCTAATAAATTATGCAAATTTCAGGATGGACGCAGCTTGCGCGGCAGAGCAAATGATGTATAATGCGCATCTTTTTGGCACACGTTGAGTAGAAAATAAAAGGACTCTGCAGAATAGATAATATCCATGTGTGCTCTTATTTTTGCCAGATAAAATATTATGGAACATTTTTCTGATCTCGAAAGACCCTCGCAATCGTAAGAAATAACAAGATACTGGCAGTTCCAGAAGACAGATGATTTTACGAGAGGTGGGATGATAGGAGTGAGAAAGGCAAATTAGCATGCACGTCATATATCTCAGCTGAACGCTGCCTAGGAGCATCCAGGTACCTTTAGGCTACTGCAAAAATGATTTAAACTAAAAAATTAGGAAAGTTTGAGAGAGCTTGATTAGATTAGAGGGACAACAGCGACACAAATGGAGGGATAACCGACAATCGGCGATAGCAATGCCAACCATTTATGTCTCTCTATTGTTGCATGTACAGGGCACCCTTGATTTTTCCATATTAGCCAAGTCATTTGATTGTCAGTGACCTACACTTTTGGCGTTTGTGAAGAAAACTCTCTTTGGCTTAGACTTTCTTTTAGACCAGTGACTCCCAAAGTGGTCTATATGAAAGTCTAAGGGGGTCTATGACGACTTTCAATGGGTACACGTAAGCGAAAAAATAATTTGGAGGTCCATGAGGAATAAATGGAGGTCTATTATAGTGGCTCTAATTAAACCAGATCGTGATTTGAATTTAAAAAAAAAAATCTAGTATAAACCAAATTTTACCTATTTAAAAGATTTATTTATTAAATTTAATGAGGTTAATTTGCAGTTATAAGGTGACAACATAAGTTTTATTAAAACAAGGAATATTTCAGAGTTTTTTTCATAGAATTAAGCTAAAGCAGTATAAGATTGAGATGTCGTGAGTTTTCTCAATTTGTCACAGACAATCCGTCAATACGTTTTAATCTATATTCAGCATTTAAATGCCCTTTATCCAGATTTTGAAACTAGGTTTGAAAATGCTTTGACTATATATGGTTTGTATTACCATAGTCACAATCAACTCATTTGGTCATATTGAAAAAGAAAAAATCAAATTACAATAGGAACTGATCGGAATAGGTGCTAACAAAGATTTTAAATTTAGAAACAGATACCAGCAATTTTGGCTTTAGAAAGACATACCTGTTATGGAATATTAAGAGGAAATTTTTAATTGCTTTTCCTAGTGAGGAGTTTCAGCACCAATCTCTAAAACAGTTGCCAAGCTCTAAAACAAAACAAAAAAAGGGAGGGGAGGAAACTAGTCATTACTAACAGAGGAGATTTAGGATTAAACCTGAAAGGATTGGTACCAAATGTTTAAAATTTATTATTGAAGCACCAAATTCATCCCTCCCATTAAAAGTATTTGTTTGTTAGCCAGATACTACTTAACGTATTAATTAAATTTTAACCTAATTAATTAGCATGTGCTTCCTAAGTTTTAAACCCTATACTTCAATACAGTGAGAAATTTAAATCGTTTGAAGTAAGTATCTATACTAGCAGTCAAAAAGACATTCAAGTTGATAAATTTATAAAAATTCAATATCAGGTTAGCAGGGGTCTACCCCAAACCAAAAAAACATGGCAAGGGGTCTAAGAGGCAAAAATGTTAGGGAACCTCTGCTTTAGATGAATAGGATTGAAATAATGTCGTGCTAGAGCCATGTGAACGCCGGAATGCACATGATCGTGTTTTCTCTCAAAGCATGCTTCCATTTGTCCGATAGCAGTCACCATATATGAGTATCACAAGGTAGTGAGAATCCAATTTATCGTATTTTTTGAACACCAGAACACTTAATTACATGACATTATGGTTGGGAAACATTGCGAGGTATAGCCAGTCAACTTTGGTTTGTATTCAGAACACTACGATATCCCAACAAAACGTGGGTGATGTGGTACGGCCAGTGACACTCCTCTTCATTCGGGTTGGGCTATACACTTTACCATCTGGATAACTGCGCGCATTAGCTACCGTGCTACGCGAGATGTATAGTTGGTTCCCTCGCCACCATTCTTTCCTGACTTCTCACCAATGGAAAGCGTAGAGGATGTGATTTGACAACGCTTAAGTGCTCTACGGCTACCAATAGATGAATTGTTGACAGAAATTTGAAAACTATCCCTCAGGACGCCATCCCTACTACTCATTTTGATTCTGATCCTAAATGTGATGTTCGTACATCACCATTCGCTTTGATTTTTTAATTCATGAGCTGACGTTGTTCTCACTCTGTGTTCAGGGACGTCTTGAAGACAAGGTAGGCCTTGGGCCTATACATAAATGTAGGCCCCCCCTATGACCCTTAAAAGTAGACAGTACATAGCATATATTGTCAAATACTCGTACAAAGAATAATCCAAAACAACTAAATGTGCATGACTTACAATCTCACAAACGAGCTCGACCGATTGAAAGATTTGGATTGCAAGAGTAATGATGGTGTATGATGATAGACCTAGACATGTACATAGGCGACTGTTGACATATCATCCGAAATTCCCAGTTTTTTGGAGAATGCAGCCGGAAATAAAATGTGGCCGTTGAAATTATTCAAATAATGATTTTATTAAGGTTGAGTTAAGATTGGAACAAGGCCCCTATTGCGGACGAGCCCCTGGGTCATGTCTAAAGACGTCGCTGTCTGTGTTATGAGTGTATAATTTCAAAACAAACACCCCTTGTTGTTCTTTGCTTTCTCTTTCAGTTTGTAAGGAATTTATATTCCTTTCCCCCTCTAACCCGGCTAGATGTGTGAGAGGAACTAAATGATCAGACGACATGATGAACTTCAATTTGTTCATTTGTCACAATATTCAACACAGACACAATAATACTCTAAGTAAGATAAGTTTGATCAACTAGAGGACTAAGGTGAGACAAGATGGCACGGAGATAATATATACACTCATTCAATTATATTCTTACGATAACTTATACAAAGCTTGTTTGAAGCAGCGCACTCATAATTTAACTCTCTAACTTCTATTTGAAATAAGAGCACAGTACCTGAACTCTTGCAATCCTTTTATCTTTTCGACGTGGTCTTGAAGACTTCTTCGATGTATGACTTAAGCACTTCCACAAGATTCCAACTTCACGCGTCGTACACTGTTTACGTATACGTATTACTGTCGATTTGCTTGATTCTCATCTATTCACTTCCCATCCAAGCTATCCTCACTTCAGTTCCAATGTATCCTCACTTCACTAACATTAAAAACTCGCGAATCCAGAATATATATATTAAACTTAATTTGCATAATAATGCTTTCCTGCCCTCGGAGAAAACTGGTTGAAAAAATGCTGGCCCTAAAGGAATCCCCAAGGAGTTAGGGAAAGCACCCCGTCATAAGTTTGTCGAGTTTCTTCACTCTCTGGTCACTCTTTGGTGTTGCATCTTCGTTGTCATGGTGTTCGGTGTCAAGACATCTAATCATAAATGTCTGTTAATAATTTATAATATCCGTATAATTTCCAATCTCTTGCATAATTTTATTTAAAGATACTGATTTGCTAAAAATAGTAAATTTTAATTGATATTATAAAAGTATAATAAATACAAAGAACTGGCTTCGTTATTGTTGGAATCACTATTGAATAACCATGGTATATTTATTATAAAAGATTTAAATTATTATGGGATGAATATGAGATCGTGTATTAAATTTAAATAATATGTCCTAATAAAATTCGTCAGAATAATCTTACGCAATCTTTGAAAAAAAGATTACATTTCAAATATGAAATAAAAATTTTGTATTCTGTAAACAGTTCGTATAAAAATACTGAAAACATTCTGTTGTAAAAATGAAATGTTCAGAATGTTAAACAATACAAGCATGAATAATGCTTTTTGAAAATATTTTTCAGTATTCAAAATAAAGAAGAATATGAAAATTAGTGCAGTCATTATGAAATGTAAACACATTTCAGGAATTCGATAAAAAAAAAGAGAAAGAAAGTATAAATATATATATATTACCACAAAACACCATAACATTTTTCTTAAAAATAAACTCCACGTTTAAAAAAATATTCTGAAAATTTCTCAGTTACTCAGTTAAAAAAAAAGATGTGATTTATATATATATATCCGTCGTCTTAAAATATTAAGAAAAATCTTGCTTCGACAAAATGTGTAACGGATTTCTCATAGATGGAATGTTTATAGTGACAATATAATAAATAAAATTTAAAACGAATTTTTGCTTTGTTTATTATGTCTTTTTAAAGAAAAGAATGCCTGCAAGAATGTGTTGATTTTTAAATATTTCAAAAGGATTTTATAAGAAAGAAAATATTTCAGTTTTTACATTCAAAAGTCTCTAAAAATATACTTAAAACTACATGCTAGAATAATTTTGGACAAGCATTCCTTTTTAAGATTTGTATGAAAATTTTAATTAATTAACTTTCTTTGCTTAAATCTAGATGTTTTTAAATTAACGTAATAGTCGCAAACAGTTCATACATTTAAAAATATATTAATTAAAATAATAATAATACTACATTGATAACTAAAACCCCGTAAAAATTTCTGAATCAAATCTCCAATGAATGTGCGTTTTTATAAATGCAATTAAATAACAGCTAAATCCATCTTGTACTGCTGTACCTAACATTAAACTTTTATAAGCATTTATACCAATTTATAATAAAATCACATAAAGAACAAGTAATAGCAAATATAAAGTGATACAATTAGGGAAAAAGAAACACACGTAACGAAAATTTCAGAAAAGTACCGTATAATCCGGTGAACAACAAGCACTTTTAACGCAAAAAATGCGCGTTATACGCCCGGTATGGAAATGATCACTTAAAAAATAAAAGAGGAGATGATCATAAAAAAACCAGATTTATACATAGTTCAAAATAGTGTTTATTTAAAAGAAATTACATTCCTAATAGCTTAAAGGGTTGTAGTTCTAGAAGTATACTATTTTTACAAAAGCCTAAAATAATAACTCGAATAAATGACCTCAAAACATAAAAGTATTGCATACGTACATTTTATTTTTTCCCGTAAAAAAAAGAGGTGCGCGTTTTGCGCCGTATTTCACGTTTTTTTTTTCTTAATGAAATAATAAATATTATTCCTTACAAAATAATAGTCAAAAGCTTTATTCTTACTCTTTTCGAATGCCAAAGATAAATTCCGATTAATTTGAAGTATATTTCCATCCACGAGTTGCGTTCCAGTGATCTTAATCAGATAACAGTGCTGGAAAAGTTTATCATTTAACATTTTAGTTTAGTATTTTATCCAATTTAATTTCTACCATGATAACTTGACATATTTGACTTCAACTTTAACTCCACGTGGTTATTGACGGGGATTACACTTGCTGTTCTGAAAAGACTTATCTTCTGCACACTGTATCACAGATGTTTAATTATATTCAAGATTATCGCTTTCAAATTTATCTAATTTATTTCATGAAGCCTTTAATTTGTGGTTCTAAATCTTATTGGTTTGTACTGGATTCATTATTTGGGATTCAGAGGTAGTATATTTCGAAAATTCTTCTGGCAGTTATTGCTGTTACAGTCTTGTGTTTTGTAAATCTTTGGAAACTTTTTCTTGACATATCATGACCTTTTAATAATAAGTATCATTAAATTATCTTACTTTTTAATATGCAGTCTTTATAAATGATCTATGCTTAGTTTAAGAATAATACAACTTTATAACTTAAAGTCCAAAATATCTGAATAAATCGTTCATAATGACCGTAAAATCTGGCGTGTAACACTCACGTATACTTTGAAGTTGCATTTTTAATTATTAGGTATATTTGCCGTAAATCACGCCCCTTTTTTACGAAGAAACATGAATTTGACGTGTGCAATGCTCTGATGTTTTGGAATTTGAAGTCATTTGTTCGAAGGGTATTATCCCAAGTTTTTGAAAAAGTGGTATACATCTAGAACTACCACCCTTTAAGTTCATTAGGGATGTCATTTCTTTTAAATAAACAGTTTCCAATATATGTAGAAGTCTAGTTTTTTTTTTTATCCTCATCTCTCTTTTTTTACATTTGAAGCTATCATTTTTATACCCGGGGTATAACGACACTCATAATTTCGCGATTTCATTTTTTATATTAAAAGTGCACGTTATACACTTTATTTTACGGTATGTACGATTTTCTTATAATAAGGCAACATAGGCTTGATATTACAAGTAATTGTTTTTTTGTGGGCATGGTCTCGAACTCGTTGTAGCATTATTTCTGTCTGTAATGAGTTTCAGTTTGGATTAATCTAAACGAGGGTTGGTCATCCTTTTTGGGAAGAGTGATACTATCTGATAATAAATTATGCGTGCCACTTCCAACTTTTCCAAACAACGAAATATATATATATTTACGGGTTTTTAAATGATTTCGACTTGAATATCAGATGAAAACAATAAACAACTCACAGACAAACTGAAAAAGATTTGTGAAAAGATCAGCATTTTTTTCCCCTTTCATCTTGAAAAATTAACAAACCTAGATCTGAACGAATTCTGCAAAAGGGATATTATATTTTTAAATCTATCATAGTGTCGAACATTATTAATTTTGGTAGATAGTTCTTGCACTATTGTAAACTATGTTAATCTTTTTTCTCCAAAATCGTGACACAAAAGGCAAAAGTTCTTTATTCTTGAGTCTCAAGCACTTACAAGTGCAGTTCATTGTCTTCTTCCAGATAGTTTAAAACACGCTCTCTCAAATTCCAAAATCTTGCGAGTGCACTTTCCTTGGAAAGCCAGTGCACACAGCAATGAAGGAATATTCTCAACAAAACTTCTATTGTATTTTCTAGCGTATTTAAAATAATTTCTGAGGGTTTTTTTATGATAAAACGGCATTTCAATAAAATTTTACTAAAAAAAACACTATTTATTTTATAATATTTTCAGTTTTTTAAATAAATCTTCGCATGCCACTCTGTGGCATACGTGCCGCGGGTTAGCCACCTCTGATCTAATCATCTGTATAAGGAGGGTTAGGTTGGTCAGATCATCAATTCCTCTCATAGAGTGGTGTGAAAGTTTGGAAAGAAGGGTCAGATATCCGCATCATTTGACCGTGGCTCAAAATTACAAGTTTCGTCTCAGTGGACACTAGTATAGTTCCGGTGAGGGATGTTAAAAAACAATTGATTGAAAGAATCAATTATTAATGGATGTGCAAAATATTTGTTATATGAAAAGAAAAACTATTAATTGTAATGTAATACATGGATAGTTGTGTTTCTTTAGTTTCGCTCTAACAATATGATCTAATGTGGCTGCTTTTTTACGAATTTATTTTGCATTACTTTGAAGAAATTGCACATATAACTGTGCAATATTACGTAATTATAATAAACATGATTAAAAAACTAAACTGAACTAGAGATTGGAGATTATCTGAATTTTTTAAGGTTGAGCATTTATAAATTTGAAGTCGTCAAAAGTTCATTTAAAATTTTTAATTTAATTTAATAATTCTAATATTTGAGTCGAATTAATCCACACCATGATTGAAATACAACTAGATGTGTTTAAATATAATTATCATTCAACTGTGTTTTATCTCCGTGATTTTGTTCTGCTCTTATTAAATCGTTCAAAATTTATTGAAGTTTATAAAAGTTGTGACGGCTTCTATTTGTGGTACTTCTACTAATCCTCTAGCCGAAATTATTCTTTACCTGTGATTTTACTTTAAAAACCGCTTTCTGTAGAGATAACTTAGCTTTATGCATATGTAAATGCTATTTAAACTCTGATATTGGGGTGTGTGAGGTTAATCGTAAAATCTAGGAATGATAGAAAGTGAATTGCGACTGGGAAGCTCTGCTTGAAACAAATATTCATTTTAGAATACACCTGGAGTTGTGGAAGGAAATAACACTGCAGCTGTACCGAGCTATCGTGGTTCGAGAAGGACTGATATAAAGCGCTCCTACTTCAGTTAAGTCATTTTGAATAGTCATATAATGACATTAAGAATTTGGATTTAAGATTGCTCTAAAGGTTAGGCTATAAAGTTGTCTAACAGTTTTAAAGGGTATTAGATATAAAAATAAACGTATCCATTTTTAAGATCATATCTGCTTATTCTCCGAATCCTCTTACATTTGTAACCTCCGGATTGTGACATCGTTATGTGCATAAAAGTTAAGAGAAAATTAAATTTTTAAATATTTCTAACGATGTAGTTAATTTATCGAATTTTACCACTTACGTTACTGATTACAATCTACTAAACCTAGACTAATCGAATATGGACTGCAAGCAAACATTATGAAAATTTCAATTTGAGTTTAAAATGGGCAATCACAACTTCATTAGTGGGAAAATGGCTTTCAAAATTTCCAGCAATGCCTTTCAATGAATTGCGAGTTGAAATCATGGCAATTAATTGAACTTTTCCTTATTTAAAACATGTGAAATTCACACATATACATGATTATATAATGTAGATAAATCCATAATGTACATAAATTCAAATTTATTTGAGCCTTTTTCTCTGTTAGCTAACATTTGTAGGGGATTTCAAGCTCTCTAAAAGTTTATTAATTGATAAATTCTGTCTCTGTGTCATCCCACCCATTAGTGCTTCGTGCATTTGAATTTACTTTTTTCACTATCAAGTACTTTACTGATTACACTAATTCTGTAGAAAAGACATTATTGCCTGAATAGGGCATTGCTATGATATTTAATTACATTCCAGATTATCACTTCTAAATGAATCTAATTAGTGAAACTTTTAATTTGTAGTTTTACTTCCGATTAGTTTCTGTATTTTGAGCGCCAAAGGGTTCAGTCAGTTTTGCTTTGGAACTTCCTAATTTGGAAAAGGCTTCTGCTAAAATGATGCTACGCTTTTGTTTCGCTCGTATACCTTTGAGAAGTTAATCTCGAAATCCCAACGAACGCATCGAAGTTGCAAAGATATTTTAATTTTCCACACGAAGGTTTCTTACGAAAATGTAAGAATGTGTTTTGTCACTATAGAAATGTTTATTACAAAAATAGAATTACTACAATGTAATTGGATATGAATAATTTAAATTTGTGATCGTGTAGTTTAGAAGGAAAAATAAATAGTGATTTTAAATATATTTGTACAATTTCAGTACTATATTTATTTATTTCGTTTATTATTTGCAAGAATACTGTGTCGCATATTTATTTAATTTTTATTCTTAAAATTTATTTAATAGTGTTGGAATATATTGATAAAATCTATCTTGTTCAAATAAAAAAGCATGTAGTAATTTTAATATAATTGTCTTGTGTACTATTTTTAATATAATAATAGCGTGAATATTATAAAACTTATCTTGATTATAAAGCACAATATAAAACTAACAGATATTTAATATTCTTGCGCAATTAAATATCTTACTATTAAGGAAACAAGGGCAAAGCAATATTTTGATTTTTAAAAGAACATTATTTTCAAAAACCAAAGGACTCCATAAATAAAAGAGAGAGGCTTCAGTCATTTAATCTATGCCCTTTTCTTAATATACTATAACATAAAATTATTTATGAAAAAAGTACACACCAAAGGGAGCTTTCGTATATATGGTGCTGATTATGTACCTGTATTTTTCGTTCTATAACATATAAAACCACAAAAAATTCTGTTTTAGTTATAAAATTGAACCTTTACTTAAATGCGCTAGTTTTTTTATATTTGATTCGTTAAATTTCTTTAAAAAATGAATCTAAACTTTTAAAAACTTTGTTAAAAATGCTATTATATTTTTAGGAATTCGGCAGTAAAAATAAAAATAATAACATTTCTGGAATAATATTAGTAAATATAAAGTAAGGAAATTAATTCTGTTTGTAAACTAAACATATTACTTTATTTTTATTCAGATTATATAAAAAAATTCATAACCTTAGTATAATTAAGTTTACTTTAAAAAATTTTTGTCTCCTCTAAATTGCCATAGTAAAGACAAACATAGAATGTCAGATTGATAAATATGGGGTTAGAATAATGAAAACAATTAAAATAGCAAAGCAAAATGATAAAGAACTAGGGCAATTAGTCACACCATATAGTATAAATATTGTAAACATAAAATGGATATTGTGGTAAAGGTTGAAAAAAATTAAAGAGAAAAATGTATATTTTTATTAATTAATTTAAAGCGATATGAAAATGTTAGAACATTTCTTGAAAAATACAAGTAACTCATTAGAAATTTATAATTCACTTTTATTTATCCATTTAAATTTTTGAAATAATTTAGTTTACATAATTTTGATACAATTTGTTAGTATAAATATTTCTTAAATCAATTTAAAATATTTGCGATTTTTTCAGCTTTTCTTTAAGTTTCCTAAAGGAAAATCAATCTTTTAAAGAATTACAGTAATTTTTTAGAATAAAATATTTTATTATTAACTGCTCTTATTCAAATCTCTGTTTATTACTAATTTTCATGATCTGTTACTAGTCTAGTGATTTATGAATTTACGCTTGAAAATTAAAGGATAGCGCGATATTATTCAGGTTTATTATCTCTGAATTGTATATTTCTATTCAGAGAAAGCAAACTAATTACATATCCATTGCTAGTGCTTCAAACAGATCTGATAACATAACAAGATATCTCTTTGTCATGCAAGTATGAGCCAGAAAGTGAGCAATTATAAGCTCTAATTTCAAACAAGAATATTTAGCATTATGCGAAAGATAAATGACTGGCAAATTTGAAACAAAAGGTCTTAACGAAGCATGAACACCGACAATTTTGAATAGAACTTCCTTAACTTAAGAATAAATAGTATTCAAGATAACACAATACTCGGTGGCGCGGTCCTGGGCTCTTAACAAACGCTGAAGATAAATTCAGATTAATTTGAAGTGCTTCCCCCGTTTACTGCTATCTTGCAGTCTGAGGAGATTATAGGCGCTCGAAAAGTTTATCACCAAATCTTTTTGTTTTTAGAGTGAGATCCTGGTACATTTGACTTCGGATTAATTTCGCGTCCTAGGTGTCACAGATTGTGTTTGGTGCACAGAAAAGACCTTTATCATCTGTATACAGCATCACAATTATTTAATTACATTCGAGGTTATCTCTTCCAGATGAATCTGATTAACTTAGGGAAACTTTTAACTCGTGATTCATATTCTGAAAGCTTTGTAATGAAATCAGTTTTTGAGATTCCATTGGACGCAATCTGAGTTGCTTTAAAACTTTCTAATTTGAAAAGGTTGTCTGCGGAGAAATGTTGTAAGTCAAATGTGTTTGAAGTAAACGTTTAAAACATTGTTTTTTTTCTTTTTTTGCCAAATAGTGTTTGATTTTAAGAAAGATGTTTCAGATTTGGGAATTTTTTCTTGTAATTTTACAGATATTCATTATATTACGGACTAATTCGATAGTTTAAAGCTGCTTAAAAATTAATGAAACATTATTAGAAGGAAAAAAAAATGCAAAATTCAATCCTATATTTCTACATGGGTACGTATTTTTAAAAAAAAAATCTAACTGACAAGTACTCTGCTGTATCATAGGACTAAATTACTCTTACAAGTATGTAAATAAAAACTTGATAAATAAAACTTCTAAAATAAATTCAAGTTCTAAAATAGAATATATATATATAAATATATGTATGTATGTATAATTAGTTTTCTAGGTATGAGACAGGAAAAAACGAGACTATGTGTGTAGCTTGAAAAAAGAGTGGAGTTGGCAACGGATGTTTTGATGACGTCATTCCACGTCAATATAGCCAGTTTCGTCTTAATCGATCACACCAGTTGAGAGTACTGCGTCATTTAATGAACATGTGCAACTGCATTATGCTGGAAAAATGTCGAATCAAAATCAAGTTTCTTGTGAAACATAAGAAATCAACCATGAAAGCATTTCAAGTATTAACCGAGGTTTCCGAAGATGAATATTTCTCTCATGCACATGTGTTTGAATGGAATACATGGCTATCAGGGGGAAGGGACTGTGTGGAAGATGATGAACCTTCTAGGAGCCCAAGGTCAGCGATTACAGACAAATCAATGCCAAAATTCATGATATGTGTGGGTTCCCATTCACATCAGTGGTCAGACTGTAAACCAACACAACTACATACATGTACTAAAAACGACTTCATAAAAAAATTAGGAAAAAAAGGCCAGATTTGGGGAGTAATTCATGGCTGTTGCACCAAGATAATACATCCGCTCATGCGACCCTATTTGTTAAGCATTTTCTGACTAGCAAAAACATTACTGTGATGGGGCATCCTCCTTATTCACCTGGTTTGACCTCCTGCGATTTTTTTTATTTCCTACAGTTAAATCTTCCTTAAAGAGAATCCATTTTACCTGAATTGAATGTATTCAGGCAAAAACATGTTATCTCTTGAAAGGCCTTTTAAAAGCCTCGTTACAGAATTGTTACCAGCAATGGCAGCACCTAATGCGAAAGTGTGTGAATGATGAAGGGAACTGCTTTGGAGGTGATAATATCACGGAGAACTGATTCTGTATTTCAATGATTTATTGGACCAGTCTCGCGTTTTTTTGTTTGGTGTACCTCGTATATATATTGATATAAATGTACCCAAAAGACAAAAAGTTACCGAAGTAGTACAAATTTGATATCAGTACGCTACGGACTTTTTCGCTAAATAGTAGTAAAATTTCGCCAAATTGCGATAACACATTACTGTATGATAACGTTAGATTGGCCTCTGAAGATGTATTCGCACGATTTCAAAATCACGCCAAACACGGGCAGTGTTTCGATATCTCATTAGTTCCTTTTGATCATAATCAAGTGCTCGTGACTGATAATTTTTTATGGCAAGTCATGTGATCGAGCCCTGGTGTCATCTAAGGTCCGCCATATATAGGGACTAATGCCCGTTAAACCTATCGCGGCTCTAATTGTTTACGTAGTTGTAGTGTGGAAGTTCGAAGAATGGAGTGTCAGAGCTCAATTATTGTCCTCGTCATTTGACTTTTGTTCAAAAAAGGGGGTATGTTACCAAAAGCCCTTGTCTTCCTTCAAGAGGTGAGGTTAGTAACCAATCAATAGCAAGACAAAAATGGAGAACTAATCATGTTATGCTTTTTAATCAGAGGTGATATTATTTTTTTGCACAAAATAGTTTTTTTGGTAACGAAATAAAATGATTAGCCTGCAATTAATTATGTATTATTTAATAGTATCATCATATAAAATACCTTGTAATTATAAAACGAGGTCATTTGATGAGGACGACACCTAAACAGACACCCACTCTACGCTCCAAACTTCCACACTACCATAACAGATTTATCGTGTATTAGTCTCTCTGCCCAGCGATCCCAGCGATCTGTCTCGAACCCAGACTCTACTGAGTTAGTGACCACGACTACCCCTTTTTAAGTTTTGGATAGTTAAAGAAAAGGGAGGGGGGTAAAATAGTTGTTCCAAACACCCAAAAGTCATGTTAATAAAACCTTCAACTCATGCATGTTCATTTAACTCTGTATTATCCTAGTTACAAATATTTAATGTTATGAAAATAAGCTAAAATTTTATAAATGCATTTTATTTATAAAGAACCTGAAAATTATCTCCAAACATCTGTGGCGGTATCTAAATCAGCCAGTAACAGCCTCCGAACAGGGGTGGGTGATCACTTCTGTCTAGTGGTCATGTTACTTGGTTAAGGATCCGAGCATCGTGAGTTCTAATCCGGAACATTGGTGACCTTGGCTGAAAAGAAAAACGCGATGTGTCATGGCGCCATCTACCCGCAAGAACAGCAAGCAAAGTCGTCGAACCCACTCGATGCAGCTTCTAATCCACACACATCTACCACAATTGTAGAGTAAAAAAAAATTGACTGTGTTAAATAACCAACATGATCACGATGCAAAGTATTGAGAGTTCTTTATTAAAAAATCATTTATAAAAGACAGCAATGAATGATGTCTAAGAAAAACGTTGATATAAAAACTATACCCTTAACTATTTTTTCAGAATCATGCTCTTTGCTATGAATATTCAAAATCTTTCAACATACACTTCCTAAAGAAACCCAAAAAGAGAAACGTAAGAGCATTCAATAAAAGGGGGTGGGATGGTTTTTATTTGTTGATGTTTTATACGAAATAGAAAAAAAAGGCAAAAAGCTTAAAGGGACTGTTGATTTTTGAATTATTTATACCGTCTCCTCGAGTTTGAAATTTAAAAGAACCGTTTTCGAATTCTTTTTAGGTAAATAATGTATTTTATTTCTTTATATTTAGACTAGAGATCGCATCAATCACGTGAATACTGAGACACTTTGAAAAATTCAATTATTGAGGCTTGTAAACTATTTAAAATTACAATGGTCTCAAGTCATAGGCATTGGTGTGTTGTGCGTCTTTTGCGGACGTATTTAGGAATACCTTCATTTAGTCATAAGATGTTAATATAAATTATATTATCAGAACACAGGCGCATATTAAATTAAGTTTTCAAAATGTAGACACATATTAAATTAAATTATTAATGCGTTTCTGTACCGTTATTTACATGATTAAACTTAATTAAATGTCATCAGACACACATTTAATGAACGTTAAGTATTGTGGATCTCGCCTTTTTAATTTAATTCCTTTTAGAAATTTAGAAATATCTATCTTTTAAGTCTACATATATAAATTTGTTAGAAACTTTAGCTATTGTTTACTTTTGTGGTTCTTACCTTAAATTGATTCCGTGCATTTATATATATATAACAAAGTTGTTTTAAATTATCCAGTGTTTTAAAGTTTTAAATAATAATATTAAAGAAGTCTATATTTTTAATGTGGCCAAATTTATAGCATTGATGTATGGACATAAAATAAACGAAATCGTTGAAAAAGGGAGTTAAAAATTATAATTATGATCAGATAAATTGTTAATGACTGCAAGTGAATAAAGCAACAGTGAAATCAATCCAATGTTGTAAAAATAAATACATTAAATGCAAAAAAATAAGTAATATAATTAATTCATTCTTCCCACGATCTCTAATTAAGAATTATTTCCATCGATTTAAGCGGAATTTTACATCATATTTTATAAAAAAAATCGTTGTAGTGATATCCTTTAATTTAATATATAGATTATCCTTGCGTTAAAAATAAAAATCAATGTAAATAAAATCACAGACACACTTTTTGCTAACGTTATAGGAATGGTATTTGCAGTTAAAATTGTCACATGCTGCTCAAGTTATTGCTTTTTTACTGTTCTTTGATGATCGACAAGTAGCATATTGAACTTTTTCTTGCTTGTGTCTTTTTTTTACAGGGTGAATTGTGTCTTTTGGTACACTGGTGGCTTCATATCTTTCTTGATGGAGATTTTTAGGTAGCATTTGAAATTTTTTCCTTCAATTCAAAGGTTTCATGTTCATCGCTTTTCTCAAATTTTACTTTCGCTATCATAATTGACATCCATTATTTCATCAAGCTCTTTTCTAGTTCTTGATAAGTTTTAACTTCATCCAATATAAATCGAAGACACCCATTTCTTTTTTTTACATATACTACATTTAAAAATTATAATAAATCAAACAAAAACAGCAATAAAGACCACTAAATCATTCACATGGTTAAAACATAGCCTGTTAATTGAAAATATTTTGGAGTAAATGTGGTCGCGCAAGGAACTTAGTCACCTCCAAGCGCCTTAAAATTATAAAAAAAAAACATTTGTCAACCCAAAAAGGAGAGAGAGAGAGAGAGAGAGATATTACAAATACATTTTATTTCCTATGAAGACGGTCATTTAGGAGGACAATGACAAGCTCATTGGTAAAAAATAAACCGTTTTTCCCAAATTAAAGATTTTGTGAGCCTAGGGTGACTCTGTGCTTCGTGCGGCTGCTCCCGAGTTAAAAAAAACCATGAATGTATACTTCAGGAAATCACTGATGTTATGTAATTTAGCAAATACTTTTTTAGAACGTGGCATAAAACGTCAAAACTGTTATCTCGAGACATCTAAAATATACAAAGATACGAACTGCTACTTTTTGAGGAAGTCATAATACGTTATCCACACATAATTTTCTACACACTTTAATAATAAATAATTTTTTTGCTAAGAAATGTTTTCATAAATTTGAGAACTGTTCAATTTCCTCTAAAGCTGCTTCAATAAAGCAAATGCATTTATAATATACTTTATTGTCCAAATATTTAAAAAGTTTCATAATCTTAGTGATAAATATTTGTAGTTTTAGTTAGTCAAATAATTAAAATATCATACATTCGTAATGAGGTATGCCACTTTCAACAACAAAACCTTTAGGAAATTTAATTACATACCCCTAATTCCAAAATCATATATTTAAATTTTAAATACCAAACATCAAGCCCCGAAAGTGAAGACTGATCAAAACGAAATAACGACTTTTAACTAAACACAAACATCGAAAATTATTAAAAGCACTTTTATTTAATTGAAACGATAAATATTATGCAGGACATTGCCATACCTTGCTGCATTGTCCTCTGCCCTTTACAAACACTGAAGATAAATTCAGATTAATTTGAAGTGTTTCCCCCTGTTTGGTGCTATCTTGCAATCTGAGGAGATTACAGGCGCTCGAAAAGTTTATCATTCCGAAAATCCTTTTGTTTTTAGCATGACAGCACGGCACATTTGACTTTGCGCTTATTCCACGAGCAAGATGTCACAGATTACCCTTACTCCGTGGAAAGGACCATTATCGCCTGAACACAGCATCGCAAATATTTAATTACATTTGAGATTATCGCTTTCAAATGAATCTAATTAACTCGGTGAAGCTTTTAATTCGCGGTTTTACTTCCGAACACTTTCTGCTGGAGTCAGCAGACATAACGCCAGAGGGCGCAACCAGAGTTGCTCTGGAACTTTTCTAATTCGAAAAGATTCCTGTTGAGGAAATATTGTTATGGCTTTGTTTAGTTCGTAAATCTTTGAGAAGTTAATCTTGAAGCATAGACGGTTGTAAAGTCGTTTTAACTGTTCAATATGCCGCAATACTAATGAATTCGTAAATTTTGTATCTTGTCGCTGCGAGTACTGCCGGCACGAAGCTGCCGAAATGCATTAATGAATTGTAATTAGATATGAATAATTTAAGTTTTGTGAGGTATTGATTTTCTAGCATGAAGTGCGCAATTATTGTGTTTGAAAGTATCTCTTATTAATGTACGCACACACACATGTACTTTTTTATTATAAATATATATATTTCGCTTTAATTTCAGTTAATTTATTTTTTTCATTTTTAGAAAGTCAATGCATTAAAAAGTATTTGAGAAATAAGTTTTGTGTTAAAGCAATTCATGCTTGTACCTCATTTAAAAATGTATTCGAATAAATAAATTCTAATAAACAAGGCATTAAACATGCATTACCTTATTTCTAAAAAGCATAGAAACATGGAAATTGATTTTCGTCTTTGAGTATGTTTCACATGAGACGGTTAATATGTGACGGATCTATACGGTCTTTGATTAACCTCCTCTATTTTCCTTAAGACAATTTATTTATTTCAACCAATCCTTACCGAGAGCCAGGCGTGATTTATGTAAATAAGATATATTATATAAGTTCGGGTTTCGCGAGTTAAAAAGTTAAGTGAAAGGAAGAGTGAAGTGTTGTGAATTAAAGCCACCCCTTACACTTCTATATCCCTGTCTAACTGAAAATACTGCAAGATGTATAGGGGGACTTAAATGATCAAAAGACATAATTGTAATTCAAATAGATTTATTGATTCTTATGAGCAAATACGTTTAGACACACACTAATCAATTTTAAGAAAAACAAAAGAGAGTTTAGAAACTAAGCGGGGAATCACTACTTGCGGAATATTCAGAATATATCAACTGAATCTAGGAAAGCTTAAACGCGCACAATTACAGCTACGCCACGTACGAATAATCTCAATATCTCAAAAAAATCATTGACCTTATATTTTACATCGGCTGTTCCTTCGTGATGACTTCGGCCATTTTATGGCTGGAAGAATGGGTGAAGAATCCACGCTCTGTAATAAGGATTTTCACTATATTCAATCCGCTTCTCCTCGCGTACCTCCACACGTAACAGGCTATCTACACTTGTCAACAACTTCGTGCTTACGCGTCTCGATCTTTAATTCACTTAACTTCACTCTTCCTATCACTTAACTTCTTAACTCGCGAAGTCCGAACTTATATAATATATCTTATTTACATAAATCACGCCTGGCTCTCGGTGAAGATTGGTTGAAATAAATAAATTATCTTAAGGAAAATAGAGGAGGTTAGTCAAAGACCGTATAGATCCGTCACAAATATATAAGAAAAATTTGTCATTTTATATTTTCACAATATTCAAAATGTAACACTGTACATTTACAGCTATCTTCTCTTCACTATTGAAAGATAACTAGATGGTGCTTCTTGTGCTATTGAAGGGAAATTTCTTTCTCGGCTAGTAGTATGAGTCAAATTGCCCATGCACTTGGTAGGAAGTAGCCTTTTATCTTTTGTAAGATAATGTTAATGTGTTCTGAAATAAGTACTTATTGCATGTTTCCTGTTATGTTGTGTTTTAAAACTTAACAATATGAAGACAAGTTCAGTAGGCTAAAAATCTTCAGAATATCGATTTTGAGATTTTGATTTTTCTAAAACAACCTAATCATGACTTTTCCAGTAATGTAACATATTTCTTATTTTATTTATTGGTAGTATGTCAAAATGACTTTTGAAAAATAACCAGCTGGCATGCCACGCCCACTTTGACAGATATAAAAATTAAACGCCGACCTTTTTCACCTGCGAAGCACCTTCAAAGCCTCAAATGGTTTTATTTATTCATTATCAAACAGTAGATTAACTGCAAGTATAACTGCTAAGTCTGTTTATCTGCTTTTGGAGTGAAGTTTACATGCTTTCATAGAATTTAATGAAAGTATTTGCTAATAGGACAATAATAATGCAAAAAAATCATCAGCAAAGGAAAGAAACTCGCAATTCGAATGTGCGCTTTCTTCTTTGAAGAAAACATATATGTTTTGAAGCATTTTCACTTTCTCAAAATGGTTTTTTTAACTCCGTTGTTTGTTCCTGTATATATCACAGTCTTTATTATTTTATCCAAAAAATAATAACAACCATAAAGGACTATAGTGGAACCTAACAAAGAAGACTTTCCCTGGCATTCAATATTATTCTTTATTTCGTTTTATCGCATTATCGATGTTATACACGATCAACAAAATTTGACTTCACGTAAGCAAAGTATAAATAGAGAAACAAGTATCTGAAAAAAGGAAACACTGACTGCAAATTAAATTTATGCATAAACCATTAAAAGTTGCAATGCGGAAAATTAATATTTTTGTTTTTCTTATTTTTCGTGTCTCATTTTGCATTGTGAATAGAAAAATTAATTTCCCCCCTTTCAGGCAGTATAAATAGTACTAGCTTATTGTCATAGTTTCCTTTTCAGAAAAAGGATTTTGAAACTTTTTGAGTCAATTCTGTGGATACATTTTTGTTTATGGAATTGCATGTTAATTAGTTTTTTAAACGCGAACGTAGAATTAATTAATTCATTAAAAACGTATCCAAATGCGATTCTGCTAAATGTATCATCGTCATCTACTAACATATCTGTATGGTTTGCTTCTGTGTGCTTGCTCACTTAGTAGTTATGCACTATTATGTTTTTTTTTTTGTATCTGAACTAGGCGTGATTTCAGTTATTGTATACTGATAAAGCATTTAAATGCAATGTTGTCAATAAATAGTTTTTGTATTAAATTGTTAAGAGGTATATAAAATTTTGTCTACTCATTTGGACTATTAGTCTATATTCCAGTCAAAAACTGTATTTTTAACTTAGCATGGAAATAATTCCCAATACGAGACGAGCGAATCTAGCTCTAAAGAGCTTTAAATCAGATTAGTTCGTTATTACGTAATGTTTTTAATAATAATAAATTGTGTTTGATATAAATGAATATGAATAAAAAATGATGTATGAAATTCTAGTTTATGTTAATTTTTGATTAGTTGCAGTTTTGATTATGGATTTTAGTATTAATTGTCTTCTAGTTATTTAAGAAGTTTATTTTTGTTTCTCATTAATGTTAGTTTGTGTGTTAGTAAATTAATCAAATTCTTTTTAAATTCCTACTATTAGTTCACACTCACCCAATATATATATTTGTATATATTGAGATCAAATTTTCAATCGTTAAAAAAATACTTTTTATTCATCCACTCAAGCTCAAGTACATTTTTTAAAACCTGATGTTAATAATGCAGCTTTTTCAAATACTAATTCATTAATTAAATTTAATTAATTAATTTTACTTTTATATAAGAGAAAAAACAACCCCTTAATATTGTAATTATGCCAATTGTATATACATATTTGTATTAATTGTAACTATTTAATAAAAAATAACTAAAATAAATAATTAATAAATAATTATAATATATATATATATAATAGAATTACAAAATGAATGTTATATATATATAATTTAAAAGGTGTTCGCCTTTTAAAATCTTTTTAACCAGATTCGTTTGTAATTACATTTTTTAATAAAAATTGAACTAAAGGTAAGAATTTATCTTACAACCAGTGTAAAAAGAATGCTAACATCCGACTAACATATTATTATTCAGACTTTGTTAAATCTTCATCACAAGTTTTAAAAAAAGCTTTTTTTTTTCAAATGATGCTGCCATCTAGAGGAATAATTTCGACCGAAATATATCTCAAACTATATGTATATATATATACATAATTAATTAATTAATTTTTGAAATTTTTTTATTAATATCATCTGTATTCCCTACAAGTTTAAAACAATGTATTTTAACTTGAGTGAATGAATAAAAAGTATTTTAGTAACGATTGAAAATTTGAACAAGGTATAAAAATATAAATAAATACATGTAGGGAGAGTGTGAACTAATAGCAGGAATTGAAAAAAATGAGTAAACTATAAATGTAATAAAAGTATTAACTATTAGCTCATAAAGAAACTCATTTTTACGAGATACCATATTCAACAGAAGTAAGTGCACTATTCAGCATTCGTGATTTAATGCAATCCGCTATCTAAAATATCTCGCTTGATTAGCTTCTCCTCTTAAGACTCAACAAGTTAAAAAGACCCTTTATTAAAACACCAAATTATTCATAAATAAAAGAGTTTTATTTTATAATACATCAACTGAAATATATGAGCCCATTTAAATATTCCTAGCCGTGAACAATAAATCTTGCCTCAACTTACGCATAAAAGGCGATTCGGAAAACAAACAAAAAAGAACTGCAATACAAATTATTAGAAATAAAAATTTTTTAGTACCAGGCATCAATTTTACATTTACTGTTTTAATTTTCGCTTGCGTTTACAATTTCTCTGTTGCCTGTAGGTTAGCCGAAATTTCATATTTGAGCCTACCAACGCCCCAAGTTGGGGAATAAGTGAGTGAAATAAAAGTTTGATTTACGTGGGTGTAAAATTTTAGAGCTCCCTCGTAAACTGGAACGTGGAATTCCCCTCCACTCTTGGGAAGGAGGAATGGTGATTTTCCGGGAACTAAAAACTCAATGTTTTCGCTTTACTTTGGATCAATGTATCGTATCGAAATGTATAAGGCTGGAGAGATGAGTTCCATGAAGAAGAGTTTCTTCTTTTTCTTTTTTTTCCATCGACTATCACCTTTTCCGGGTTTGATTTCATTACGGGATTGCATGTGTCTTGGGGTATTTGGTGATTGGAATGCTGAGGAAAGTCTTAACTTTTAGATTGCGGAATTCATGAAAGTTTATAACTGTTAAACCGAATACTGATTACCGTTTAATAAAATTCGTTGAATTAGATTATCAGTTTTAAAACACTGGATGAGTTGAGATAATTTTTGAATAAATATTCTCGTTGGATAACGGGTTGCGAAGTAGTCATGGAAAGGATTAGAATTTGTTTTGTAAAACTCAGGAAGCTGAATTTTTACTTGGAAATCATTTCATGATTTGAAAATTTTAGTAAGTAATAGTCTGTCTGATTAAAATATCATGAAATAATTCTTAAAAAAAATCAAGATCAATTTACTTAAAAATTATTATGGAAACAAAATTTAAAAATAATTCAATACTATTTTCCCTAAATTGGGTGAGTTGCTTAAAAAATTTTCATACAATACTTGAAATCTAAATTACTGTAAAATCCGGTGTATAATGCGCACCTCTACTATTAGGCAGCGTTTTTTTTAACTTTTAGGTATATGCGTCGTATTATGCGCCCCCCTTTTTTTTAAAGGAACATGAAATGCACGTGATCAGTCCTCTTATGTCTTGAAGTCAATTATTGGAGATATTATACTATGCTTAAAAAAAAAAATGGTGAACTTCTAAGACTACAACCTTTTAAGTTCACTAAGTATATCATTTGTTTTTTTAAAATAGTATTTCGATACATGTGGAAATTTATTTTTTACTATGTTTTTTTTATTATTAAAGATATCCTTTTTGTACCCGGAGTATCACGCGCACCCGTATTTTTCTATCTTATTTTTAGCGTTAAAAGTGCGCGTTTTACGCCAGGCTTTATGGTAAGTATTCTTATATCGTATTATAGATTATAAATAAATTCTGAAGAGTTATGAAAATTTTACTAGGAATTTGTGTTAAATCTTAACAAAAATGTTATAAAATGTCTTAAAAACAATTCTTAATATTTATTAAAATATTATATATTTACTCTAGTCATTACACACCTGTTTTTTTTTGCGTATTTTATAATGTTACATCAATATATTCAATTTTAGCTAATCAGAAAGAAGTGAAAGAGATCTAAGTCTCCCCCCCCCCAAGCATTAAGAATTCAATTCTTTTCAAAAACATTCTTATCTTCCAGACCTCACTACTTGATTTAAAAAGGATAGTACTTAACTTTTTAAGCTGGATTTATATTTATTTTTATAATTTCATAACTCCCCCTTGAGTAATGATTTCCTCAAAGGCCGTTCTTAGTGGTACAGTAATAAACAATTGAAGCATGTTTGTCAATTGTCAAGTCTGTCGGTATAATATTTCCGGAGATTTCGTGATAAGTAAGCAAAACAGTGAGTGACTGATTGATCGAATAACTTTTCTCACAATTTTCTAATTAAATGCTATTTATTCTGGAATGAAATTGTATTAGTACTCTAAGAAATGGTTTTTTTTACATATTCCAATGAAAGATTAACTTTCTTATTATTTTATATATTTATTTACCTTTTTTCTTTTTATATATTGTATCATTATTTAAGATTTACTTTTAAGAAGCATTTATTTAAATATCCTTAAAATAATTAATTCCTTTGTTTTGAAAGTCCTTAAGTTATCCAAATGGTTTCGACAACTTCTTTTTAAAAAAATGGAGATATGTGGATTTTTTGTAGTTTTTATATTTTTTTAGTACATTTAAAGAAAAATATGCTAAAATTAAGAAGAGAAAAAAAATTATTATAACTGAAATGGAAAAATATGGGTAAAAATTGACAAAAAATAACATAAACGTGGTCCATTCTGTACCAAAGGTTTAGGAACAAATTTTAAATTTTTCAATTCTGAAGTGTTGCTATGTTATTCACTGTCGAAACGACCTTCAGGATAAGAAATATTTTAATTTTTACAAAAACTAGAGCACTTTATCTCAGTTACTATATGAAATTGCTTAAAAAAAACAGTGATTATATTCACATAAGGGATTGTAAATTTCGTAATAAAACAGTGATTGATAAATCTGAAAGTCAAAACACTTATACTATGATACAGAACTTACACAAAAAATTTCACTTAATTATGTTCAAAACTTTTTTTGCAATCGCTGACACCGTTTGATTATTTTCAAAAAATCGCATTTTAAAGTGTGACATGCTGATTAAAGTAAGGGCATCTGCTTTTACTAAAACACTTGTTGTTTTTGTTCTAGTGAACGGAAAATGATTAACCTGGTATTTTTATAAAGCTAATAAGATGGCCTATAAAATAAAATCATAAAAAAATGTGTCAATTTTTGGCAAAATTCACAATTTTAATGTAGTCAGATACCTTAATTCATATACTTTTTGGAATATATTTCTAAAATTCTAAAAATAATAATTAAGATTATGAATGTTTTGTTCTTAGAATATATATTCTCAAATTTTTTGAAGGAGTCTCTAAAATAATCAAATTAATTTTTCGTGTTATTTTCGAATTGATTTGATTGAAATGTAAAAAATGCTTGCATATATAACATCTCTTACTTATTTTATCTTAATTTTTACCTATCTCAAATACAAGAGTCTAAGATTTTGCTTTGAAAAGTAGTAATATGTTTTTAATTTTCTAAAATGCTTACATTTTAGCATGGCCGAAAAAAGGTTTTTTGAGTATCGATTTTAAAATTGCTTTCAAAAATTTTCTAATTTTTAAACACTTGGAGGTGGAGTACCCCCTGTCCGCCAGAGGGTGGACCCTCTCTGTACAAATTATGCAAATGTTTATCCTCATTGCTCAAATTGTGAACTGTAATTTACTTGTATTATGTAGTTCTGTGCGTCTGTAAAAATAGTTTTCCTAATCACCTTTTCAAGTCTTCATCTCCATCTACTAACTGAAAATTGCACCTTATTACCAATTTGTAACCAAAATATTGAACTATACTCACTGCCTTTTTATTGCGATACTTGTGTGTGAGAGAAATAAATAAATTTATAATACCATCACGATTTTTTTTTATACAGAGATTTAAAATGGCTGTTATTTATCAACAGTCACTTAGATCCTCTGCACTTTTGGTTTTAAATCTCGTGGAAATAAATTATAGCCTTTTTTTTCCCCTTGCGCATATAGCACAAAGCCTTGCTGATCGTTTAAATTATTGTAGAAACACATTAAATTTTGAAGCATGTTGTTTGAATTCTTTTATAAATCCAAATTTTTCCCTCAGTATGAAGTATATTAAATAGTTTTATATTAAATGGAAATACAGTCGGACGCTATTTAACGATGTTGCTAAATCTGAGGGAAAAGCTCGGTACGTGGAAAATTCGTTAAATAGAGATTTATCTTTAAATGTACTTCAGAAACTATACAAAACAAATTTTAAATTTATAAACGCTATAAATCATTAAAAAAGTAATTATTCACTCTATTTTCGTAAATTAATATCTAATTTCTTAAATAAATTTTATCCATCAAAAAGAAATGCGCGAGGAAAACCACAAAAGAAAAAAAAATATCCTGGAATGCACTGTATATTCAACTTTAATAAATTATTTTACATTAAAATGAGTGAGTTTTAATGATATTCATTAATTTTAAGGCTAGAAGTAGTTTTAAACAGCTATTTTATAAGTCATTTTGAGTATACATTGGCCGTGGGTAGTCTAGTGTTTATAGCATCAGATTCCAGAAAGGAGGACCTGGGTTTGATGCCCGTTGTCACCAAATACCCTCCGAGTTCACACGGAGTACCTGCTCATTAAATCAGAGGGTCCGAAAGTCTTGTGGGTGGTCACAGCAGGAACCACGAGTGTAGGGGGCAGGAGAATATTTCCCTCAACTCCAGTTACATTGCTCAATTGAGGAGGTGAAGATAGGTAGTGTCGCCATCTATCGTTAAGAAGTCCAACCTGTCTTTCAGACTCTGGAAACTTTCATTCCTACCCTTCGGGAAAAGGACAAAATAATAACAAGTATACATTACCACATGCGTTCTTAAATTTAATTGCGAATAAAATGTGTTCTTTATTTGAAAAAAATACGGGAATTTTATAGTTCTAGGTGAATTAGTCCCCTGGTAAATCTAGTTCAAGGCCATTGCTCACCATAAAATGTGTTAAAAGAGAGAATAATTGAAAATGTCCAGAAATATTTTTAAAATAGGGAGGGAAAAAATAAAACCACAAGATAAAAATTTTATTAAATGAAAATGCACTTCGATATTTGGAGTTATATTACGAAGAAAATAGTAAAGTGCTCTTGGTTACAAGAAAAAGTTCGCTAAATAGAGGTTCGTAAAATAGAGGTTGACTATATATATATATATATATATCTTGTTCAAACTTTCAATCGTTAATAATATGCTTTCTTTTGTCCATTCAAGTTCAAATACGGTTTTTTTAAAACTTGTATTGGATGACACTTTATATTGATACAATTAAAAATGACTGGGGAGTAACGAACAAAAATAATAGTCTAACAGAATATATAGGAAGGAAAATCGTTCTTTGTGTCCCTGTAGTGCAATGGATAGCTCGTTGGACTTCTAATCCAAAGGTCGTGGATTCGAATTCTCCTGGGATGACCTAATTTCTGAGAATGTGATTTCTTTTTTGCTATACTATTTGTATGTAAAACTTAAATTATTTCATGAATAAATAGTAACAAACAAACAAACAAAAACCAGTCCAACACCAAATATAGGAAGGGAAATGGAAAATTGCGGGAAAAAAATCTCTCTTTCTACTTTGTCTTTTGATATTGTAACTCTGTCATTGTGTATATATAAATTTATATTAATTGTAAATATTTATTAAAACGTAAATAAAATAACATTTTTCTTTGTTGAACTAAGCAGAAATTGACTTAATTTTTTATAACATTTTTTTTAATACTTTTGCATCCAAGAAACAGTGCTCATTTATAAGTTTTAGAGTTATATTTGTCATTCAAGCTATTTACTCATTATTTTTATAAATCCTTTTTTAGAAATCTTTTTAAAATTTATTTTTAAAAGTACTAGTTTTATTATTTTTAAAGTATATTTTAAAACTTGTTGGGAGGAATTAAACACAAATTTAATGCGTAAAATGGAAGTAAAAGTATTTTAGAACAAATAAAATGTCTTCGAAAATAAGACTTGAGAGGTAAAATAATGAAATATTTCAACTTTACTATTATATCCATAACAGATTTATATTTTTATCGATTCTTCCTTTCATTTTATTACCATGTGAATAGATGTTTCGAAATTTATGGCCTTACAGATTTTGTGTATTTTAGTTCATAAATTTGAGAAGTTTTGCAACCAGTTTCAATGACTTAAATATATGGGAACACATATTTGAGGTGAAATATTTTATTAACGATTTTGTCCGGAGCGAATTTTTATACAATTGCTTAAAAATATTATGTTTTTATTAACAGAATATTTTCTTGTATAATTCTTGGCTCAAGAATTTTTAAAATATTTATTTAGTAATATATTACATTTATATTCGAATAAATATTTTTTTAAGGAATTTTTATTTAAAATAAATATTTATTTAAGAATGCGTGGTAATACTATCCATATGCATAGTTTTTGTATTTTAATTTATTCTTGAAAAAAAACATTGTATTTTGAAAATTGCATGAAAATTAGGTTTATTTTGTTTAGTAGTTTAAAATTGAATATATTTTTGCTTTTAATGATTAATATATAAAAGCTTAATAAGTAGTTAATTATTCTTTTAATTATTTTAGTGAACTGATTTAATAAGTTAATTCAAAATACTAGCCTTCGATGTGAGTTGAAAGTGACATTTTGCAATCAAATTATAAAATTCTTGTAATTATATATAATGCAACCAAATTAATTTTTAACCGTCTAAAAGGCATTTTTTTAACATTTTTAAAATTTTTTTGTGCAAAATTTAGATTGGAATATGTGCAGGGAAAAATATGTTTCAGATTGTATCGAAAAAAATTTATTGCTTAATTCACACTTGTATTCTATCAGTTTATGAAGCATTTCAAATGATATACAACCATTTTTAGATAGCAAGACTAAGATTCACTGTGTAAGAATATATTTTTAATGCTATAATTATTATATTTCTTTAAAGTTGACGATAAAAAAAATTCTAAATGAATTTTTTTTATTTATTTTGATTCGGATACTTATTCGCATACACATTATTTTGAAACAGAATTTTTTACAATTTAAGCAGTTAGTAATCTCAAAACTTTAATGCACGTTAATCATTATATAATTAAGTGAAAGATGATTATGGGTAAAATAAATCTTCTATATATACTAATAAATGTCTATTAAAATAGATGCGAACAATTTATTTTTAGAAATATTTTCGAATGAATGTAATAATAATAGAAATGATTCGTAATACTTTGTAACTTAGTTTAACTGGTCTTCTACCACATAGGGCTTCAATTAAAGAGTCGCAGAGGTCAATGCTACAATAAAATTTACCCTAGCACATCCAAAGAAAAATGTTAAAACATCCACGGCATTTCCAAAATTTCTGTTGTCAACTGACAGTGAATAAACAACAAATGCCATTTTTCTGTTTCAGTGAAAAATTGTATATGGATTTTCTTATAGTTTACAAAATGAACGAAACTGTTTTTCTCAAAAAAAAAAGTACAATATTCCGTGAAATGAGGTGATAAAATGCGTTCATAGTTTGGAGGTTTATTTTTTAAATAAAGGAGATAAAACTTTTATAATACATCGATTGGTTTTTCGCAAACAACTTTACACACAATGCAATTTATTCCCTATATTAGAATATTTATCGTGGTATGTGTTTCTAAGTAATAAAGGATAAAATAATATGAAGATAATAATAAAAAAAAAAATACTTGTGCTGAAGTTAATTATAAACATTAGGGTATCAAGACTGAATTTTTATCGGATACATAAACGCAACAAACTATTACAAAAATGAATTTAAAAAAAAAAGAAAATGAAACTCCAGAAATGTTCTATGGTCTTTGCTTACTCAACTCTTAAATATCCGAATTCGTTTGCTTATATCGAACATTAGTTTAAATTTCATCATTTTCTTGAAAGGGTAAACATTCATTCCTCCATTAACGCCAGATTTCCCGAAGTCAGAACCCAAATTATAACTTGACTAATGCGGAACGTGCGATTTTCTCAGATAAGACGCGAACTTATTGATAAAACGATCACGTTATTATTGATTAAGCCCCCGTCTTACTTCTTTACCCATAACTGCGTCTTTTGGTTGAGCTAAATAAATAATGTGTTATCTTGGAGTACTTATAGAAGGGTATTTAACCTCCCCCCTTTTTTTCTTTTTTTTTTCAACAAGAAGCCGATAGATTCAGCCTGAACACGGAAAACTTGGATTTATATCATATTTGCAGGGGCAACTTGGGTTTTCATCTGGAGGTTTGCCAAACATGCTTGTCTGGCTGTTGAAAAGCAGCAAAAATAAATATTTCCCACCCCTTTCCTCCTTCTGTTTAATCTCCGCGTGTGATAGTGATAAATAAAATAACCCCCGGATGGAGCGGAGGGGCGAAAAATTGACTTCGATTCTTCTTAAATACCTAGTGAGGATTTTTATTTTGGATGGGTGAAAAAGTTTTCTGTAATGTTTTTGAAAGGAATAAGATTTTTTTTAAAGGTTATGTAAAAAGAAAGGTGAATGGAATTTAATGTATTGTTTCTTTTTTGATGCTAGTTTTTGTTAAAGTAATTAAAGATACATTTAGATCAGGGGTTTTAAAACTTTATCTAACTATATTTCTAGATCATGAGTTTAAGTTTAATGTACTTCTAGACATTTAGAATTTTTTTTTTCTAAAATTCATTAGGTATTTTTTTAGAGATTTATATACTACTTAATCAGAAACCCCTTTGAATGGTATGGAGAGATTTAATGTATCATTCGTTCATATAAAGTTTTATAAAAATCTTATGTTTGCCCCAACACCAGAAAAATTATCTTTTCTTACTAGAACTTTACTGAAATTAAAGTATTTCTAAAACAACTGAATCAATTAATTAGCACATAAATGAAGGAATAATTTTCTTATAAATATTTTAGGGTCTTGCAAAGTATAAGCGTGAAGCACATTAAGATAATAATAAAAGTTCGTAAATTTTAACATGAGTAAATTCATAAAAGAGAAATTATAATTGGAAATTTCTATGAAATCTTTAGGAAGTATAAGACACCATCTAAAAAAATTTATTACCATTAATAATAATTAAAAATTTTCTATATTGTCGATAATTTCTGATTATACGATTCTAACCGCTTATGTTTACAAATACTATTTGAACCTTTAAATGGGTCGTAAAAGGAGAGGATAAAAGCAATTAAAATATAATGATATTATTTTGATGATATTTTTGTAAAACTGAATGTATAATATTGATAATTTATAATTGCATCAGATGTGTTAACACAATGAATATGATTTGAATGCAATTGCCTCAAAAAAGTGGGGCAGATACTGTTTAAATAAGTTTAAAAAATCTAGAAGAATATTAATGATTTGACTTATGTATTGAATGCATAAAGTATCATTTAAAAAGGATATTTGACAATAAATGTACTCTGTAGCAGAAGGAAAAAAAAATTGCTTTTGTAATGAACCGAGTCACAATCTGGAAATTTTATATGCGTAATTAAATACACATATCTACATTCGTAATAAAAACAGTAAGAAAAAGATAAAAAAAATGAGAAAGAAAATCGTACTTTTAAAAAATTATATCCAGTAAGTATGTCAAATCTCATCTGGCAGATACACAAGCCGATACACAAGATCTTATATAACCAATCAATAAATTCTGTCATAAGTTTCAAAACAAGCCTAATAATTTAGCGGTATTCCGAGACGTCCGCAATTGTCTTCCAAAAACGTACCAGGCGTGTTCTTTTTGTGAAAGGTCTGTTCACCAAATCATGGGAGTACATTATATCATCAAAGATATTGTCGGGAGTGTTGTGCAGCATGTGGTCAAGCGTTGCTTTGCTGATAATTGGCACCTGATTTGATAGTATGGACAGAGCTGGTGTTAAAATATCGACTACGTAATATTAACATGTGAAGTAAGTAAACCGTCAAATCGCCTTGATGGAAACTAAATGTGATCGAGTGTCCAAGCCAATTTCACCCTACAGTGTCACATCTAGTGTAATGGTCAAATGACCCTCAGTAATGAAGCTAGATTGGAATTGTTTCCTTACTTGTATTAACTTCATTTAAAATAATAATAAAGATTTTTTTATTAGGATTTAAGATTATTTCTTTGATTCCTGTGATACAAACCGTATTTTGAGTTCTTTTGAGGCCTAAATTCTTACAATTATAGGCAAGGAAATGTTAAGTTTTTGCTTATATAGCATCGGATCCTTTCGATGTCATTATACCTCATTATCACGAACTTACAATGAATTCTCGAACTTAAAGAATTATTACTTCAGGAGCTTCTGTTTGCATGGTGATGCTTAAGAATAGTTTCTAAATATTTATCATGGATTGAAAAATAAATCAAGTAATAGGATACGATAGATAAACGCTGCTCTCCAAAAATTCTAGGTTTGAGCTAATTGAAATAGCAGAAGTCTCTTATAATGAGAATTGGGTTGTAGATTCATATTACAATAATACTTGTTAAAGGTACTAGAAATAAAATATTTCATGCAAAACATTCAAAACATTTTTTCATACAAACAATGCGATAAGTGAAATATCTTAAATTTCCTTATCGCGTGTTATACTTGTCGCTTCTTAATTGAGTACTTTTCTTATTTTTCTTTTAGACAATAGACTTCTTATTTCTTTTAAAACTTTTAGTACCTATTTCATAATAATTTAAGATTGCTTTGTCTGGGTTTACTTACAGTAATTCATAAAAAACCTTTTCATAAAAATCAACTATATTTAGAATAATTTTTTTCATCCTTTAAAATCAAAACCAAACCCATATTAATAAATCTAACAATAAGTTAATTTATTTGTAAAATGTATTACACAAAACAAGAAATTGCAATGTAAGAAAAATGTCTCGAGTGATATCTCAAGTAATGATTTTCATGAAGATTTAGTTCCCAAATTAAGAAATGGTAATTTTCTGTTTTATAATAATTAACATTTCTTCGTTAAATTTATAGAAAAACTAATTAAATTATTAATTAATATTTATTACAAGACATTATACGTGTACTCCTACTTCTAAACTGATTTCGTTTTTTTTCTCTATTTTCAAATACACATACAATATTTTTTGTCCTACGAGGACTAGATCAACCATCAAATCTGCCTTTGTAACATAACATGGGTAACGGTTTCTCTCTAGAAACAATGTAGCAAGAGCTCTTGAATTTTGAAACTCTATTGATCTTGTTTGACATAGTACAACAAAGTGAACACTATGTCTGCTACAAAGTTTGGTTAAGTTACTCGAAGCGTAGTTAATGGTAAAGAAAGAAATCGGGAAAGGGCTCTGCTTTAAATTAAGCTAATTAGAACTTACTACTCTAAAGAAACAATTACTCTTCGTCGTTATATTCTTTACTCCCATCACAAAATATCTCCCAACCCGGAGGAAATACTGAAAGAATAGTGGCATAACGGAATAAGAATAATGGGATTAAAATATTTTAGTTGTGAAAAATGATTTTTTAAAGCTATTAATTTAATATTTTATTACTTTAGCTAACAAATTTTCTGAATGATATATCAATAATTAATATTTTTTAAGTACGTAAAGTGCTTCAACAATGGTAAAATGAAGGATTTTTTAACGCTTTTGTGTTATGTAATATAATAAATTTGATATATTAATTATAATGTGACACAGTACTTAGTTTTATAGTTTGGTATGAGATGAATAATACAGGAAATGATTTCTAATTTTTCTATCACCAACTTTCACGAAAAATTTGTATTTCAGATTATACAAATTAAGATACCTTTATTTTTCTAAGAAGTTTTCCAGAAAAGTCAGCTTAGATCTTGCAAAAAATAAACTTGTTATTAAGTTGTTTGGTTTTCCGCTGCATTCTAGCGCTTCTCAGTGGATGTAAGATTATTATTACAGTCCTGTTGCTGATGAATATGTAAAATATTTTTCCAAGTTAACTTTATTGTTTTCAAATAACACAATTGCAATTTAAACTCCATTGTTTATGAAAGATAATTCGTTGATATAACTCATGATTATAATTACTTTACGTCTTTAGTGTTTGAAGAATGAATCTAACGAAGCAAAACATATCTTCCTCTTTCATATGTATACATACTTCAATACAATACTTCTTAGGCTTTCATTCCTAAAATAATTCGACAATATTTTGGAATAAACTAGAATTTAATATATAAGTTTGTTAAATTCGTACCATTTTATAAAGACAATCGAATTTTGAGATTATCATAAATACAAAACTTTTTGTAAACATAGACTTTTAAACAGTCGTCTGATATGTTTTTTTTATTGAGGAGAAATTCGCTACGAACGGGTTTTATAAAAATCGGTTCATAAGGGAAGGTTGCAGAATGTTATTGACAGAGACTGTTGATTTTGAACTATTAGCCCTAGATACTTGAAATTTGTCAGGCATGTTTAGTTTGTTAGTCAAAAATCCGCTAAGAATGGGTTTTGTAGAAATAGACTCTAAGTGAGGTGGGGGGGGGCGTAAAAGCTAAATACTTTTACGTTTTAGAATTTTAAGTCTTGTCTTTTTTTTGTCTTAGATATCAATAACTTAAAAAAAGAGCTATATAGTCATACAAAATAATGAAATACCCAGCGAAGCGGATGAGTAATAGTTAGTATTTTATATATTTTTTTTGCTATATCCTTAATTAAATTTTGTATAAGTCAACTTTATTTCTTAAGTACAAATGTAAAGAAATAATTGTCATTTGTTATAAAAATGCAATTATTTAGATGTGAGCTACTCAAAGTGTGGTTCAAGATCCATTTATTAGTGGCTTATTAAAATTGGGGGAAGGAAAACACACAAAAATAATTACGGATGTACATCAGCTGAAGTGCAGAATTTTGCTAAACTATGAAGGCTCTTTGAGTTCTTCAATACAACATATTCAATCAATTTTTTTTTCTTTTTTACAGACAAACGCGAAATTACCAGCTTATCAAAGTGAATACAGTCGACTCTCGTTAATTCAAACTTTTGATAATACGAACCTCTCGCTAATTCGAAGTATATGCTCAGACCCTAGAAAAACTCTTGATATTTCGAACTAAAACAATACTTTTTGGTATACTCAATATTTCGAAGTAAAATCTGTGTCTGGCTAGAATACAACACGTGATACTTCGAAGTGGTGTAATGGAACTCTCAACAATTTGAACACTTAATATCTAGATCAGAGGTTCCCAAACTTTTTGTCTCATCGACCCCTTGTCATGCTTTTCGGTTTTGCGTAGACCCCTATTTACCTCATTAATAGTTTTTTGCACATTTATCAACTTAAATGACTTTTTGACAGCTGGTGTAGAGCTATACTTACTTTAAAAGATTCAATTTTCTAACTGTAGTGAAGTATAGTGTTTAAAACCTAACACACACTTGTTAATTAAATAAATTAAAATTTAATTAATACTTAAACTAACTGTTACACAGAGTAACTGAACAACAAACAAATGCTTTTAATGTGAGGGATGAATCTGGTGCTTCATCCATTTTGGTGCTTACAAATACGTTTACTGATATACGTTTCTAAATTTCCCTTTTTGATCTTTTTAGCGTTTTTTTTTCTTTCAATGTGACCATTTAAATTCATTACCTACTATGGTATTACCATAGCAAAACATTCTCAAACCTAGATTCAAAATCTGAAGAAATGGTATTTAAATGTTGATCGTAAGTTAAAACGTCCTTTTCCTGGCATATTGTGTGTGACAAATTGAGAAACTAGGAAAATTCGGGACTTCCTATTTTATACTCCTTAGCTTCCATCTGGCAAGCAACGCCAAAATAATGATCCTTGTAACAGCAAATTAACTTCATTAAATTTAGTAAATAAATAAATCTGGTTTCCACTTGATTAAGTTTTCTTTTAAAATTAAAGTCATGTTCTGATTTAATTTATCGTAGACCCCCATGGACCCCCAAATTATTTTTTCGCTGACGTGGACCCCTTACAGGTTGTCATAGACCCTGGGGGTCTATATAAACCACTTTGGAAATCACTGATCTAGAGTTCTGTAGCAAACAGGTTGGAGGTAACATGTTTTGTGTTGTATTATCTCTGCATGCCTCCCCTGTAACGTAGCCTCTGATGATCATCTGTCTGTTACCCCTTCTTTGTGTTTCCCGGTTCCTCAAGTGAAGATTGTGTTTTTTTGCATTACCACATGCACTGACATAACGATTTATGGTTTATCTGTGTGACTTATAGAATTAGAAACTTAATAAGTAATGGGCTGGACTAGACCCTGTCTTGAAGAACCAATAGTGTTGGGGACAGTGTCTGAGGGAACCGGGTGAGAAACGATTTTATTTCCAGTGAGGAATGGGAGAGATTTGGTGGAGCGTGAAAAAGTCTTGTTCCAGAATTACTCTACATGAATATATTCTTTTAATACATGACTTTTAACTTCTGTATAGTATTTATACTGCATAATATGTACTTTTTTAAAAATATTTTAAAGTAATTTTATACATATGTGCAATTGTTGTTTTATCACATAGTTTAAAATTCAAATGTGGTAGAAAAATTTCGGGAACTTTTTCTTACTCTCTTGATAATTCAAAGTTTTTCATTGGTCCCTTCAACTTCGAATTTTGGATACTCGATTGTATTTACTTTGTAAAAAATGGTAAAATTAGATTTATATTATATCCAAGGAGAAAAATTGCTCCGAGAAATGTGTGTGATCTTCAGTGAAAAATATTTAATACTACCCTGATTAGTGTAATCACTCCACGTCTAATTTGCATAAAACAAAAGACGAGCAAATATAAAAAAAATTAAACATTTCTCCGAATTTTGTCATGCCTAGTTTTTATTTATTTATAAAAAGAACCATTTTAAATATTTAACAGATAAATCTTTTTTACCTTTTGCAGTCAGCTTAAGCCTCGCAGCCATCCGGATGTTAATGATGGACGTCCCCAGTCCCACTAACCAAGGCGAGTCCGTGGAGCTCATCTGTAGCTACGAGCTCGACGAAGACAACCTCTATTCCGTCAAGTGGTATAAGGACGACGTCGAGTTTTACAGATACGTCCCCAACGACTGGCCACCAGGACAATTCTTGCCACTGGAAGGTGTGCGTGTTGATGTAAGCTTAATTTCAATTATTTGGATTCATTGTTCTTATTTATACAAATGTTATTTTCGCTCTCGGTTGGATGCTTAGGTCATATAATTATCTGGGTTGATTAAAGTCTAAAATTATAGAGCCTACAGATGTGAAAATAGATCGAGGGTAATATTTATTTTTAGGAGAGTAACTGAACTAATTGAACAATTATTATTTTTATTTTAACAAAAACTGAAACGTGGAACGTAAATTTGCACGATATCCACATATTTTGCATTTACGGGAATCAATACGTAATTTCGTAATACGAATTCACGTCTACCCTGAAACCCTGCTAAAGGTGTAGGAGGAAGTGAAGGATGATTCGACATTTTAATTCCCAATTACTTACTCAGCATTTAAATTAGCTCAAAAACAGTTCAATGAATCACAACAAATAGGATGTTTCCGATTAGTTATCAGAGGGAGGGGACGAGAGTCGCGTTTTGGGAGAATACATCTAATAAAAAATCCACTTTGTATTAATCAATCTTCTACTTTAATATTGATTACGTGGTAGATATGTAAGTAATTGCTACTTAAACCACTTTAATAATTTAAAAATCAAACGTATTATAAAGGTGACTAATACCTGAACTATAGGCAGTCTTCTTATGTACTAAGGCTTAATCCTTCAATTTCTTTATAAATATCACCATCCTGTCTTTTTTCTCTCACACGGACTTTCTAACCTTCTTCCGTATTTCTTCTACTTATATCTCACTTTGTCACCTTTAGCTAACTAACTTTCTAACTCCGCTAGCAAGTGAACCTGAATTATATACAATAAAATTAATTTGCATATCACGTTTTCTTCTTAAGAGAAGGTTGTTATTTCTCCTAGCATCAAAGATTTCCCAAGAGGTTTAGTGAAAGGACGCGAATAGATCCGTCACAAATTTTGTAAGAAGATTTTTATAATTATAATAATGGTGTAACATACAAATTTTAAGTAAAGTTACTTTTAATTTTAGCTCGAGGAAACATTTATTAGAAATATCTTACTTAAAGTATATTTACTATTAATATTCTGAATTTTGTATCGCGTTTTAAGGTAATAATGATATTTTAATAAAATACATTTCAATTAAAAAGATCCACAAAAAGGCTAACATGTCGTTTATTATGAAAAAGAATGATGGTCTTACTCCTTATCCCTTTATACCCAAATAAATTATATACAGTCATGTATCTTTCCACAGTAACGATGCATATATAATTTGTATCACCAAAATATTCTTGAAATATTTTGTCGTATTTTGGGGACAATTACCATATATAAATATTATTCCTTCTCATATTATATTGAATGTAATAATATATTTCGTTTCTAAAAATATATTATTACTGCGGATTCATATGTTAAAGTCTTATTCTCCAAATGCTAAATAATCTGTACCCATTTTAGAAGAAAGCTACGTAAATAAAATTAAAGTTATATCCAAACAGATAATATATAAGTTTAAGTTCAAATTCTTGAAATAAAAATCAAATTATCGATCTTAGTATCATAAAGGGAGGGGAAAAAAGAAATATCTCTCTATGAAGTAACTCTAAAAAAGAGTATTACGTAATCTTTAAAAAAAAAGAGTATCAAATACAAATACTATTATTGAATTTAAGTCATTGGAAAAGACAGAATGCTACGAAAAAAAAATTAAAAATAGAATTCAAGGAGGAGGAAATACACAAGAACTGCAAAGATTTCAGGTGGAAAACTGATGTATGAAAGGAATGAAAGCTGCTGCTTTAGATACTTTCGGCGTAATATTCAATACTTTTTGGATTTTAATGGAGTGAAGTAAAAAGGTTTGACTTGAATCCCATTACAGTTTGGATGTATTTCATACTCGCAGAATTTTTTTTTATTGAATTTGCTATTCTCTTCAAGACATTTGATAATTCCGGAAAAATAGTACTTCGAGCATCGTTTGTGTTTCTTAGTTCTTTCTGTTTAGATTATTGTTATATTTCATAAATGCCATTATATGAAAACAATGTATTATTAATTTGTACATTTTTTTTATTAATTCAGAGATAACATTTCTGTTTCTACCTCCTTATTAGAGTGGTTTACTTAATTTTTCAAAAATTAAATCCATGGATTCTTTGTAATTTAATCGCATGTATGATTCGTATGGAATGATGCTGTTTCCTTTTATCAGTTAAATATAAGGTATATACTGCTAAACACATAAAAAGAAACAACCTGAAGGAAGCATGCAAATCATGTGAATTTTACACACTACATTGGTGGCGATGAAATTATGCAATTCATTAGCATTATAATGCGGATACACATCACGGGCGACCGTAGCGCCCCCCCCCCCGCAATTGCAATGCAATGGGTGAACAGACTGGCAATATGAAGCAAAGCAAAAATTCATTCATGCGGGTTTTTTTTTGTGTGTGTAAGCTGTTTACCTATGCCTCTTGGAAGACATCGAGTGCCTTTTAACCAAGTTCCTCAATTCGACCGGGAAAGAATAAAAGTCTATAGGGATTGCGGATTATCCTTCAGAGAAATTGGTGAACGTGTAGGACATAAATAAGCAACTGGGATGCGGATCTGTTATATATGAATGCAGGCAGACCAACGGGACCGATCGCACCTACCTCGTTGCACCACTGCCCATGATGACAGATGAATTGTGCGTATGGCAGTGATGAATCACGCAATCATATCACGAACTATAGCACAGCAGATTAGCTCTGTTATGCATCATTCTATGTCCGCTCGTACCACTCAACGCCGTTTTAATTGTTTGATATTTGTACAATATGTTATCTGCCAAATAAATTTCGCAGCGATATCTCTGGTTCTTTTTGGTTTTGAATTTTATGTGGCCAGCAGTGTATTTTTAGGGTTATGTGTATGGGACTTATAAATGTAGATTAATTAAAGTGCGTGAAAAACTTGCCATGTAAGTGTCTGATGCGTGTAAAATCTCTCAAAACTCAAAATCCTCGCGCCGGCGTGAAATTTCGAGGTGTGGGATGGCTGTACAGTGCCACCCTATTCACTTGGACATGATTCAGAATAACGCGGACCATCTCTGATAACTCTCGTACTGCTTTGAAGTGCTTCGTCAATTTGTAATCAATCAATGAATCAACTAATGAAAGTAAGTGGCATTTTGTAAATGATGCAGAAAAACAGGATGCATATTTCTTCTAAATTCTCTCTGCTACACAAAATTAATTTTCATTGATTACATTTATGTCAGATATATAATAATATCCAATATTGGAAATGAGTATAATAATATTGGAAATGAGTTAATATTCTAAAATATAATAATATTGGAAATGAGTTAAATATTCTAAAAGAACTTAAAAATTTCAATCAGAACTTGTAAGGTTGTCACCGGCGCTCCTAAAGGTGTGGGATGTTTGGAAGGAAGACTAGCCATATTTGAAAAACAATTTAATTTATTCACAATATTAACCACAACTGAAATTGAATCGATCAAGATTAAGTGATGCACCAAATTAATAAATATGAAGACAATTAACGAGGTAAGCGAGATATGAGAAGACTTACTCAAGGCAGTAGCTCTGATTTCTTAGTAATTTAATCTATAATCAATCTCCAGAGACATCTCGTCACCCTAAGTTTTTCTATTATCAAATATTAAACACATGAGATTCACGTTAGATTTGATTAATCACTGCTCCGTTAACAATCTATCCTATCTCTTTACCTCTAACCTTCAAGCCAAGACTCTGTACAGTAGTCTTAATTTACATAATCACGTCTTCTTCTTAGAGGGGGAGTTTTATAATAAAATAATTTTTAAAGACTAGAAATTCTCCAAGAGGATTATTTGTGAAAAGTTCGCGGATAGAACCGTGACAAATTGAATTGTAGCTTTTTTAATACACTACCAGTTCTAAACCTAATACTTCAAGTAATTTATTAAACTTGAAAGTGCATTAAGTATAAACCAAATGTACAAGGTTTTTTTCCGATATTGAAAAAAATGACACAAACTTTTGTAAACCATTTTACAATATACAAAACCACACACTCTCTTTTAATAAAATCATTCTTTCCTTTAGGAAAACATTCCGATATTCGAACAATACTTTATCAGAAATCATCGATTTTTTACTTTTATCCGGGAATGGAACGTTTGGATTCAGATAAATAATACACGACTTCTAAGGGAATCTTTTGTTTGAACGTAATAGTAGTAGGAACACATTGAATTCCTATACTCTACGGAAAACTAACATAAATTACAGAAAAATTTGATCCTTTCTAAAGAAAAAAAAATAAAGAATCCTTTTTTAGGAAAAGAATTTTGCAAAGAATTCAATGAAACAAACCCGTTCGATTCCTTTAAGAAAGAATGGAGAACATTATGTACGGTCGGAAACAAGTTTAGAATAGTTTTCCCGGGAACTACTCACATCAATCAACCGGAATAATTTTTCATATTTTCATTTGAACAATGAGAAATGAGATTTTCTACTAAGAGACTTACGGGGAAAACGATATCTTCCTAGGAAATGATGTATTACGCTTCCTCTATTGAACTTTAAATATCGAAATGTTGTCATTGTTCTCTATACTGCGATGCTTCGATAGGTATTAGTTCGAATTTCCCAACTGTGAGTACAGTAACTGGGCAGTATTAGCAAGTATTGTAATTTATAATGCCATTGTTCACAGTATTGCGAAGTTTTGAGAGACATCAGTTCAAACTTCGCTGTTGTGGGGTAATAAGTGTAAGGAGTGTAATATATAGAACATATTTTTGATTTTTTTAAAAAAAAATTTAGAGATTTGGAGAGTTTTATTGTTTGATATTTCAACCGAAAGCAATAGTCTCTTAAGATATCCGACTATATTTGGAACGGTAATTTTGCAAAAGCGTACAAACGAATATTTTTAAACAGTTTTAGTGCCACTTATAGATTGCCACACTCGTATAAAACTGTTTTAAGATAATTATTACAACAAAAAATTACTTAAATGCAATATTTTGGCAAAAAATGAACTTAGAGTTACCTACTTTCAAAACATTCTCCTTTAATGAGAAATGTTTCTATATTAATAATATTTTGTTTATATATAGCTAATGCTTCTCCAGAGAGCCTGGACAAGGATTTTTGAAAAATTCACATTATCTTCAGAGTTACTACCAGATGAAATAATTATCAGTGTTTTTTTTTTGTTAAAATTTCTCCACATTTTGAAGCATTAAAAAATATAGATAAATCCTAAGTTATGTATTTCAAAACTCCTACTTCAGGCTCTGTAAAGAGGTCTGAGCTGTATATAGCAAATTATAATTATTATAAAAGCATTTTTCGGAAAAGGAGAATGTTTTGAAAATACGTAATTCTATGTTCATTTTTTACTGAGGGGAGTAGCAACTTCTGTTAGGCTGGTAAGTTTGCCATTTGCTGTTATTGGCTCTCAGTGCTAAGATGACTTTTCGTTGTCAAGGCGAGATACGAATCTGCACATCCTAGGATCCTCTTTTATGAAGTCTAGGTTAGCACCAAATGCTTTATAGGTGGTTCTCTTGGAAAGAATGATGGAACACATTTTGTTGACATCAAATAAGGCTAATGCCATTCCTGACGAGATAAACTCCTGCGCTCTGGAAGCGAACGAACAAAGCAAATCGATCCTGCAAATGAGTGGCTTCATATCTACTTTGACGGCTCATACCCTCCCCCCCCCAGAAACAAACGGAGCCGGTGCGGGAGGGTTTTGTCGGAGGTTTGAGAACTCATTGACAGTGGGCAAAATGCCACCAACTACGATGGCGAGGTCTTGTCTCTCTGTGAAGATGCAATGCATTTACTAGCCGCTGGTCTATCTCCTGCAAAATCTGTCTTCTTCATAGACTCACAAGCTGCAATCTTATTTTAAGCAGTAATACACCAACTGGTTGCTTAAATACAATTCAGTGCAGAACTAAAATTGCGGAGCTAATCTCATATTCCTGGACTATGGCCATACAGTGGGTCCCGAATCCTGTTGGCCTCCCCTGCAATAAGAGAGTCAACCAAAAAGCCTAGCAGTGAGCATAGTCGTTTCAACTGGAAGTGCCATTGACTCTCAAGAGAGCAAAGAGAATTTCCACATTCATTGACAAATATAATACCGTGGTCTCAAAAAAAGGATTCTCCGAAAGTTATGGGAATATCTGGCCACTGTGGGTCCAATCCCGAGACAAATTGAGAGACACGAGGATGTTGCCCGCTTTCGCTTAACCATCGGTGGCGAAGCCAGTGGAGTATACCTCCACTAGCTTGGACAGGCAGCTGACGAGGCCTGCCAAAATGGATGGCAACCACCTACTCCAATACACCGGACTCGATGAATACCCGACTGTCGACACCGTCAGTCGATACTGGGAGACTCGGCGTTAAATGGTCAAGAAGCTAAACACGGGCCTTGGATAAATAAATGTCCATTTTTTGCTAAAATGTTGCACTTAAATAATTTTTTTGTTGTAATAATATTCAAAACAATTTTGTACGTATATTCTAATCTAAATGATACAAAATATAAAAGACATGTTCGTTTTTACGCTTTTGCAAATTCACGGTTCTGAACGTAGTCGCATACTTTAAAGGTAGATCCTTGTTCAAACATCAGAAATGAATTTTTCTCTGCTCCTTTCCGAATACCATGTGGTCGTGATTTCCTACTATTCATGGACACAGACTTGTAGCTGGCATGTCATGAGTTTTTGCCTTTAGTACCACAAAAATCCGCCGTGTAAAGGGGCTAATGCACGTTGAATTTGTCGAAGATCTAAGTCCTTCCATTGGCGTGGTGATGAAATTCGGGGGAATGATTGAGTGTTTAATTATGTTGTACTATAAAACAAAACAAGAGCTATTGGGGACGGACCGTGTAATTTTGAACCAAGGTCAATTGACAATATAGAAGTTCGTCTTTGTCATTCCACCAAGATTCAAAATATCGAAGTCCGTCGCCAATAGCACTCGTGTTGTCTAATAGGGTGATGTTAATAAACATGTATACAATTTTCTGAATACCATGTAGTATTTTAAAATTTATAAGCATTAATCACTTGACGGAACTGTCTTGTTTTCTGACTAGGTAGGGGTATTGAATTTCTTCCTTCTCTCTCAATTTCTTTAATGTAAGGATTCTCGCTATTCAGCTGATGAACAAAGTATTGTTTTTCTGTTGTCCGCAAAAAACATGGTCGTGTCGAACATTGACGTAATAAGGAGGAATTCTCAGTGGAATGAATAACTGAATAACTCTGAATAACTGTAAATTTCTCAGGAAAAGGAATTTTTATTTTGATATGACAAAATAATATTAGACATAATTTGAGTGGAGTGATTATTATGATACCGCCTTCAATGAAGAATAATTCTATGAATTATAAAATTTGTCTACCAATTCAAAATAATTTAGTTAAGATTTATGCATGCATGTTGTTTTGGAAATTAAACTCTTTATTATTAGACTAAAAAAAAAAGTGGTAAGAGATCCCTTTAAGAAGAGATTTTTATTTTGAGGTGTAGCGTCAGCTCATTAGTAGAACACTTCCCGATAATACTTGTAAAGTTTGATGTACGGGGTGACTCGGAATGCCCAGGTGGGATATTGTACCTTCCAAAAGAGTATCTCAACTGTATTTTTTTATCATGCTAGGGAGCCAATAGGTGTCTCACCGTTTGTGAAAATAGCTATGTTGAAAGCACATCACTTTCCTCTCCAACTCTCATAAAACGTTCGGGTACCACGATCTACAGAAAAGACACTCTTGTAAACAATATCCATTATCGGGTCGCTTCGCACATGTGGTTCGCAATCTATTTGAATGAAAAATAATGTCGGCTTATTGAGACAAATATATACTCTCAGTGTCAGAGTGACTAGGCGATTTATAGCTCTTCTGATGATGTACTAGGAACTGTGAAGGAGTTGGTTTCAGACGCGCCTGCCTATTGTCTACAATCACCAATGGAGTTAGGACTAAAGCGAGGAAGGCTGTGAGTAGATCTGCTACGGTCGCCAATCATAGATGATTAGAGACTTGAAAGAGTCTCGCCGAGGGGGTTGGCTCGCAAGCTGACGAGGACCTTCTGGATCTCTTCCGTTCTTCTACATTTCCCTCCGCATCAGTTTTTTTCTTCTTCAAAGACACTCAATAGAGGTTGCGAGGGCAGCCACACCTCAAGAACCAAGGAAGAAGAACTACAATGACCTTTGAAATACGCGAGTGAGTGAGTGAGTGAATATTAACGTCCCACTGTTCAGCTACACGAGGGCTTTTGGGGACGGTCCGCGTAATTTTGAACCATGGTCAAGTGACGCGGACGACACCTGAGCTGGGACCCCCTCTCTTAACTACAACCCCTCTCCTAACACCACACCAACGGGAGGACGTTTGAGCTCTCAACAGATTTTACGTGCATCTCTCCCCGACACAGAAATACGCAGTGCTGGAGTGTGCAGAGCATCTGTTTGAGTAAAAATACTTTGGACCATATCAACGAAAGTAATTGCGGGGACAGCCACACCTTTGAGCCAATCATCTCAAGATGTTTAAAACTTAAACGGGAATAAAACTTTTCTTCAGGAAAAGATTATGAAGAGCAGAAATTTGCTACTGAATTAAATGTTACAGAGGCTTGATTTTTACAGAAGAAAGATTATTCAAATTTCTAAATTTTTAAAATAATTTCGTAATATCATCGATAATACAAGAACAATATTCTCATAAATCGATGAACTACAGCTTTCTTACATAATAGACAAAAAGATATTTTGTATTCAATTACTTAGGAATTTTGATCATTCCTAAGAAAAAAAATAGTGCCTTCATTTCGGGATCAATAAACCATGAATAAGATTATGAATATACGAGACTGAATGAAATTACCCAAAATGCCTCATTTGTGAATTTCCGATGTTGATTTTTCTCTACTTTTTTTTCCAAACATATTCCATGATTATAAATACTATGTAAATAATTTCATATTCTTTCGAAGAGCATACTAGTAAAGAATGGTGTTTTCTACATTTTCACAATAAAAGATAAAGCGCCATGTATCCAAGAATATAGTTGCCTATTTCATATGAGTATTAGTTCAGTTTTAATTTGATTTGTTTCTTGTTTATAGTATATCTTAGTAATTCTTTTGTGTTGAGTTGCACAAGAAAATAACGAATAAATAAAACTAATTAAGAAACCTGTCTCAAGTAATTGCCACATAAAAAAATCAAATACTAAAGAAATTATATTTTTTTATTTGTTATTAAACAGATTATTATATAACTTCTAAAAGTTAATAAATCTACATAGTGGAAGTATTTTTAGAATGGAATTTATTTGTAAGAGAAATAAAATTAACTTTTTGAAATGTTTGAAATAGGTAATTTTTAGGTTTACTTAAAATGTTTAATCAGTCCAAGGTAATCAATTAAATATGTTTAATGAGTTTAAATATTGTGATTCTAAAATAAATTTAAAATGACCCAAAATCTTAACGTCAGAATGAGGTTACTTAAATAGTTTTGAAACTGAAAGATATTTTTTTCAGGGTAGTGCAAATAGCCAATGTTCGCTTAATTTAGTGGTCAGAGAAAAATGAACAATTATTCAAACATGAAAAATAAATTTTACTTTTATTAAATTTATATTTATTGATAGATTTTTGGCACAGTTTTATGCAAACAGAGTTAAAAGTGTCCCTTGAATAGAGTATTAATAACTTCATGCTTTCAGAGTAAGGTTACTTAGTTAAAAAACAATAAAAACTAATCACCTTAAGCTTTTGTACTTTTAATGATTTGTTATTATTCCCACATTCTCAAAATCATGTCTGTAAAATGTTAGCACAGTCTATAAGAAAATGTTTTCATGATTATGTAGGCACTGAAATATTTTAAAAGAGACAGAAATGACTCCGTTAATTTTTAAAAGAAAACTACGCAAAGGAACATTAATGCCAATCGAAGTTTTGTAGCTGTAGTACAAATTAGTCATTGACAAAATCAGTTTTGTTTTAAATTGTGAATTTTTAAAAATCGTTAGCTTTTATTTATGCATTTTTCATACTGCAATATAAGCAACTGTTTATCTTTCTAAATTGTGCTAGAAAAAATAAGGAAGCTAATCAAGGGAAAAAAATGTTTCTAAGAATTTAAAGTAATGAGTATAAATTATATATATATATAAATTATAGTTTCCTCTCAAGTATTATTGATTTTGTGCAGAAGTTTTGCATAGTTTAAAAACGTTTCACTAATTTATAGACTAGTATTCGTCTTAAAATGCAAGAATTTTTAAAGAACATTATTATAGCAGTTTATTGATATATATTATCAAGAGAAATGCACATATTAATTTCAATAATGCAGTGTGTATGCATTATCATAGTACATTTCGAAATCTCTTTGGCGTCATAAACAAATTAAAAGATTTGATTTAGCACATAAAAATACTTAGAATTAGGTAAAGATACTTTAAAATGCCTTGGAGTATATAAAAGTCTGCACATTAAAATTAATACGGCTATTGTAGAAAATAATATACTTCAACTCATTTTTATATCAAGTGACCTAAAACAGCAACTTTTTTTAAAACAAGAGGCGCACGTAGAATTTGTAACGAATCTTTCTGATTGGTTCAATTCTTACGTATAAAATGGGTTCTTAACTCCTTGAATTTCCTCCCCACACGATGTTCTTTGGATTCAGTTAAATCTAACTTGCACAACAGTCCTATTATTCCACATAATAGTCATTGATATATTTAGTTTGGTTGGATTAACATCGTTTTATAACAATACAGGGGGTGTAGAGAATTATTTTTTCTTATTTTTTCAACTTAAGTCATGTGACAAGGACGATGCATGTTGAAGACGAGCACCACTGATGATGTGCTGTTAAAGCCGTTACTCAGATGCGAAGGCTGCATTAGGAAGGCATGAGGCTCGTTCTGCTGGAGCCTTGAAAAGCCCGATAGTAGGTTTTGGAGAGTCCAAGTGAATCTGGAAGTGAATTTGATAGAGAGTCTGGATGAGATAGAGAGTCTGGATGTTGGAACATCTTGGAGCGTCGTTGAGAGTGGGGAGTTTCCCCTTTTTGTCTCTTTAACGGCGGAACATATCATGCCTTCAAAGCTACACGTGACTTAGAATCATTTCTGTTTGGACGTAGCCGGAATTACTATTCGGCTATTGGTCCTTGTTACCCCTTTGTATGGTGGACTTTGAAACCGGAGATTGACGTGGGAACGGCACTGGTCACTTCTATGTCAGTTAAATAAAGGGAGGCCTTGAACTTTTGTGCCGGTATGATCCTGTCATGGATAATTTCCCACGCGAAGAAGCTACGTTACTGTTGAGAAGTTATTAGTTCCCTAACAAGACACAGACCACTTGGTGCAAACCGCCGCACTGTGAACTGAAAAACCCTACTTTTCAAATTCTTTAAGTACCAACATATTTAAAATCAATAGTACCGCTACATGACGTTCGTTGGAAATATAACATCCGAAACTGTGTTCACCTCAATATCATTCTAGTTATCATACCCATATTTTTTGATGGATGAAAAACTTTCAAGCTCGTAATTAGAAATAAATATTGCTGGTAATCGAGAACTTCGCAAACCACAAAGATCTCATCTTTCTATTAGTCTAATAATCTAAGACAAAATTATAATTTTAGCCTACAGAAACTGGAAAGAAAATAATACGTATTTTTTGCAAACATTTAAAATTAAACAACTACATTTGATATTATTTCTATGTTTACTTACTGAACTGTTCCTTCTTTTGCGTAATTAAATAAATTACCATTTGTTTCATACAAAAATTTACAAAATCTAGCCTTTTCTAGCACTGAGTATTTGTAATCAAGTATTTTGCCTTTTGGGAATGCAAAACATAAAATACATAAACTTAAAGAATGTTATTTGATTATGACCTGAATTATAAAATAAAACATTGATGAAAAAGAATATTACACAAACTACTTGCATGTAAAAACACATTGTATTAAAATAGACATTATATAAATGCTTCAATTTTTTTTATCTTACAAAACCTCGAAAATTTCCTAGAAAATAAAAACCGAAAATATTTATTTTCTTGCCGTTCCTTATCTCATCCACGCACCTCTAAGCAAAGCAAATCCCAATTCTAAACTTCTTTAGGGTAGGTGCGGATGACAATTGTATAAACTCATTCAAACATCAAGAATCCACTCCACAACAAACCATCAGTGGCAAAGACAATCAAGTCTTCTTTCTCCGAATTGTTGAGGTTGTTGACTCTGGAACTTCTTTCAAGTTCGACGGAACAGTTATGTGAGAGTATAATAACACAAAGCAAATACTTTTGTGCAATTTACTTTATTTTGGATTCAGGAAAGCAATCCTTGAGTCAGAACGTGCGTTCAACAAGGGAAAAGAAGCTCCTCAGGAAAACAGGAAAAAAAGAGGAGAACGGGATGCCTTTGATACTGAGTTACGAACAACAAACCTATTCCGGAAAATTCCCAAAGGTTTTGAAAAGGTTGCGATTTTCGACTGTTTTTAAGGGGAAAAGTAAAAGGAAAAGAAAGTTACAAATCCTTTACAAACATGACGGCCTAGAATCAACCTGACGCAATCTCCCAGAAGCCAAGAGAATATTTTTTTACCCTCTCTTTTGTTTTCTCTCGTATTTTTTGGCAAAGATTCTTTATTTTTGGGGATCTTTTGGGGATAAATTTCAAATGCTCGAATCGTGACATGCTTTTCGAACTGGCCACGAAACTGCGCGTACACTGGCCTGAGCTGGCCAAGTCACACGTACACAGCTTTAGTAGCTGTCGCCTCGGAAAAAAATATTGACTGCTTTTTGTTTAGTATGTTTGTTTTTAGGATCGTTTCCGATTTCGACTTGAACGAATTCGGAACGTGCCGTAGTTGAAACAGATGCAGAAACTGGCGAATATTTTTGAATTGTGTTTTCAGAATTTCAGAAAAACTACAAATCCTGGATTTACTTAGTTTTATTTATTTTTTCTTTCTTTCTTTCCAAATACACATTTCATTGTCTAGCCATTCAAACTGTGATCTAAATATTTCTTTTATTACTTTACCTTCCAAAGAGTTGGAAAACTGTTCCCTTCCATGAATTTCTAAAATATGCAAATATTTAGGAGTATCAATGCTTGAAGAACGTGAATAAACAACTTGGGGGATTTAAATTCTTTTCCTTAGTAGTTATTTTTGAATTCTTTGAAAATCATAAGTATGGTATGAGTTGCTGTTTAAGAAAATTGTATTTATCTACTTTAAGATGTATAAATGCAAAGAAAGATTCATTCAGAAATCGTAGTGTATATTTTATCAGTTTGAGATATATTGTATATTTTTCAGAATCCACTTATGCAAAATACTTAATATCTTAGCCAGTAGATTTCAGTTACCGTATGTGGGAATAATTTGACAGAAAATGAATGATATTATGGGATGTTCAGTTGTCTCGATGGCAAAATATTATAGCTGCTTTTTGGGCTATTTATTGAAACATATTTGTTTTATATTTAATGGGTTCAAAGGAACGATGTCAATACCTGCGAGTTTGTATTTTATATTCTATACTTCTGTAACTCTCCATACGATTATTTAAATGCCTAATGAATTAATAAAACTACAATTTTTTTAACACGAAATATGCGGGTGTTTTGATATTTTCTTGTGACTGATATCTGTGCAGCCAAATTAGTTCTGCTTCATTAAAAAATTTCGTAACATTCTTTTTGATCTCATAAATCCAATTAATATTTTTTATTTGTATACATTCTTTTTAAATAATAACATGGTTTATTTTCAACTCTATTTTTTAAAAAAAACAATTGTTATCGTTTTTTGAAAATGCCAATAAAGCGAATATGAAGCCTAACGTTAAAAATAAGACATTCGTAATAAAATTTTTGGTAGAAAAATACCTTAAGGTCGCACAGTTCTCATGTTTAAAAAAAATTTTAGACAGTAACAGTGAAAATAATTTATATTTTATAGTCAGATTAAATTATTAAATTGATTCTGAAAGTAAAAAGTCAGTTTGACTTGTAATTATTTTACAATTTTTAAAAAAAAATCTAGAATTTTAGAAGTGTTTTCAAACTTTTATAGTGTGTATTTTTAAATTTTTTAGTCATTTTAAGTGATTTATGTTTTTTTAATATATTGTGAATAAAATTTAGAGTGGATTTAAAAATTTGCTCCCTTATTGACTTTTAATTGCTCTTTTCTAGCGAAGCTCTTGGAAAAAAACGTTAACTTTTTAAAAATATTAACTTAAGCATTTTTATATAAAAAATAACTAGTGATCTCTCTTAAACCTAAATCCATACTAATTTTTATAGAAAATACGCCTAGGAGTAAATGCAACAAATTTTAGAACTCTATTCTGTACAGAAATAAAGCTTTAAGGCTTAGAAAACACTCATATCTTCAAAATTAAAAATCTGAGAAAAATGCTTTTTAAGTTTGTAAAGGAATAAAGAAAAACTTATAATGCACATATAGCTCTAAATTTTAAATGTTATTTTCCATCTTAAATTCTACAATTAACACTACTTTAAGCAAATAGAACTTTAATATTTCTTAAAATCATCAGTTTTTGCATAATATTGATTATATTTGTTACTATAACAGATTATTCGGCTAAATCGTAACCTAACATTTCCACGAAATTTTTAATCTCAAAGCAATTATGAAAAGAATAATAAGGATACTAACTTAAACTAAAAATTGCCCGTTTGAGTGTAAAATTTAATTTTTACAGTTCTAAATTAGGGCAGTTTAGCAAGTTCGAGTCTCTTTTGGGCAACTTTAAAATACCAAAATATAGTACTACAATATATTTACAATAACAGAGTTTGATGCATCATGGAAATATTCAGTTTTATCTGCAATACTTGTATTTAGAAGTCTAATTTTATTATCAGCTGAGGGCGGTGTTTTTTTGATACATCATCTTAGTAGTATCCCATCTCTTCCAAATATTGTTTCTCATATCAACCTGAGAACGTTTTGGCCATGGCATTTTCTCAACAGGAAAAAAAAACTAATGATAAAGCTCCTAAGTTATATAAACTATTATTTAAAAAGAAAAATTACCCTTGAAATCAATTTTAGTTAAGTAACTGTGAGAGCTAAAAACTCATAATATATCAGAAATCATTTTAGCAATGAAAATTGAAATTAATAAACATTTCACACTAAAAGAGTTGATTGTGTGCAAAAATAGTTTTAATTAATTTAATTTAAGAGTGGAAAAATGCTAAAATATGAAACATAAACCAAAATCTAAGCTCAAAAAAATTCAAATATCTTGAAAACCAATTTGTTATCAGGTCTGAAATTTAGTGGCAAACTTCCCAAAAATTATTATTAGTTTTATAAAAATACCAAGTTTATCATTTTCCGTTCACCAGAACAAAAGCTACAAGTGGTGTAGTAAAAGCAGATGCCATTACTTTAAGCAAGTTGTCATTCTTTAAAACTCGAAATGGATTTTTTAAAAATACTAAACGGTGACAGAAATTGCTAAAACAGTTTTGAAAATAATTAGCTGAAATTTTATGTGTATGTCCTGTATAATAGTAGAAGTGTTTTAATCCTCAGATTTATCAATCGCTGTTTTAATACAAAATTTACAGTCCCTTATGTGAATATAATCACTGTTTTCTTTAGAAATTCCATATAATAACTTAGATAAAGTGCTCTAGTTTTTGTAAAAAAGAAAATATCACTTATCCTGACAGTCATTTCAAAAATGAATAACATAGCAGCACATTTGAATGAAAAATTGAAAATCTGTTTATAAACCTTTGGTACAGAATGGGCCGCGTTTACGTTATTTTTTGTCAATTTTTACCCATTTTTTCTCATTTTAGTTATAATAATTTATTTTTCTGTCTTTAATTTTAGCCTATTTTTCTTAAAATGTACTACAAAAATCTAAAAACAACAACAAAGCCCACATATCTCCCTTTTTTTAAAATAAAGTTGTCGCAACCAGTCGGATAACTAAATTATATAGTAATATTATAATACTTTATCGTATAATATGTATTAATGCGTCATTTCCCATTTCTTAAATATGGATAGTTGCATCTTTTAGATAATTATTACGCGTTTTATTATAAATATAATTTGTCGTTTTATCTTAAAGTTTTGTATCAACTTTATTTTGGAATTGTGACGTTTAGTTTGTATCAAATAAGAACTGCATAACTTATCTATTTTAAATTCAAAAATCCAGTTATATATTGTGTAATACATATTTTACCTTTTAAAATTTCATTCTTATTGAACATTTATAATCGTCAACAATATGTAATAAAATTACTATCAGCATGTTTTTTTCTTTATCTCATACGAAACATACATTTCCTGAATAACCACTACTTTCATAAAAGTTTGGTTTTAAAATACTTTTGATTCCCTTAATCCTTTTTTAAGAAACGTTTTTTAAAAAAAGGAAATAAGAGATTCACGGAAATTAAAAACAAAAAATACTGAAAATTATTAAAGATATTTGTTATTTTAATAAGTACTAAATAACGGGTTTTTCCTTTTATTACCATTTATTTTATTTTAAAATTATTTGTAAATAACTACATGGAATATTTTGTACTATTCAAAAAACATTATACTTCTAGTATTTAGGCATTTAGATTTTTCCACTAGTCAGAGCAGTTTTCAAAAACAATACTAAATTCTAAATACATAAAAAAAGCATTTATCACTTTTAAGTTTCAAGGGTAAAAGTGTTTAAATTTTTCCTAAGAGAGAAGATATAAGCTCGTATGTACCCTTCATAGAACAATATTGAATCGAATAATATAGTCTAAAACTTTTAGCGCTTATGCACATAATTCTGACGAAGATTCGAATTCTTTCGTCTCAGCTTCATTAAAAATTCGTGTTCCGAATTTCTCAACGAATAATGATAATGAGTTCGTCAGAAATTCACGAAAGTTTTCGAATAACTGTATCTCAGACCATGTTGATGCCAGGTACGAAATTCAAGATTTAAAATTTTATTTTACATGTTATATTATTAAAAAAGGACATATATTTCTTCTTATCAAGACATAATGCTTCTGTTATGGAATAAACTAGTATATCAGTCTTCTATAATTTTAGATGCAACTGCTTAAATTGGCAGTATAATTACTGACATTCATGCTCCATTTTAGAACTATACGGGAAAAAGTTCTTCGTTAACATTAAAAAAAAATATTGAGAACAAAACCCGCCACGAAAGGCATTTATTTTTAACTAATAATTAATTACTGTCACAAAGCTGACTGATAGCTTCCTAATAAGCTCTTTAAATATTCTATGCGAAGTTCGTTCGTGTTTAATCAAAATATGTTTCAATATACTCCGTCTCTGAAACACAGGATCATATTAATAACTTTACGGATGTTAATATTTGTTTAGTTACTTAGATAAAATGCATGAGATTTTCTATGAAAACGAAATATCGGTTAACTCGAAGTAATACAACGGTCAGACAAACTGCTATGCATGTTTTTGTTTCATTGATTTTTGTTAAATACATGCATATATAATTGTGATTGATCTATCCGTGACTATATTAACACATTGGGGACTCTTCTAGGGAAAAATAAATTAATTGAACCATTTTTCGACGACCAAGAAAGCGTTATTATGTAAATGAAGAGTATTATATAAATTCTGTTTTCGCGAATTTGTGTGTTGGCATGTCGGAGTTGGCAAGTAGTAGTTAGAAAGGAGTTTTCGAGTTAGATTGTTAGTTGAAGATTGAAAGACAGTGGAATTATTAAGAAGTCGTGGAGTTGTCCAGGAAAACGGATTACACCAGTGAATACAACGACATTTATCGATCCCGATAAAGATCACATGCAAGATTCCAGTGTAGTATCCGATGCATAAAGAGTACAGGTATCGTGAGCTTGATTAATTAGAAGTTAGCTTATTAGTGTGTGACGTAGTTATATTTGAGCGTATTTAAGCTGTCTTATATTCAGTTGAGGGTCCGTAGTAGTATCCCCATGTTATAGAATCTCACCTCCGTGCTATACTATTTAATCACCTATCTTAATTAGATTGTTATTGTGTCTGATTGATATTTTGGTAACAATAAACTAATTAGATTGAAATCATATCTGATGATCATTCAGTTTCTTCCACACACCTAGCCGGGTTTACAGGTAGACAAGGGGTTTCAGAAACAAGCAGGAACCGACAGGTATTACATACCTACCTATGTAAAAACCATGTACTGTAAAACGCTTAATTTTGTTGAATACATACATATTTTTTGCAATATCCTTTAACAAGAAATAATAATTCAGTCCCCTCAGTTTTGAGTTAACCGATTTTCACTGTACCTTTTTTATAACTAAATTGCTTTAGTATGAAGCTATTTCAGAATTAGAGACAAAATGTAAATCCTTATACACCAACTATCTGCCAACAAACTTTCAACTGTAGTAAACCGCATATATTGCTTTCTGTAAGTTATATCAAAATTATTTTTAACTATGCTACAATTCATTTAAATTTGTTTGTTTGTAGAAAACTGAAATGTGAAATATATTTTGATTATATTGAACAGAATAATGTTTAATTATTAAAGGGATATTAAAACATCGTGTTTCATAATTTAAGCAAATACTATTCGATCAATCAACCTAAGGCTACAACCAAACTACTAAATAGCTCAGAGCAAAGTGTAATCCTCATTTATCATCTCTACCTATATCAATCACTTTTGAAAAAGTATTCTGTCTCGTCCCTATCTGGAGAAAGTTTCAAAATCAGAAGTCTCACACATTCTGAAACTTGTATCTTACCAAAGAGACACATATAACTGTGCCCTTCTTTCTTTCAGGACCAACTCGCATGTTTCAGAATATTAAAAAAGATTCTTGCCTGGCAGTTCATTCTGATATGTACTTTGTATCAAATGTAGCTCAGGATAAAGATGAATGATGGTTTTTCTGTCTTTTTTGTATACTTTTCAATTGTTCTTTCAAAAGTTGGTTAAATCGAAATAGATTTTTAAAGAAATCTCCTTTTGATTGCTCGCACAGCACTTTAAAAGACGAGTTTGGTGTTCAGTATTCTCGGCACCTTAATCAATTTGCCCTAAGAAATAGAAAATTATTATAACTAAACTTTAGTCACCTTAATTTTTAAATAGCAGGCATGAGTGTTGAAGTTTATATTCTTCACCAAGTTAATATTTTTAAAGTTCCCATTCTGTTCTGATATTGAACTCTAGTCACGGTTAAAAGCTGGTTTACTTAAAGTGTAGTTAACTCCATCCCATCAAAATATTATTACATTCGTTTCTTGGCTTTATTATTACACAGACAATTTATTAATCGAAATTTGAATTGTATTTGTTTGAAAATACGTGTCAAATACATAAACTTACAGTCAAAGCAAGAATATATTCTAATAAAGGCTGGGTTTTCCCCAATCATCAGTGTACGAGGTTAGAAGGAAAACTAGCCATAATCAAAACAACACTATTTACAAGTTCCAACAAGGACACAAATTCAACAACCCGAGTTATGAAATGCACCAATTGATAAATATGGGAGTAATAGCGAAGTAGATGAGATAATTGGAGATATAATAATAAAGCGTATCACTTACACTTAACCGTCCAGGCACACACAATACACCTTCTTATATTTGAAGATAGTTTCTAAAGTAATTTAAACCAACCGACCGAATCCAATTTACCAACTATCCTCACTGCTATCCTTTAGCTTCTAACCTCTCTCTCTCTATTTCGAAAGCTAATACATAAATACACGACATAATTTACATATATCGCGTCTTTTTTGGAAGGAAGGAAGTTATCAATTACATAATATTTAAAGAAAGCATCTCCCCAAAAATATTATTAGAAAAAACGCAGATAGATCCGTTACAATGTCTTCTCACATGTAATATCCGTCTTTTCTGATTTCTAAGACCCAGGTTACGAGAAGACTTGGGGGTTAAATGAAACTTACAACATTCCTTACGATTCTGTGTGGCAAGTTTTTATCCCAAAATCAATTGATTGTTCATTATCACCTGACTCTGTTTATAATAGGAGCTGAATATGTGACTTGACTCGTATTTTGTGGATAGTTAAAATCGTTAGACTGTTGTGACTCTTATCAGTATATGGAATCATTAAACTATATACATCACTCTTTCAAGCATTGTTATTGGGCTTATTATTATTATTGTAAGTTCCTTTTCATTATTGACAAAATATTTTAAATTTTATGTTTATACTAGCTGGTATATATACCCATTCTTTGCACGGTTGAATTGAAAGTAAAACAATAGCGATTGAAGGAAAAATAAATTTTTGCATATGTTAAATTTAAATGATTTGCAAAGTACACAAAAAAGTCCTATCTTAGCATATCTCTGCTCAACAAAATTCATATTTGCCAAATTTGAAATCTGTTAGTCTAATAGTTGGAAAAAGGAATTTTTTTTTATCTATATCACCCACGTAACAACCTTGTGGAGCAATATTTGAAAACCCTCTTCCTATCTGATCTCTCTGCTCAGCAAAAGTAATATATTTTCTAAATTTAAAGTTTATAGGTTTAGTTATTCATCAAAGAATTTTTTTTATGTAAAACGCTCTCGCAATCCTCCTTGGTTGTCAAATTTTGCAAAAATTCCTTCTTAGCGGATCTCTACTCAAATGAAAGAAACATGTCAGCTATATTTCAAGTATAGTTTTAATAGTACGAAAACAGGATTATATTTCATCTCTAATGACCCTTAAACCCTCGCAACCTCATTGGGGGTCAATTTTTGCAAAACCGTTTGAGCATATAATAACTATCCTTCGAAAAGAATATGGTTACCAAATTTCAAGACTGTAGGTCTAACAGTTTAAAAATGGTAATATTTTTTATAACGGCACTTGAGCCCTTATATACCTTGAGGATTGATAAATACTTATAATATTATCCTTGTACTGTGCCCTTTTTGTTATATTAAGGATTGTTGTTAATCTTCACTCACTTATCAGTTCTTTATTTGTCGGTTGATGGACTCTTTGCCGTTGTTTCAATCTATGTAAATGGTAGATACAGTTTCATGATGCCAAATTATAATTACTGTTTTATTAATTTTACGAAATCAATATCAATACCTTACAATGACTTTGATTATAAACTAGATAAATTTTACCCAATATTTCAGTTGTTCAACATCAAACAATAATGAAGAAAATCATTTTTTACTCTCTGTTATTAGGAGTAAGATGTGATGTACAACTTAACCAGAATATGTACCAAATTCCCTATTATTTGTATTAAGCTATTGAAACTGCTGATTGTTAAAATGGGCAGGATATATTAACGCACCGTAGTTGCTTTACAAAGAAAATCATGAATATTTGTTTTGAATCAAATTTATTTTTTCCCAAATGGAATTTTTTTTGTTTTAAAGCAATTTAGCCATTTTTTTTTATTACACAATCGTGACTCTTTCAGTATTCTAAGTTTCAGAAATTGACTTTTCTTGTATTACGCACTAAACTGAAATTTGGTGTACAACTAATTTGTACCACGATGTCCACTTCCAATGGATACCATCACATGTTAACCTTAGATGTACTGGCCAAGATCACTGATGGACTGGCCAAAGAGGGTAGTGAGAATGAAACGGCTACTGGCACTTCGCTCACTTATCAGGAAATGTACACTAATGCAAATGTAAACTGAATTTAATATGGCGTATTCCACCTAGGCATGGATGGTACACAGGAACATACCCCGTCTCTCTGATGGAAATCAAATGGGACTATGGCTCCCAGATTGCTCTGGCTGGACTGACTAGTAGCCACTTGAAATGTCTTTCCTTTGAAAGTGGCAGAAAGATCTAGGGTTTGCAGCCCCGGGATCCCAGTGGTTTTTTCAAACATCAGGATTAGATTTAATTTTTGTCTGAATTATATTTTGAATTTTTTTTCAAAGTATTGTGAATCTGGTATTACATTTAATGTATCTTATTCATTTTTTGTACAGTATACGTTTAATGTTAATTTTCTTACGTGTTGAACCTTGAACGGCTCGAGGCGGGTGTGTATGTTAAACCGTGAAATTTCATATGTTTTTTCTTATTTTCATCTGTGACTTTCTCCTCATCGAGAGTGGGGTAAGAAAACGGACATTTCTCCCTCCCTCAGGATGTCCGGTGCCGGCTAATTTGGACAGAGGCATTTAGACTTTTTGGAAGATATCTAGTAGGGTTTTCAGCCCCAGGATCCCGGAATTCCGAAACCTCTGGATCGCGGTGTTTTTTCTAATCTTGAAATCCCGGGATTAAAATAACTAATTCCGGGATTTAATTTTTTGAAGTGAAAACTTCTTTAGCGGCGTTAGGCACTTTTTGTTAGGGGAAAATCTTATGGGTTCGCGTCACCGACATGCTCTGACTGGCGCATCCGCAGTGTGCTATTCACTTTAGACACTTTTTGAATGGGTGAAATCTTGTGCGTTCGCGTCATCGATATGCTTATAGCAGTACATCTGTAGCTATATAGCTGACGCATAGTGCTGTGTATATCTTTTAGTGAAATTGAATAGATTTAGTGAAAAGTTCGTGTGAATTCTGTGCATTGTTAAAATAGTGTTTTTGTTTGATTATTATTTGAATCGTTTAGTTGAAGAATCATTGTGTAGTACAATAGTGAGTACTAAATAAATATACTAATATTTTTAAGATAAAAAATAAATAAGTGGAGTTTATTTTAAATACTCGCATTTATTTTGGCGTTTGAAAATTTTATATTATTTAAAATTATTTTATCTTCGTATTTATTCTGTCGTTTGAAAATTTTGTATTATTTATTTTCTAATATTTAACCTCTGCAATGCATCACGCAATCCGGATTAGTATTTCACAGTGGCTTAGACGTTTTCTTAACAGACGTAAAATAGACATCTAGTTGTTCAATCATAATTTTATCGTCGATTTTGAAATTAAAAATTTTATAAAATCTAATAATAATTCAAGAATAATATGTTGAAGTTTAAAATATGGTTAAAAATGCAAAATTATAGTTTATTACCTTATATCATTAAAATCTTTAGTTTGAAATAATGAAAACGGCCCGACTTTAGTTTCATTGAAAATTTTAATTTATTTTTAAATTTAATATTTTGAAATCATTATTTATTAATTTAAATTCTCAAAAATAAAATATATGCTCTTCAATTTTTTGCAAAATGATTATCTATAATTTTATATCATTCGATTTTATTATTAGAAATTTACGAAAAAATATTGTCAGGGAATTAGGGTTATTTTAAATACCCGTCTTTCATATTTGCTTAGATCTTTAAGATTTTCCCATAATTTCTGATTTGGCAAATAATATTCACAAATCATAGAGAGGTACTTATGATGTTATTGTCTACGAATACGATCGCAAACATCCTAGAGAATTAATTTACGTAGCTTTAACAAGAGTAACGAGGATTCAAGGTTTATTTTTGGTTACTCAAGAAAATATTAGCAGCAGCTGGAAATTTTGGATTGGTAGAACAGGAACACCTCTAAATGCTTCAGAAACAGATACACATTATAAAAGATCAACAAGTCATCGAGAGGATCTAACGTTAGAATTGAAAAGGCTACAAAACGATACACTACAAACGGTTACCAAAACTTTTCTAGAATTCATCTCCAACAAGAAAGGATTATCGATATTTTCATTCAATTGTCAAAGTTTGCATGCGCAAGGAGCTGACATAAAAATGATGCAATCGAAAAATTGTCAAACGTTCTGATTTTGTCGGAAACTCGTATGAAAAACGAACCACTTGATATTCCGAATTACAACAAAGTTGAATTTGAAAGCAAACTTTGGGTCTTTCATAACTTACAACAAAGTTATGAAAGACCCAAAGTTCCAGCAGCAGGCGTAGCTATTTATCACAATACTCAAGATACGTCACACATCATTACTTCACATATGTACATACATACTAAGGTTTGGATAAAAATATGACAATGTACCGATGATTTTAAGTGGATACTTCAATATTAACTTTGCAGAGGATAAAAATCTACCACTAATTGAATTTCTAAATGAAACACTTAATTTAAATATGTCCAATGATCGAAAACACTCAGTACTACAAAATATAAAACGACGATCGATGTGGTTTTTACGTGATACTTAGATAAATTTGAATCAAACATTTTCCTTTCTTACTTTAGTTACCATAAGCCTATTGTATCTTTTTGAGAACAAAATTAGATAATTGAAAGTACAAAAAGTCTAAGTATTGTTGAAATTAATGATGACAATGATGCAAACAATTAAAACAATGTTAAAAATCAAGCACATTGAAATTTAAGTAAATACAAATACTATCCATAAATAATATGATTGTATATTAATTGTTATTTCAATTGAATTGTATTTATATTTTGTCATGATCTTGTACAGCTCGTAATATATTTGAATAATTAAAAAAACATATAAACATGCATTTAGTTGTTGCTCGGAGTTTCAATAGATGTGAAAATCAGATTGATGTTGATAATTTTAATTTAAACATTATGAAATTTCAAATTTTAATACTAAAAGTTCTAAGTTTTCACTTCTATCGGCAGTCTCTATAACTGCCAATTTATTTTTTTGTCTGAATTATACTTAAAAAGTTTTTCTCATAAAAATTTTCTAAGAATTTAATTTTTCAAATATTTATATTCTGTTTATGAAACCCTAGAAAGATCCTCCCCACTTTTAAGAAATGCTGTGATCATCCAGCCTCACCAAATCACATTGTGAGATACATGGGACTTTCAAAGTAAGACTTAACATCCAATACCAATATTATTACATATATTTTGATTGTCAGCAACCTTTTGTAGCTTATATGACATATGTCAGACCGTTGGAGGATAAGAAACAACAACACTAATTTGATAATATTGTTGCACAATTGAGAGGGCTCGTATATGAGCAAATAATTCTAATGGCTCTCGATAATTCAAAGCTTCGATAATATAAACCTCTCTTTATTTCGAAGTAAATGCTCAGTCCATAGAAAAATTCTTGATACTTTGAACTAAAACAATACTTTTTGGTACACTCAATATTTCGAAGCAAACTCTGTGGCTGGCCAGAATACAACACGCGATAATTCGCAGTTATCTTATAAAACGCTGGACAATTCGAACACTCACTATCAGTCCTGGAGCAAACAGGTTGGAGCTTACAAGCTTTGCGTTGTATTGTCTATGCTTGTCTTCTCTGTAACGTAGCTACTTTGATGACCATCGGTCTGCTACCCCTTCTTAGTGTTTTCCGATTCCTCAGGTGAACATATACGTTTATTGCGTATCTTCTTCAAGTGGACAATAGACTGACCACACCTATTGTCAGCCGTTCATATTTTTCGTTTAACACGTGACCTTGCTACACATGTGTTCAGAAAAATGATCCACTATTATAAAGAAGAGATGCGTAGGATTGTGTGTGTATGCATGTATTGAAAATGTACTCTTTTTATTCAAGACTTTTAACATTTGTATAATATTTATTCTGTATAATATGTACTTTTTAAAAATACTTTAAAATAATTTAATTCATATGTACAATTGTTGTTTTGTTACAAAGTTTCAAATTTAAATGTGTTAGAAAAAAATTTCGTGTAAAAAAATTTCCTACCGTCTTGTTAATTCGAACTTTTGATAATTCGAAGTTTTTCATTGGTCTCTCCAATTCGAATTATCGAGAGTCGACTGTATTTCATTTTTACACTTTTAGAAATAAAATACAGTTGACTCTCAATAATTCGAAGTTGAAGGGACCAGTGGAAAACTTCGAATTATGAAGAGTTTGAATTATCAAGAGTGTAGGAAAAAACTCCCAAAATACAAGAAAAATTTTTTTTTCTAGCACGTTTAAATTTGAAACTATGTAATAAAACAACAGTTGTACATTTGTATAAAATTATTTTAAAGTATTTTTAAAAAGAGTACATATATACATAATATAAATATTGTATAGAAGTTAAAAGTCCTGTATTAAAAGAATGCATTTACGTATTAAGAACAACTATTAAAAGAATACATGCTGTATATAATTAATTTTTTGACGAAAAATTTCTCACCCTTTCTTCATCAAATTTAACTTTGTCAACAGAATTTTTTAGAATAAATGAAGCTTGAAAACCGTCGATATCGACATGATTTTGCAGAAAAAATCTGCGTAATTCGTTTAGTGACACTTAAGCTTCTGTCAGAGTTATCGGAGTTCAATTCCGATGGTCATCAAAGGAGCTACGTTACAGGGAAGACAAGCAAGGACAATACAACACAATACATGTAAGCTCCAACCTGTTTGCTACAGGACTCTACATAATAGTGAGTGTTTGAATTGTATTACTTCGATTTATTACGTGTTTTATTCTGGCTAGCCACAGATTTTTCTTCGAAATATTGAGTGCACCAAAACGTCTTGTTTTAGTTAGAAATATCAAGAGTGTTTCTAGAGGCTGAGCATATACTTCGAATGAGCGAGAGGTTTCTATTATTGAAGGTTTGAATTAGTGAGAGTAGACTGTATTTTGTTTTTAATTTAGAGAACAAATTGATTCTAAAATTTATTTGTAATAAATTATAATTATTCAGATGATATCATTGTAAGGGCTGCTTAAATATACAGTAAATATTTTTTTAAAATTAAATAATAATAAGTTGAATATTAGAAATAGAAATTATACATATAAATCACTTTAGATAGATATGTTCTCTTTCTAGATATTTATTTTATTTACTGAGTTTGAAAACACTTTCACACAGTTTATTTTAATAAAAACTCAATATTTGTGATTTGATAAAGAATTTATATACATATTGTAAAAAACAAGTTAATAAGATTTAAATTATTTTTGATATTCGATTTGCATTCTTTCTTAAAACTGATTATCGCTTCAAAGTATCTCATCGGGTAATTTACGTGTCTTTGTAGTGTTATATTCTTGAATCAAAGTTAATGATTAGCATGTGTTATCGTGTTTTGACAGTTTTTATTGGATTCACAAATTTTGTGATTTTGTTTTATGTTGTTTAAAATAAAAACTTGTACTTTGATAGTACTATTTTCTTTTTGGATGGATTTATAAGTGATGCACTCTATTTTTTTTTGCCTTACTGTTCTATTAATAATGCTTTTTTAAAAGAAGTATTTAAACATTTTCTAGCTATTTCTGTGAAGAAATTAAAATTATATATTTAAACAAAAAATAACGTCGCAGCGTAAATTTAACCATGGAAATAAAATGGATATACTGATTTAATGAAAATCGAACCAAATAACATCTAATTCAGAGGGAAGAATAGGACATATAAAAAATGGAGTCATTAATTAAAAAAAATCGTAAACTGTGTTTATAAATTAAATGATACTAAATACATATAAGAGATCGAGAAAGAAACTATATAACATACAAATTATTGCACAGATTTCAAAAATATGTATATCGTTATTAATTAAGTATTTTTCTAAAACTTTAACTTTAGTGATTAATATTTTATTGAAAAAACTAACAACATGTTAGTGAATGAATGTTAATGTTTTTCTCGAGGGAAAAATAAGTAAATTGTAAGCGTTTTAGCTTTTACGGCCCTTATTTAAAACTATTATAATTCTATTGAATAAATGCAAGTAAACTTTATTCATATTCAAGATATTTTCATTTAAATCTTCAATTTTTTTTCAAAGATGTTTTGATTACATTTTTTAAAACCTTTGTCTCTAAAAAATTAATATCCTTATAAAATCAAAAAAAAAAATATGAAGGGTTAAAAAATACTAAAATCTAAGAATCAGTAAAAATAAAGAATATTTAAATTTCAATACTTATTAGAAAATTAAACAAAAACATCCAATAAAAATAAATTTTAAATGAAGAAAAATGCGAAAATTCTAATTTTTTCCCCTTTTAAATTGAGATTCATATTAGCATCAAAACGTTGTATAGAATCAACAAGTAAAGTTATTTTCATTTAACTAAGGGAAAATGTTTCATAGGAGATGGTAATTGTTATTTTTTTAGAAAACAGTGCATATATATATATAATAAAAAGGAATTGACTTCGATGCCGAAGCATTTTGTGGTATATTTCTTTTCCAAAATATACCAAGAAACTCGCCAATAAAGAAGAAAATCCCGTTTTGAATGTGATTTTTCTAGAAATGACTTAAACACTACTTAATTTATTCCATTTTCGAAAATACAGTTGATTTTTTTAAAAAAAAATCCTACTTTATAAGAAATAAAATATTTAAGATGAATTTCATTTTATAGGTAAGAGTTAGACATATAATTGCTTTGAGTTGTCTTTAAGCTATCTTTGCTTTAGATTTGCCTGAAGACTATCGATGGCAAATCTATGTAAACTTTAATTTTAATGATTTAAAAATATAATAGTATTTTATAGCTAACTTCCTCTCCATGTAAAATATCTTTAAGATTCGGTGTCATTCAGTTTAAAGATATCTTGGTTTTATTTTGCACAAGCACCGTTTTTGGTCATGGTGCCCCAAATACTAATTTATTTACGGACAAAAGATGCATATGTTTTAGAATAAACTCTGTCAATATAGGAAAAGAAGAACAAGTAGATGTTTGAATGGCGAGGAAAAAATATTTGAGTTTTTCATCCGTGTTTAATGTAGATCAAGAAGAAAATAAATGAAAACCCTTTAACCCTTAAATTAACCCTTTAACCAATTTGCCCATACGTTGTACGGACATTGATATTTTCTGTTTTCTTTCTACCTTGTTTTGCACATATATTTAATTTTTTCGTAAGATTATTAGTGTTAGGGTTTTTAAGAGATGCAGTTTGGATAAATAAGGAACATGCAGTTTGGAACATTTTGGGTAAATAAATTGAACGCTTAAGGTGCATGTAGAATAATGACTCAAAAATTTTGCTGGATTCCTACTTTTTCAGTGCACTATAGTAACTATTAATATAAGCATTGGTCAACGTCACTTTGAATTAAGGGTTTTCAATTATTTTTGCTTATGTTCCTTCCACTGTGTCCTAATTATAAATATGCAGATACCCCATATGTTTGTATAATATTTCTTAAGCAACTGTTTATTTGTAGGTTATTAAAATATATAAAATAATTATTTATATGGCCTCTTTTGTATTGATGTTAAGTTAAATTATTTTCGAGATTGATTTAAGAAAGGGAATACTTCTAGCTTATTTGATAAAGTTAATTTGGTTTTTAAGACCCAATATTTAGTGAAATTTATGATTGTCCATTGTGCACTTTTGAAAGAAAGAGCATTTTATGCTTTTTTGATTTTTTTTGCATCTGTCTGCATTGAATTTATAACATCGTTTGTAAATACTGCAATCTGAAAAAATAATTGCAAACAATTGATAAAATTAATGTTTACATACGATGATGGCATTAAGAATTATATATACATATTATTTACCATGAAATTTATGAAAAACAAGGTTCAGCATGTAGTAAGTACCAAAAATATATCTTGTAATTTTTTATCTTACTTGATCGACAGAAATACCAATATCAAGTCCATGAACCGATGCATTTTTAAGAAAATGAAGAACTGTAGCAGGACTTGAGAGCAGCTGGCTCTTTATGGCAACCACAATACAAATCAATACACAAAAATATAAAATATGTTTTATAAATAGATATGGGTTTGTAATAAACAAGAGGAATTGATGATGATGATGCAGAGATGCAAGAGATGGAATGATGCTCTACGATTATGCTATATGATTAAAAACACATTCCAAATAATAAGATGATAGGAAAACAATGACACACATTCAAGCTTCTTTTTCAAGAATTTTCTTTGACATTTTCTTCATAAACAAAAGAAGGTTCCAGAAAATTTGTGTATTTTCTACAGCGAATTTCTAGTTTTTATGCGATAGTATTGTTATTAATGATATTATTAAATTATTATGTTGATAATGCTTTGTCATAAATTCTGCTGTTCTTATTATAGGCCCTCAAAACAAAATTTCAAAGTTTGCAATGAAGCCTTTTCATTCTGTGCAAAACCAGGAAAGCGTCATGTATTCTTCAGCTAATTCAAAATAAAAGAGGCAATCACACAGAACACGCGTTGATAATTCTCATCGCATTCAATAATTAAACAGGCATATTTCATTTCCTATTCTCATACTTAGCTCCTTTTACAAAAGAACTTTGTCTAAAAAGAGCAATCAGAAGCATTAATAGATAGATAAATAAACAGACAAGTACGAGACAAACAATAACGCTTTTATTTCCTCGAACTTCATCTGAAATATTAAATTTATTACGCGGGAGGTAAATAACGAAAAATAAAAGAAATCCACATCACTTAAAACGGATCGTTTTCCATTAAGACAGAAATAACACTTGGCATCAAGAAACGAAAATATTTCCAAGAAAGAAATCCTTCCTTCTCTTTTATCCGAAACAATGCATTGCCACTTGTTATTTATTAATGAACTAAACATTGAATCCTTCATTAAATCAATGAACCAAGACTTTATTTAAGTAGTGTGCTTATTCCAATAATTTACTTTTCTTTTGTTTACTCCGCCGGCGCGTGCGTCTCCGGCACAATGACGTAATTAATCATGAAAATGTTGATTAAGCTATCTTTCTTGTGTTGATTAAAAGTATCTTACACTCATGTGTCTTCGTCATTGAGCAACTTTAATCTACTTAAGTATAACGCTTGTGTAAACCATCTGAAGCCAGCAAGATAGACAGAGGGTGGGGATGCAAGAGTATAATTTAATGCTAAACTCACAGCAAACAAACCGTACATAATGCCTACGTGTACGTACCTATTGTGTTCTGTGTGGAAGGATTTTTAAATCCTGATGGCTCAATTTATAGCAAAGGCATGGAACAATTACTAGGGGGAGCTTTTCTTTCGCGGCGCCTTTTAAAAGTGGTAACGTTTAGCAAGACTGTTAAATATTTACCACTCAAGCTCCATTTGAATGGGGGTGGGGTAGACCAAGTGGAGGGTATGCTGAGGGAAGGAGCGGGGGAAATAATTAATGACCCAACAAAATGAACCTGAACAACCGCTGAGGCAAATTTGCTCACCAGCCCTTTGAACAAAGAATAAATTAATTGTTGTTTAAAAGATGGTCTCCAATACACCTTTTAAAAGAGTTTTGTTCGCCTTAAGAGCATAAACTTTTCGTTTTTGTTTCTTACTTAATTCGTTTATTGAGGTAGCGTAGAAATTGATAGAGGCGGGAAGTAGTTCCTGGAGTCTTAATTTCAGTAAATAAATTTCGAGTGTCGTTTTCGAACCGAGTGGAGCATTTCAATTTAATTCTTGAGTGGTATTATTTTGGGAAACTGTGTTGTTTCTCGCGTTTAAAAAAAGGCTTATAATTATATTAAATCTTCCAGGAACAGGCAGTTAAACCGCTTGCAATTTAATGTGCCCCTAGATATCTCATTAATTTCATTGATGCTGTTATGGAGTTTGCAGGGTTATGTTTTCAGATAAATAACAATTTTAGGAACGTATTTTAAGATAAATATCTTAGACGTAAATTCGATTGTGCTTCAACGTAAATACTATTATTACTCGAAAAGGTATATGATGTGCCTATCTCTTGTTTTAAAAGAATAAAGAAGAACACTTATTTGTAACGTCTATACTACACACATTCAATATGTCATAATAATGTAATTTATACTTATATTAGTACCGAAAGAGCATTTTCCTAAGCTTATTTAATACAAATGCTCATATATCACGGTTTTCTAAAAGAAAGACTCAATGGAAGGAAGAAATTATTGAATTTATTTTTCATGTTTTGTAAAACAGGAGATGATTAATTTGTTTTGCAGCATTGTCTTTGTTTTCTTCTTGATTATTTCGATGTATATGTATCTCGAAAAAATGTTTTGGGTATGCTTTATTTTGACAGCCATTAATATTTTAGTGATTATAAGATTCTGAAGGATTTCCATAGTTCTTTGTTTCACGACAGCGTCATGGAATTAAATATGTCAGAATTTGTAAATATCTTTGTGTGTGTGTGATATGTTAACAATCTTTATTTTTTCCACAAAATCAATAAGTTATGAGCAATTAATTTATTTATAGACTTTTTTTTACATTTCCTAGATAAAATGGTGTTGATGTAATAAATTTTTCTGGAGAACATGTCTATGGATGATAGAAATGAAGCCGAAAATTGTAAGATATTTCTCCCTAGATATGACGTGTAATAAATAAATAAATAAATAGCTAATTACTTACAGTACGCAATTACATTTTGAGGTGTGGCACCCGCCTGGTTCAGTTATGTCCTTACACCTGCATTAAATCTGGATTCAATCGTTACTTTTTCCCTAAATCAACTCCTTGCAGTTTGTAAAAAAAATTGAAAGGTTTTTATTAATTTGTATTTTTAATAAATACAAATATAAATGTATTTGAAAGCATAACGGAAGTATAATTGAAAATTTAATACTATTTGTTTGTCACTATAATTTAGGAGCTCTAAGTGTTAAGCGCTTTATGAGGTCTTCTGGGTCATAAATTTGACTTATGTCTGTCATTATATTTTGACCCAGTTTGAATTTAGAAATTAATAGCATATGGTATGAATATATCAGCTACATAATTGGTTTTACAGAACTATTCTGATAAGGAAAAAAATTGGAACCAATTTCGAAAAAAGGAATTTTAATGACATTATTATAGGAATCACTTACATCGTCCGTGCGCACACAGTTAAAAGTGCTGGTGTTGAGAGGGTTAGGGGATATTCCCATGGGGTGAAAATTATAACCTTGGTGAAAATCCGTCCGAAGGCCTAAGAAGCCAAAGAAAGTTCAAGATAGGGAACTGAAGTCGCATATTGATATAGAAATTACATCCAATCCCGGGAAAGTGCTGTCATTGAGAGGGGAAGAACAAACTTCCATAGGAAAAAATTATACGCTCGAAAAGCCCGAGCAACCCCGGGCCGTGCACCCTAGTAGAATAATAAATACTTATTCCCATCTTGTCTGATGTAGATTTATGAACTATGAACTCTGTAACTTTTATTCAAATATTATTTTACTAAATATTACATTTGCTCACTATATTTCTAATGCCTGATATTAAATAGAGTTTAAGATATGCGAGATTTAATTTTTTTTAAAATTTAGCATAATTCGTTCCATTCATTTTACCTCTTCCAACAGCGCACGTTCACTTTCCGAGTTTGGCTTTAGTAAATTGGCCAGGAAACGAAGTTAATATCATCTTCTAATTTTGTGTACAAGAGTCTCAAACACTGTCAAAAGAAGAGATCAAAGAAAATATTGAAGAAGTTGAGTTTATTGTATTAGAAGAGATAAAATTGTACTTCGTATTATTGTTCCAGATGCATATTTAACCTGAAAAGCTCAAATTCTAGATCAGGATTTAATTATTAAGCAGCATTATTTTTTAATTGAAAGTACTTCTTTTGTTTTACTGCTTCTATTTAACTTAGCAAATATTTCCGCTACAACAGAGGATTTCAACCTAGGTTCCGCAAGTTATCACTATTTGCTCAATCAAAACGCCTAAAATTTTAGTAAAGTCTTAACTTTTTTATAAAAATTTAATTAACTTAAGTTTGCTTGCAAAAATAAATATGAATACATTTTTTATGGCTAAAATAAAATCATAAATTCCGAAAAATTTACGTGCTTCAAGCATGAAAGAGTAAATAAAAAGGATTGATAAAGATAAAAAAAAAAGGAACAGCTCCTAAATTTTAGGTTGCAATTTTGCAGAATACGAAGTAGTTTCTCATAAAGTTATAAATATTTTAATATCATTCTAAACTAGGCATTTAAGTCAAAAATACTTCTCGAAGTACGTGGCAATAAAAACAAAATATAAAAGAAAATAAACGCAACTTGAAATGCAACTGCAGATAGCTTCAATATACTTAGAATCAACAGTTTATGTAGAAAAGTACAAACAAGCCCAATTGCTAATTTTAATAGTGGAGTAATTATTGGAGTAATGAGTAAAGTACATTAATATATTATGTAAAAATTTTTAGTAAAAAACAGTCTCTTTTTAGTTGTCTTTACTTAAAGCGCCTATATAACATACTTTAAATATAGTTTTAAGGTATATTTTTCTGAGAGGCTTTTTTTTATGGGGTTTACGGGAAACACCTTACAGTTTCAAAGGTTCCATGCGTCTGCAAAGTTTTAAGACCACTACTTTACTACAAGCTTTTTTTGTTGCATATTCCAAACTAAAGGTTTATACTACGTAGTACTTTCAAATAAAAATAATTGCTTATTCTTTTTCTGAGAAGTAGAGAATTTTACATTCGATTTGAAGACCATTTTAGTTAATCGAAGAAATGGTTATATTTCTGATTAATACAATTGTTAAATTTGAAAAAGAACTTGTAATTTAAGTTTTTAAATAACGGCCTGTATGTCAGGTGACCCAGAAGTCCTTTAACATTTTATAACTCAATAATTCGCGGAATAATGTAGGTTGAGAGGTAAAAATCGACACACATGCTTGAAATTATATGGGGGTATGTGACGGGTCTATCCGCGTTCTCTCAAATATTAAGCCTCTTGGAAAATAGTGGGTCTTTAAAAATTATTATGTTATAAATCTTCCCCCGAAGAAGAAGATGTGAGTATGCAAATGAAGACTTGCATATAAAGATTAAACTTTCAGGTTAAAAGGAGTGAGAAGTTGAACTGCTAACGGCTATCAGTGATTGATTAAACGTGAAATGAGGCGTGGATATTTCAAAGCTAATTACTGTAATATTAGAGTTGACGATTTGACAATTAAGAATCAAATTAGATTAGGTCGCTAAGATTTAGAAGATATTACCTATAGACGTAAGTGATCTGATTATTTAAAGTCTTCTCGTATCTCGTCTACCAGCTCTCTATTGCTTTCCATTATTTGGTATTTGGGTGCACCTCTTAACTTTGGTTAATATAATTTGTGTTGTTATTCAGAACTGATAGTAAATTGAAATTATATTAACTATGGCTAATCTTCCTTCCGACCCTCTCACACTAAGGAATGACTTAGCTGATCCCTTACAGGTTTATTGAAACCAAAAATAAAAATGGCCATCAAATGGCGCTGGTCAGCAAAACGTCAGCGTGAATCGTGTATAAAGTTATCTGTATTCAGGAAACAGATGCAGCAGCAATTATGGCATGTTGACTTCACTAAAAAATACATTGTTAGTAAAGCTGTATTATCAGCATGGAGAATCTGTTACTGAAGCTTTACGATCCTATTCCTACAAGAAGGGTATGATGTTCTTTTGCACATATCGTTTGGCGAGGATTCCGTGCTGAGCTGCCACTTCCCTCATGCTTGGCCTCCTTAGTTCCAAGACCTAAATCCGTGTGATTATTGGTTGTGGGGTTACCTCCAGTTGCAAATCTACCGCAACTGAAGGTAACCCCACAACCAATCTGACTTCATTAAGGATGCAAAAGACAACACCCGACGGCAATTTCTTGCCGTATATCAAATGTGTTGTTATGGTCTCAATATTGTCTCTCAATTAAGGTATTGTTGATGACTCACATGATGAACATATATTATAAAGAACATCGTTTATTGCTAAAAATGTATTGTTGCGCTAATTATTGCTTCTGTTACATAAAGTGCCATTTATAGGCCATGTTTTGCTTTTTTTTGTTTTAATAAAACTCCATGTCATTTCAAGCACGTGCGTTAATTTTTACATCTGTTGCTACATAATTCTACGAATGGGCTCAATTCATTTGACGTCATAGTCACATGATAATGATAATCACGTGTTGTTTAGCCAATCAGTTCAAAATCTCATATGACGTCATAGTCACACAATAAGAGCAATCGTGTGTTTCCAGCTAGTCAGTTCATACGCATCGTTGTTGCCAACTTTTGATCTTTCCAGAAACTTTCTCTTAAGAAATACAAATTTGTCAACAACAATAATGCACTTAGGTAGACACAATGCATTTTATTTAAAGTTACATGCATAAAATAAGATTTTTTTTAAATTTTAAAATAATTTGAAGAAAATTATTTTTTTTATAACATTTGAACATTTTTACCCAATTATAAAATGTGAAATTTCACCCAAGTTTTACAAATAGAACAACAAGTGCAATTTCTTTGATGTCTGTTTTGAATTGAATGGAGAACACGTGTTTGTTTTTATCACGTGATCTCCATGAATTGAGCCCATTATTGAATTTTCAAATGATCATTGACTTAGAGGTCATATATGGTTCATTAAACAACTTAGCATTATTTCCTTATTCTTTTGAAACTATTTACGGTTTCTCTCTTCTTCCGAAAATATTATTTAACCAATTCCTAATCTACTAAAGAAGCAAGAAGCCGAAGAAGTTTTCATGTCCAATACAATTTTCTCCGAAAAGAGATGATGTACTTATTTCAAATTAATTTATAATACATTCTATTAATAAGGAGTTACTTATATCCCATGAATAGCATTCGAATTTTAATGGTGGTAAAATATCTCCAAAAAGAATAAACATTATCCAATGAGTTTTCCAAAAATTATTTCAATGAGCAAATCACGTTTGCGTTAGCATGCACCTGTTTCAATATTTTACGCAAACATATAGTATTATTATTCTGTATGGATTCATATTTTGTGGTTATGGATCCCAGTAGCAAACCTTATACATGCTTGATTATATCTCTTGTAACTAACACTTTACAAAATCATGAACGCGTGAAGAATATATATTTGTATTATACTGATCTATGAATAGAATATAAACAAGTATGTAGCATTTATCCCATTTTCTCGCTGAAATTTTACATTTAATGAATATATTTATGGGATTCTAAGCGTCGGGATATCAAAGATGCTATTTCCATACTGGATATAATGTTTCTTTACCATAACATTTCTAAATAAGCTGCATTTACATTTATTTAAATTACCACGCCGTCTTTGAAACTAAGTTCAGTAAGGAAGTTTTAACTAACTTAGATGTTATTCAAAATTACATATTTCCAAATTTATGCATTCGAGTAAGTTAGAAGAATTTGTATAATTTAGTTCAGTAATAATTCTCAGACTCATTAGCTTAATCAGTTAATCAATTACGCAATGTTTATTTGAACATTTTAATTTTAATTCTGTAATTATTCTAATACATGTCAGTAATTTCATGTTGCATATTAAGATGAATGGCTTCTCATTGATTTACTATTGTCTGCTTTAGAGTACAGCAAGTACAGTCGGACCTTAATTTAATGAAGTCGCTAAATTCCAAAAAAAAAAAAAGGTTTGTTATAAAAAAAATCCGTTGAATAGACATTAAACTTTTAATGTACTTCAGAGAACACATAAAGCAAATTTTTATATTCATAAACATTATATATTATTCTTAAAAAAATCAATTTTTCTCATTCTTTTCTTGAAAATTAATATTCCTATTCATTTTATATATCTTACCTTCGAAAAAGAAATATGCAAGGAGAACAAGAAAAGAAAAAAAAAACATTGTCCAAAAAGACACTACATTTCCAACTTTAAAAAATAATTTCATATTAAAATGAATGATGGTTTTAACGACATTTTCTAATTTTAAGCCTACAAAAAATTTTAAGCATACATTATTTTATACAACCAGTAATTTTAATAAAGGACACATGCATCCTTATATTTAATTACTGATAAAATCTACTATTTTTACCTGAGTCTTTTGTTTGATAAATTACAGTAATTTTATTGCTCTAGTTGAGTTAGGCACCTAAAAACCAGTTCAAGGCTATTGATCACCATAAAATGTGCTAAAAAAGGGAATAATTTGAAAATTGTCCCGAAATATTTTAAAAATAGGGACAAAAAAAATTCGAATCACAAGAGAAATAGTTCTTTAAATGAAAATGCACTTTACTGTTCGGAGTTTATTTTACGTAGAAAATAGAAAAATGTTCTTGGTTCCAGGAAAAAGTTCGCAAAATGGATTTTCCCTATACGGAGGTTTGACTGTAAATAAAAATAGCTGAATTGGAAAGTCAAACAGAAATTGATAAATAATTTCATTTATTATTTGCTTAACTTATATTAATGAATTTTTTTAGTAACTGTATATGTTTTATTTCTATTATACATTGTAAAGTTCTGAGAGCGAAAACACAACCAGGCTAGAGATGAATATATTTAAGATTTGTTTTACACAACCCGAAATTCCATCTTAAATTCCTCGCCTTCTGTATCTCCAACAGTTCTCATCTGTAAGCAAAATCATTTTCAACTCGCTATCTCGTTTTTAGCGTGTTTTCTGTCCCCATTCTTCTACAATCTGAGGTAGTCATATTGGCTATTTGTCTCTGACGAAATCAACTATTTTCTATGGTAATAATGATGGCTACAACATTTATTAATTTTATGTCCATGCATTATAGTTCATATCAAACGTACCTTTTACGTGTTTTATTTATAATATACATATTATCGTATAATGCGCATTTTTACCACAAAATGTAAGATTAAAATTTATGGGTGTACGTTATACATCGGAGTGAGTGAATATTAACGTTGCAATTTTAAGCTACACGAGGGATTTTGGCGAAGGACCTCGTCATTTTGAACCATGCCAAGTGACGAGGACGACACCATAGCTGGCACCCCCTCCTAACTACCACACCACACCAACGGGAGGACGTTTGAGCTATCGACAGATCTAACTCGCATCGCTTCCCCTACACAGCGGGTCTTTAGTGGTACTGGGCTAGAACTCATGACATGCCTTCCATGATCCGATACCTTGACCACTTGGCTACCACGACCATGCGTTATACATCGGACAAGAAAATAAAAGCTTTAAAAAAAGAAAAGATGAGCAAAAAAAAATAATTCATGTATCTAAAAATTATTTATTTAAGAGAAGTGACATAAGTTATTGGATCACATTCTAATTCCGTTAGATCGTCTGGCACATTATCAGATTTTATTTCACTTTCACCTTCAAACAGAACAACAGAAGTATATTTATCATCTACTCCAGAGGTTCTTAAGCTTTAGATCACTGCACCCCACCCTCTTTGTGCAGAAGGCTGACATCACCAACCTCCAAAATTTTAAACACCTGTCCCTGACTCCCAACATACAACTAAAATTTAAAAGTTCCATAATAGTCCTAAGACTACCTCAGCTATTTATTCAGTCTTTTTTTAACACTTCTTTCGTCCCCTTTAAGGTACCCGACTTTCCTAAAATTGTGAATTTCGCGAAAAATTAACACTTTTTTTTATGATTTTATTCTATTGGCTATCCTCTTAGCTCCATAAAAATACCAAGTTTATTATTTTACACTCACTAGAACAAAAACTGCAAGTGTTTTAGTAAAAGCAGATGCCATTACTTAAAGCAAGATGTCACACTCTCTCTTTAAAACTCGTTTCTTCGAAATGTGTGGTTTTGAAAATGCTCAAACGAGGCATGCGCGATTGCTCAAAAGGTTTTGAAAAAAATAAACTGAATTTTTTTGTGTATGTTCTGTATAATAGTAGAAGTGTTTTAAGCTTCAGGTTTATCAATCACTGTTTTTTTTTACAAAATTTGCAGTTCCTTATGTTAATATAATCAATGTTATTTTAAGTAGTTTCATGTAATAACAAAATAAAGTACTCTAGTTTTTGTAAGAACTAAAATCTCTTATTCTGAAGGTCATTTAAAAAATGAATAACATATATATAACAACACACCATAATTGAAAAATTGAAACTTTTTTATAAACTTTTGGTACAGAATGGGCAGCGTTTATGTTACTTTTTGTAAATTTTGATCCATTTGTCCCCATTTTAGTAATACTAATTTATTTTTCTCATCTTAATTTTAACATATTTTTCTAAAAATGTACTAAACAAATCTAAAAACAGCAAAAAAAAATCTCCATATCTCCACTTTTTAAAAAATGTTTTTGAAGTGGACGGATACCTTAGGAAAACAATCCAATTATACATGTATATAAAAATATTACAAAATTCCAGATTCAAATAAATAAATAATGCAGGCTCAATTCCATTAGCAAATCAAGATGGATGCAATTGTTATTGTATTTGCACGCTATGTGAACTTCATTTTTGCTCATATTTTTATACTATATATTTTTTTAAAAATATTACATTTTAGTAATTGCTATGTAGTTGCGAACAATAAAAGAAACATAATATTCTTGACCAAATACATACTCTAGTAAATATTTTTATTGGGCATAATTCAGTGATCTTGTGTAGGAGGGCACGACTTTCAATTTTTCCACGAGGTCTTTCAGTCTGTAAAATATGGAAATCTTAGCATTAGATGAGAGAACTTCGAGGATCCCCTTGGAAAGTTATGCGGACCCCCGGGGTTCATGAACCACTGTTTAAGAACAAGTTATCTACACACTTGCAGACCCTACATCAATTTCTTTACGCCTAATTTCTTGCGGATCTCTACCCAAAATAAGAAATATGCTTGCCAAATTCAAAAGGATGTAATTGTTCAAAAGCAGAAATTTTAGTGCATAATGCCCTGCAACCTCTTCTTTGGAGTGGATTTCCACAAAATCCGTTATTAGTGAATCTCTACTCAATAGAAGAAACACGTTTTAAAAATTTCAAGTCTGTAGGTGTAATGTTTCAAGCGTGGCATGGCCAAGTAATTTTAGCGCGTTTTCACATGTTGTATTTTACAATAATACAACTAATGAACTTTTTACTAACAGAAAGTAGAGAGAGAGAGAGAGAAGTATACTTAAAAATTTTTTTTTAATTTAAAATTATTAAATTTAAATATGATTCGGCTCATCTAGGGCACAAATGCGATCAAATGCCGAAAACCCGAGGTCAATCGGTTGCTTATTGGCTGAGAAAAAGGTACGACAAAATATGGAACGAAGACGAAGACGAAATTTGCTTCCTAATAGTGCTTTTTTTACACTACGTGAAAAACGCGCTAAAAACGGAATTTTTTTTTATCTTTAACTCCCTATAACCCCCTCTTCACTCCCAATTTATGAGTTAATTTTCGCAAAACCCGCTCTTAGTAGATCTTTACTCAATAAAGAAACATACTTTTTAAATTTCTAGTCTGTTTGTTAAGTAGCTCAGAAAAGGGATTTTTTTATCTGTAATGGCCCCGAAATCCACCCCAACAGAACACTATCTTACTGGATCTCTATTAAAAAAAGAACATGTTTGCCAAGTTTCAAGTATGTTGGTCTAACATTTCAAACGCTAACACTACTGTAAACACCATCAATATGCAAAAAGATTCTATTTTACTTTATAGCCGTAATTTTTTTCTTTAAGAAATGAAACGATTAAACATTGCGTATTTTTTTTAAATGTAAGCATACTTATGTACATAAATTAATAAAATTCAACTTAGATGTATAATTCTCCAGGGAACTACGTGCATCCACAGCATATCGCCCTTTTAAATGCATTTATATGCAATCAACGGCCTATCTTTGGCCTGAAAGCTCATTCCCCGATATAATGTTTGATGACATAAATTACTAGATAATAGAACGATGTAATGATTAGATTAGAGCATATTGATTGGTTAGAGAATGCGAAATATTCTCCATTGTACTGCCTGCTGTGTGTAATAATACACCCACGCATTTTGAAACTTCGTATATCATTATTATTCCATTTCTGTTATTGGATTTTATATAGCTTCAGTTTCTTATGGTTTTTTATATAATTTTTCTTAACTCATGTTGTTTTCTTATCTTTTTCTTGCATCATTGGCAATTATATACGTTAATAATAAATTATGATAAACATTAATAACCTTAAATTACCAACAATAAGACTTAAATTACCACACAGGGGAGTGAGTGTATATTAAGATCGCGTAATATGAGTAAATGAGCGTGCCCGCTTTGTAGTCCTAAGGCTGTGGGTTCGATTTCGGCTGGAGTCGGTAGATTTTTTTGGATACGAACATCCTAGGAATGTATGTCATATGATTACTTGGCATGTTAAAGATCTCTTGAGTATCAATTTGGATCTGGTAATCTCGGGAAAATAAATCAGGGCAATATATAGCACCCGATAAGGGCTTGAATAAAAATTAATTCAAGCGTCCAAATCTAGTAGCGAGTGTCCCCACTTGATGGTGCTACCATGAAATGGCTTTCACATTTGCGGACATCTACAAAGGATTAGTTGCCAACATGAAGCCCATTGGGGAAGGGGGATTTCAAATCGCACTAGGGCTGTTGGCGAAGGACTTCTTAATTTCGTAAGCCAAAGTCAAGTGACGAAGAACAGACCTGAGCCTGGCACCTCCATCTCCAGACAACCACTCCATTCCAAATGGAGGACATTTAACGTAAATCCACCCATATACACAGCGGGTCTTCAGTGGCACTAGGCTGGAACTCATAACACGCCGGTCACTGTTCTGACCATCCTGCTACCACGGTCACATCGCACAGGGGGAAGGATGCCATTAATTTTATTCTTTTCTTTCGCTATTAAAAATGTATAAGGACATCTGGATGTTTAATTATATGATTAATAACGATATTTAATACAAAACAGATTATTACTTTTCATGAGAGGTAAAGCAGAAGGATTTGCATTAAAAGATACATTTTATTGCCGAAAAATTCACATTTAAAGGTTTTAACAGTAATCCCCCGAACTTAGGTGATATCGGGGGGGGGGGGCTGAGTAATAACCGCGTTAATCGGGGGATAATTTCGCATATAAGTGCATATAAATTATTTTTAGTTGAACCCATAGACGAAAGAAAATAACAGTTTAGGAAGAGAAACTATTTTATAAAATATTAGACAATGCAAATACAAAATCGCAAACCAAAGTTATTTTGATCTTGAAGTTTTCATAAGATTGAACAAAGTGCCTGATGGCTGAAATTTTTTTTTCTCCCGTAAAATTTCCTCATAGCTTGTTAATAATTTTTTTATTGCTTGTTTTGTTCAAAAAATACGAACTTTGTTGAAGTCTATATTAGTATTTCTTAAATTAGCAGGTTTTTTTTCCAATTAAATTGCGGCCTACTGTCACATTCCCAACCGCCATTCAATCTTCAGATTGAACTGGATCTAAAGACTCAAATTCTTCAATGTTTTGCTCTTGTTCATGCAATTCTATGAGCTCATCAACTGTCAGCTCCTGATTGTGGAAATCCAATAGTTCATGAGCGTCATCACTATTGACTTCTAAATTTGTTTTCATGCCTAATTTTTTTTTCAGTAACACAAAATAAATTATTATGCCTAAGCGTCAATATTGCGCGATACGTCCAAACATGTACAATAGTTAAACAAGAAGCTTGGTGTAAGTAATCGAGTTGTGCAGCGCTCAAACAAAAGACGAATCGACGAGGTTTGAAAATCGCGTAACTCCAGGATCTAGTATAAGTCAAGTTTTTTTTTTTTATATTTAAAGCAATGTAATAAAAAGAAGTTAGACGAGACAAATAGTTCCAGTCAATAAAGCAATTTTATTCGTGAGTTTTCTTGTTAAAAAAATCTTTTGTTAGATTATTTTATCAGTTCTACGAAGAATGAGTTTAAATTTAACCGCACATTATATTTCTCAATTTGGAATTTGTATGTGTTGTTTCTTCCTTAAAAAATATTTTTCTACGTAAATAAAATCAAAGCTTGAATTCACTTTTTATTGTGTAGTAATTACTTGTTCATTATTCAAAAATAGATTTGGTACTCATTTGCGTAGAAAACTAAAAGAGAACTGCGTAGGAGGTAGTCCATTTAGTAGTAGATTATTGTATTTTCTTTTTTAATGATTATTTATTTAATATGTGCTTCTATTCTATGAAAAGATTGCTTCATAATCGATGATTTTCAGACGAAACAACGATTTTTTAAAAAGTGTTTATGTTGTATGATCTTCTTAACTTAAATGTATAAGCAGAGAAGTATAACAATGCATTTTTACACTATAAATGAGAATTATTTCAAAAATTTAATGCACAAAAGTATTTTTCTTTCGACAGAAAAACTGAAATTGCAAACCAATTGAAATAAAAAGAATTATGAATTGCTCAGTTCGTTTTACTTCAATGCATTTTACCAAACGTAACTTCTCTTATAATGATTTTATTCAACTACCGTCATGGAAAGCGTTAAGTTAGTTTAGAAGTACTATAAAATGCTCTTTAAACTGTTTTTTTATTTAAAAAAGCCATCCGTTTACGTAGCTCTAAATGTAACCCTTGAGTTTCACTAAATATTTCAGTTAGAAAACTGAATAACATGATAAGGATTTTATAATTACAGAATTTCCACATTTTACACGGTAAAATTTATAATCGAAATCATCCATTGAAAATATTGATCTACAGTACAGGTGTTATTTGCACAAGCTTTATCTTTAACGGTATCAAGGTATTCGACTGCCCTAAAATTGTGAATTTTGCCAAAAATTGACAATTTTTTTTATGATTTTATTTTACAGGCCATCTTATTAGCTTTATAAAAATACCAAGTTTATTATTTTCCTTTCACTTGAACAAAAACTACAAGTTTTTTAGTAAAAGCAGATGCCATTGCTTTAAACAAGATGTCATAATTTAAAACGCATTTTACTCGAAATGTGTTTTTTTGAAAATGCTCAAACGGGAACAGCGATTGCTAAAAATGTTTGAGAATAATTATTTGAATTTCTTTTGTGCATATTCTGTATAGTAGCAGAAGCGTTTTAACTTACAGATTTATCAATCGCTGTATTATTTCAAAATTTACAGTCCCTTATGTTGATATAATCCCTGTTTTCTGAAGCAATTTCATATAATAACTAAGATAAAGTGCTCTAGTTTTTGTAAAAATTAAAATATCTCTTATCCTGAAGGTGATTTTAGAAATGAATAACATAGCATTACATCAGAATTGAAAAATTGAAGAAAGATTGAAGGGATTTGTAAGTTATAAACTTTTGTTACAGAATGGGCCGCGTTTATGTTTTTTTTGTAAATGTTTACCCATTTTTTCCTACATTTTAGTATAATTTTTTTTTTTTTTTTTTTCTATTTTTTTATGTATTAAATCTAAAAACTACAAAAAATACAATATGCCTCCATTTTTTTAAAAAAAAGTTTGTCGCAACCAGTCGGATACCTTAAGAAATAACGTCAGAAAAATGAAGGCTACACAAATTAATTTAGTTATATGTGTAATTTCTATTATTTACTATGATAGCCATCGAAAATGCTACACCTAGTAGGAAACTAATATTTGGAGAGAAATTTACGCAGCGCGTAGACCACGAAAAGATATGTATGTAATAGCATTGTATCGTACATGAAAATCATGTGAAGTAGTAGCAAAACTTGCTAGCAATACATAAAATCCGGCGTACAAAGCGCACTTTTACCTCGAATAATAACATCGAAATTTACCGTTGCGCGTTGTACACCGGTTTTATAAATGAGATCTTTAAAAATAAAATAAAAAAGATGAGCATCGTAAAAAAATTAGACTTTTACATAGATTGAAATACTGTTTCTTTGAAAGAAGTAACATTTCTTATGAGTTGAAAGGGTTATAGTTCTAGAAGTACACTATTTTTTACTAAAACATAGAATAATACCTGGAATAAATGACATCAAAACATAAGATCATTTCACACGTACAATTCAGATTTCATTGTGAAAAGGGCGGTTGCGCGTTATATGTGAGTGTGTGGCAATATAACTAAAAATTGCCGCTTGAAAGTATAGTTACGCGTTATACGCCCAATTTTACTCCATCCCAAATGAAGATTTCTTGCAAAGTTTCCAGGACATGTACAGCAGATCTCAGCGGTGCATAATTATGGGAGGGGACCATTTTGAACAGTAAGGTAACTTTCATTAATATTTCTGAAGTGGCACGCTTATCCAGAGGACAGAACTCGGAACCTGTGGATCCGAAACCGAGTAACTTAACCACTACACCAAAAATGATCACTATGGTGCGGAGGTTGCTTCTGGCTTATGTAGATGATACCGCTACATTTCCTTTACGTTAATGTTACAGGACTGTTCACCGAACTTTATTGTCAGAGGTTGTATTTACTATTTTAATGATTACCTAAGTCTCATTTGAATAACATTTATACTCTTGCATTCATTCTTGCATACTCTTGCTTTTCGGTTTCATTTTCTATAGTATAATTTCATTTATTGTAGCTATCCAAGTCCGGGAGTCAGAGTGTCTACTTGCGGCACGTAGATCTCAACAGTGCGGGTGTGTATCGATGCGAAGTGTCGGCTGAGGCACCGGAATTCCAAACCGTAGAAGCAGAGAAAGAGATGAAAGTCTTAGGTAAGGGATTTCATACTGCATTTTCTATGAACACAAATGATGATATTTGGCTGATTACATTTAACAATGACATATAACAGGGGTGCGCAAAATCGTTTCGACTCAAGGGCCACACTTTTTAAAATTATTGCATTCATTAGGTAACTTTGCATCTTAGAAAAGACATACATTTTATTTACTACATAAAAATCAATACAGCGTGTCTGCGCTTAAAGTATCTAAAGGTTACGGCTTGTTATTTCGTAACTACCCATAAGAAGGCAATAAATTGTTCATCCGTGGATTGGAAACCCCTCTGAGAGTTTTTGAGTCTAGTCCGATAGGCCGCACGTGCGAGCATTCTTCGGCAATCGCAGACGATAAACTTGTTACACTGACTTCGTTAGTAAAGATGTAGAAGCCACAGCAAAAGGTGCAGAGCGGACTTTTTTTAACTGAATTTAAATCAGTCACGCGTGTTGTAACGTTTGAAACAAATAAACCTAGCATGATTTGATTAATAAAAATTTACGTCTAATTAAGTCACAGCTATTATTTACATAAGTTTACAACTTAGCATAATTAGATTATACTACAGTCGCATTTTCTATTGCTTAGTGAGGAAGGAGTCTTGTGGTGACCTTTCACCACCAAATTTTTGCTCGAACTCCCTTTGCTATCTCGGTCCCCTCTAGGGTCTGGGGTTGACCGCCGTCGTCGTCTTTTCTTCTCATTACATCCGGCCGTGGGTGAAATGGGTTTGTTCTGGTTTCAAAGGTTGCCGCGCAATATATTAACGAGTGCAGGTGGCTTTCACATGTGGTGATCAATTCTCCTAAAGAAGCCGATTCAGCGGTGGGGCGGAAATCACAGATGTCCCAGAACTCAAAAATATTACAGTGTACAGCTATGTGTTCGAACAGAATCGAATGTCGTTAATGGCTTGCCGTATAGACCTTTCAGGACTCCTAAAAATTAATCACGCACACGATCACATGTGTCTTCTATCACGAAAATTTAAGGATACTTGCCAGTTTGAGATTCCAAAGCTCCCGTCTTCTTTAGAGTTTAATCCCATTGGTGGATAGATTTTGATGCCGGAAGATCGATATTCCAATCTGTTCGAGCACGGCGCTGCACTCGTGTGACTGACTTAAATTCCGTTAACCAAAGTACGAACTGCCTTTGCTATATCTTTCAGATCTTAAATAATAAAGTCAGTGTAACAAGTTTATCGTCTGCGATTGCCGAATAATGACCGCACGGTCGGCCATTTGGACTGGACCCTAAATATCTCGGAGGGGTTTCCATTTCACGATGAACAGTTTTTTACATTCCGATGGATAGTTCGTAATAATAAGCCATAAATGTGGATTCTTTAAGCCCGGACACGCATTATATACATGGTGGGACATTTAAATTACCGTAATGAGCATCTCCCAGACGATTGACTTGATATGAAGGTATGGGAATGGAGTATAGTTGACCTTGATCCTTACGATGCTGGTAGCACGTTATTCCTCATCCCTTTATCAAGTTCAGTTTGTTTTTCATCCCTGTTTGAGTAAGACAATGTCGTGTCGAAGTGTCGCGATCATGAAATTTTAAAAATCAAGCTGCGCATACACATAAAATTCTTCGCGAAATTTAAAAAAAACTCCCAACTTAATGTTTTATAATGTTAAAAGAAGTGTTGGGAGATAACTGCATTTCATGAGGTCCAATTTTTGAATGTGACAAGCGATTTTCGTAGAATCGAGAGACTTTTAAAGATGATGAATGTTCTGTTCTACCTGTCCCATCAAGAACTGAAGAAAATGTTTTTAAAAAAGTAATGAAATCGTGCAAGAAAACCGACGTTTAAGCGTTCAGATTATGTCAGATATTACGAATATTGGCAGAGAGACAGTAAGAAAAATTTTGGATGAGAATTTGCATATGTTGAAAGTTATAACGCAAAACTGGTCCCAAAAAACATCATCAGGACAATGCCTCGGGACACATTACCCTCTCTGTACATCAGTTATCGGCTGACAAACGCATTACTGTGCTTGAGTTGTGAGCGACTTCCCCCTGAAGTCGCTCCCTCACCGTCCTGCCTACCTAAGGGTGTGGGACGAAACAAAGCATGATCAGAAACTTCCATAATGATAATTATTATACAAGCACACTAATCAACCACAAGCTAAACCATAAGAGGATACCCTTAGAGTGATATAAAGAAAGCAATAAACCCTAAGTGAACGAGCGCAAGTAATCAGTATAATTTAACTTAACCCATTAACTGCCAGATTTTTTTTAAAATATTTTTTTAATATATAGTTACGTATTTACATGTAAACCAATGTAGTACATTAAATGTTACAATACAGAAAAAAAATATGTTTTTTATGGATTTAAAAATCAATCCCCATTTGGGGATCACGGTACATTGCATGTAAATAACTGTAAATGTTTTTAAGAGTGCCATGGAATAACACATTCTACGTGTAATCCTACATCACACTTCACGCACTGTTTCCGAACATTTTTTTTACAAACCGCACATTTTCTTTGTTTTCCGTCCAATGTTCTTTCTAAATAATGTCCTTGAGGATTTTTTCTTACGTCTTCTGGTGCGCGCTTCTGTGAACTCACACTGTACGATGGTCGTCCACAATTTTTCGGGTCAGACACGGAATGTAAATTCAAATAGAACCGTGCAACTTCTCGTCTGAAATTTAATAGTGGCATTTTTCCATTAGCAATACAATATATTGTATGAGCATTAACTAGAGCCACATCCACTGCATTAGTGAAAATAGGAAAGTACCATTTTTTGCCTCTAATTTTTATCCTATACTTTTGTACATTCCAGTCAAGCTTGTCAACACCTCCCATGTTCTTATTGTAATTTATAATGGCATTGGGTTGTGGAATTAATATTTTTTTCCTCAGCCCTAGACCATCTCGGCACACGTCCCAAAGGTAAAACTTCCAAATGATTTGATAACATTTTAACAATGCTGTTATCCTTTCCAAACAAGACCAAATATTCCATTTATTTCATCATATCTATAATCAAAAGCCCCTCTAAATTCTTTCTTCATTTCCTTATCTGTTTTTATAGGGCACTTATTCATCCTATTACATCTCACCGTTCCTGTCGCAGGTATATTTCTCTCTTTTAGATTTTCAGCAAATCAAAACTTGTGAAAAAATTATCGAAATAAAAGCAGTGTTCCTCTGGTTTGTCTATGGTTGCTATCTTATTCAATATTACTGACACACCTAATCCATAAGTATCTCCTTCTAAATTATCTTCTTCTGAAATTCTACTTGGCTTACCTTCATAGATGTCAGCATTATAGCAATATCCGGTCACACCACAACACATTGCCCATTGCTTGAACCCAAAGCGAATGGGCTTTCCTCTAATAAACTGCTTTAGAAAATGATGACCATAATAACGTACCATTTGTTCATCAATACATATGTTATACGAAAATACGCCGAACTGCATAAATGCTTTATTCAGCTCATCCAAGATTGGTCGTATTTTAAATAATCTGTCTTTGTTTCCATTTATTAGTGGTATATTTGTATTGTCACTGAAATGTAGATTTCTCTTTATTTCAATATAACGATTTTTCGACATACATTTCCTTACAATTCCAATATCTATATCTTCTTCTTCTGACCAATACATCTGCTCTTGAGGCAAAGAGTGATATCCAGTTAACAGTAAAAATCCCAAAAATTTTTTGAAGCAGTCTGAAGAGAGCGTAAATTGGTGACGATTATTTTGAGTTGCATAAGATACACTTTGTTGTACGATGTGATTTACTAGATCATCTGTGAAGAACATTTCAAAAATTTCTACTGGTCTTTTATATTTTACTCTTTCTATCATGGTCATTCTACCGTTGCTCGCACTCTTCTTCTCCTGACTAGAAATGTTGAATGATGCTCTTTCTCTTTTCCACCTTGATATGGGTTTTTCTTTTTTAGGTTTCTTTTTTCTTTGAACAGTAACTTCTTCATTACACCTACCGCCATGAATTTCTAATGAACCTGGAACATCGTTTGGAATTGTATCTTCCAGAATGTTGTCATCTATATCTTCTAAATCAGACACATCATCCGCTCTATCTGGTGGTAATTCAACTATGTCAATAGTACCTCCTGGGTCATCATCATCTGTCAAATCAAGATCATTGTCCCAATATTCTTCAAGCTCTCTTAGCGTTGAAAATTTTCTTATACTCATGATTATCCAAATGAAATAAAAAAATATTTAAAAAACACAAATTATAATAATACTGACATTAATCAAAATCCAACCATGTTGATCTTGCGGATAAAACTCTCTAAATGACACAACTTCTCAGCACAATGTTCATGTCCATCTGCTCTAAAATTTTAAATATCTTGCCCAATAGACGAAAAGGACTGGCGACGTCCCACCCCAATTAGAAGCAGGTGCGTTTCAGAATCACCTGCTCTCAACACCTGCTATTTCCACCTTCACATCTTGTTTCTATTATTATTATTAGTGGGCAAATTCAACATTTTCGTTAGAAACATTCTTTCTGGAACTCTCCCCCTTTCTTTCCCCCCGTATCAAGTCTATATTTGTCAGTGGAAGCATTCCACACTTTTGTGGGTAACAGCCTTTTTGGAAATTCCGGAAACATATTGCGCCAGATAATTGAACAAATGAAAATTTCAATTGTAGCATAAATAAATCATTTTACATTGCAATAACCGTGAGCCCCAAATGGGGATCATTGTATTTTACAGGTGCTGACGGCATGAAGTAAACAATGTGCTCAATTTTTATTTTATATTACTCAGAACTCATGTGCAAACAACCTCTGTCAGAAAAAATAATTCATTTTAATATAAATTAACAGATATTCACTTAGAAAATAGACATATGTGAAAAAGCGTTGTTTACAGGAAATTTTTCGAAAAAATGTCATATATGTATTTTATTTTGCAAATAAAACTAATAAATTAGCTATCTACATTAAGAGTAGACTATTATGTAGACACATGACTTTAAAAATAAATGAAAACCTAAAATTTAGGGATGAACAAGATAAAAATTTTCGTGATCCCCAAATGGGGCCCATGGCAGGGAATGGGTTAATGCTTTTCACATCATATAGTATTTATAAAATAAGTTTTAGGAAAAATACTTGTTTCTTATAAACTTTTTATTGATGAATTCGACTGAATCTGCCAAAAGACCATCAGGTAAACGTCCTAAAAAAGGAAGTTTACTGGTAATATACACACGAGGGGCAAGGCTGTACACAGTGAGAATGAATCGCTAAACAACAGTGCATCTGGAAAAAAGATTCAGTTGCAAGATGTTGATTCATCTTTTATTGAAAATAATGATGGTTTTGATGGCTATAGAGTCTTTGACAAAAATATTATGTTTACAAACATTCAAAACTTTGCTTCTTGAAAAAAGTGTGGTGGAGATATTACACTAACAGAACAATGTGTAAGAAGTTTGTCTAGTGTTTTTTGGATTGAAAGCAAGAACTGTAGTGACTTATGTTCGTTTAGAAATTCAAAAATGTTGGGTGAAAGAAAAAATATTCCTGAAATAAGCAGGCATTTTGTGTATGCGATGAGGATAATCGGACAGGGCCATGCAGCAATGACAACTTTCTCTGGTGTCATGGACATTCCTCCACCAGTTGCTGAAAAATCATACAATAACGTTATAAACAAACTACTATTGTGCAGTAAAGAAGTTGCAGAAGCTTCAATGCAAAATCCAGCTTTGGAAGAGGTGACGTTGACAAATTCTTCTGATATAGTAATTAGTAGAGATGGAACGTGGAAAACCCGTGGCTATTCTTCTCGTGTTGGTGTGTGTGCTGTCATAGGGGACAGAACAGGAAAGGCTATTGATGCGGAAGTGATGTCTTCTTACTGTAAGGATGTGACTCTTGGAAACGAAGAAAAGGGTCACCTGCTTACAAAAAGAGTAAAATTCTTCACGTTCAAGTGTGTTTGAAAAACCACAATGGCTCAGCTGGCATGATGGAGTCTGTGGGAATGGTTCGAATATTTCAGCGCGCAATAAGTCATCGTTCTGTGAGATATACATCTTACATCGAAGATGGTGATTCCAAAACCTTCTCATCTATTACTGCATTCAATCCATATGGAGAAAATATCTCCGTTTCAAAAATTGAATGTGTTGGACATGTTCAAAAAAGAATGGGAACTCATTTACGAAAGTTGAAACAATTTCGTTCTAAACTCAGTGATGGGAAGTCAATAGGTGGGAAAGGAAGGTTGACCGACAGAATGATAGACTTAATGACATCGTACTATGGAAATGCTATCCGACAAAACAAAACATGCCTGTTAGATATGCGAAAAGCTGTTTGGGCTGTATATTTCCATCTGCGTTCAAGCGACGAAGAACCATTGCACAGTTTTTGCCCTATAGGCCCTAATTCTTGGTGTAAATATCAAAATCAGTTATTAGAGGGCAGTGTTGAAACTTTTAGACACAATAACAAATTGCCAGTGGCAGTAATGGATGCCATAAAACCTATATTTAATGATCTGTCACAACCTAAACTCCTACAAAAATGTCTAGGGGGTAAAACCCAAAATAATAATGAATCGATTAACTCATTAATACGGAAGTTATGCCCGAAAATTTTAGGTTGTTGTAGAAAGATTGTCGATATTTCCACAAATGAGGCAATTGTCATTTTCAATGATGGCAATCAAGGCAGACTAAAAATTATGCAATCTCTTGGTCTGACTGTTGGCGATTTGGCACAGAAATTTTTTACACTTGTAGATAAAAAAAGAATTCAAACTGCAGAGCGACATTTTAATCTCCGCACAAAGGAAGTGCTACAGGCTAAGAGACTGCACAATTTAAAGCTACCTGTAAAAAATTAACTGAAAAAGAGGGAACATCGTATGCATGTAGCGAATTTTAACATTTTAGAATCATGGTAATACACTGCATTCTACCATAAATAATTTAATATTTATAAAAAGTAGTTATTAATTAAGATATTGATTGTTTTTAAGTAATATTTATGAAATTTTTAACTTTATTTTGAAGAAATGAATCACTTTTGTTATATTTTGATTATTTCGTGGCTTTTGATATCATTTCGATGTTTGTACTGCATTGGTAAAATATATTTTTTTAGTTACAATAATTTTAATAAATGGATGTTTATTGACTAAATAAACTCCACATTAGTTTTAATTTAAATTTATTTATTATTTGAATCACCAAAATAATATGTATATAAAGCTGTGGTGAATTTTATGTTTGATGTCTATTTTCTCATAACGTCATTTTTTCTCATTACGCGGAAGATATTTTCAAAACCGTTTCTTGGAAGTTGATAAAATCTTTACTGGAAATTCTGACCATATTTGTACTTAAAATGACAAACCAGTTTGAATTTTTAATGAAAAAATTTAAAATTATTAATAAAAAATAGCAAATTTTTTTTTTAATTTAAAAGTTAAAGTTTAAACTTTTTTAGTTTACTAAAAAATTTAAAACAGTGTTTCATGCTTCGTCATTTTAAAGATAAAACAATTACCAACACTGAGCAAAAATATCATCAAAAAATATTGGAAACTATTTATAAAGCTGCTCGCAATGCATATCACTTGCGAAAAGAAAACCAAAAATTACTTTTGTAATTAGCCAATTAAAAAAAATTATCTTAATTAAAAATGTGTTCATTGAATATGTTTTAAGTAAAGTAATATCTATTTGTTTATTCCTCCAAAATTTACATTCCAGGAAACAGTAATAAAAAAATTATAGAGCTTTAAAGTTGTATTACATTTTTAACCATTTTTGACTTTTTAAAAAGTATGTGACCCCTTAAAGCGCGTTTTACTCGGAAAGTGTTTTTTTTTTTAATGACTTCGAGAATAAATGTAAATTTGGATAATAGTTGGTTGATTTTATTAAAGCAACAACTACTCGATAATCTCCTAGTAACCAAGTACTATATTATATAAATATTTGCTACAAATGCATCTGATTTAGATGTAAAGGGAAGCAAAAAAATTTTTTTTGTCTTAGTTGACAAAATGTCGATAGTTGGTCAGATCTCTAAGGCCTCACGAGGCACTTTATCCAGGGCCGCCACGTGGGTAGCAAAATTGTTCACTGCACAAGGGCGCCTGGGCCAGGGGGCGCCAAAATTTATAGTACTTATAGTTTTTTTTTAATTTAATGTTACTGAAATAAAAGTTGTAAATTATACACTTACAATTTTGCATGTTTTCTGAGCAATAAAAGGAGATTTAATTTTAGTTTTATTTTACTTTTGTTTTAATTTCTGTGGGTGTTTTTCATTTGTGTAAAACAAAATTTGATTGCCGATATGAGGTTTTCGCGCTATCACACGGAACGTGTTAATAAAACGTGTTCTCAAAAATTACTAATAATTATAGCTCTTTTTCATTAAAAGTTTATAATTATTATGTGTCTGAGATGTTTTCAATATTTCAATTGCTTATAACAAATGTGATTTTTAGTGATTTGTATTAATATTTTGGTTTAATTTACTTTAATATTTTTGAATCATCAGAAAGAAGAAAAAATTTCACACTAAAAATTCTTAAAAATAAATTTTCCGCAAAAAAAAAGTTTTTAAATTTTCAACTAAATTAGTTTTTTTACCTGAATCTTTATTTAGTAGCAAATGACATAAATGGTCTTTCGACTTTCAAATAGTACATTGAAAGATTTTTTGTACATGGAATGAAAACTAAACTTTTTTATTTAGAGCAAGAAATATATTTTAGAAACATGTTCTCAAAAAAAGAAAGAAAAAAGTCTATGGAGCACAAAATAGAAAAAGGAATTGCAACGAGTGGAAGCTGATCAGAAACTGGTGGGATCTCTAAATAAATATCTTAGAAACATAATAGGATTAGACGGACAAGCAATTGAACCAGGACCATTAACATCAACATCTGGTTTGAAATTTCATAATGAAAAGTTATCTCAAAATGTAATTTTATCAGAATATGATCAAGATGAAGCCACGATTGTACCAATAGAAAATTTAGATGTTGATAAGAAAATTCGCCTGGTCATAACGTAATATCTCAAAACGAAGATTTTGGCTTTGAATTAAGCGATCCAGCTACCTGACCCGATACAATTTCTATAAAAATTAGGGATTATTTAATTGAAAAGGGCCCTTCTAGCTTGATAACCAAGCATTTTCTGAGAAATAATTATGTCAGGTAAAGTTTTCAGAATCGTTCTATTATAGATCATTACCAAATTGAGAAAAAATATTTAGAAATTATTTAGTATATTCAAATTCCCGAAACGCAGTTTTTTTTTTTTTTTGCTCTTCCCATGTAAACTATTCAGTGAGAAGTATTCACAGCTTATTAAGGATGGAATTAATGATTGGGCACATTTTGAATGACCCATATTTTGAAAATACATGAAAGCAGTACATCTCAACTTAAACATAGCTCAAAATGCAGTGAATTCAAAATGCCTTTGCGTAATTTATGTACCATTGAGGCATCTCAACAAAGACTTTATGTTGCAGAAAATGTTTACTGGAAATCGATTATAAACGTTATTTATTTGTTTAATTCAATATTTATCTCGGCAATTCCTTGCATTTAGAAGTCCTTCGAAAGAGTTGTATCATAGGGATAATGGAGATTTTTTGAAGTTGGTTGAAACCATAGCAAAATTTGATCTAATAATCGCTGAACATCTCCACAAAATTCAAACATCTCAAAAGAGGAGCATTGCTCATTACTCAGGGGATCAAATTCAGAATGAAATTATAAGCATTATTTAAGAAGGAATTAAAAAGCGTTTATTACAAATGATTAAATCGTCAGAATATTACTCACTAGGTCTGGATACTACACCTGAAGTCAGTCTTACCGTTCAGTTGACTGTTGCAATTCGATCAATTTATAAGAACGAGGAAACCAATAAGAAACCCAAATCGAAGAACATTTCTTAGAATTTCAATCTGTCGGCGACACTACTGGACACCCTCTCTGCCCATTCTCTAAATTTATGCAGATAAAATTTCCTTCGAAACAGTTAATTCCTTCAGAGTAGTGCAGGAGCGTTACAACTACATTTCTTCATCCGTAAAACGTTGGTCTATTTTGCAACAGTATGTTGAAAATCTGACTTTAAAGCCACTCTCCAACACCAGCTAGAAAAGTAGAATTCAATCTTTAAGACCGTTGAAAAACAATTTGAAGGGAATTTTGAGAGAGTAATAAATATTCAAGATCAAACAAGATACATGAAATCAAGAATTCAAACAAAAAATTTGATTCAGAAGGCTTCCTCGTTTAAATTTCTTTGTTCCACTAACATCTGGCACGATATTTCAAATTTAGTAAATGTGGTAAATGAAATAATGCAAAATTCTAAATGTGATTCACAAATCGTGACTGACAATTTTCAAAATCTTATGAGTACTAAATAATCGTAGATCAGATGAAGCGTATGAACATGCAATTGCCAATGCAAGTATCGTTGCTGATGATTTGGGGATGGATACTAATTATCCACAAAGTCGAGAAACACAGGTTTAAAAAGAAACTATTTCAAGATGAATAAACCAACGAACCAATCAACAATCCAAGACTCAAATTTAAGGCTGAATTTTACAACATAATTTTAGACTCTTCTAAATCTTTAATTACTGAAAGATTTAGTCAATTAAAAGAATATTACAATTACTTTAACGTAGTACACTATATACCTAATTTAGAAACTGGAGTGACAATGAAATTTTAAAACATTGTAAATAATTAGAACAAAAATTAACGGATACTGAAAATATTAATGAAAAGGACATTGATGGATTAAATTTGTTCGAAGAAATAAAATCTTTGCGATGTTTTACCAAAGAGGATACGACACCTATTGATGTTTTAAATTATATTTATGAAAGCAATCTTACCGATACATTTCCAAATGTTGCAATAGCTTTACAGATTTCTTTAACCTTGCCAGTTTCGGTGGCTACTACAAAGTTTTTCAAAACTTAAAGTTATAAGAAACTACGGGCGATCTACCATGGCGCAGAAGAGATTATCGGACTTCTCAATTATATCCAAAGAGAGCGTAATTTTGGATGAATTAAATATAAAGGAATTGATACGAGCGTTTGCAGCTTCTAAAGCTAGGAAAATCAATATTTGAATATGTTTTTTCTTATTCTTTTACTTAAAAAATGTTTTATCCTTATATTGATTTCAAAATTTATGAAATAATAAAAACAATAAGATAATCGTGTTTTAATATTATAATTTTAAAGCTTTTTAGTTCGAAAGTCAAATTTTGAATACTATAAAAGAGTATTTCACATATAATTTGCAGCACTTTATAAGAGAGCAACAAAACCCTATAAAGGGGCGCCAAATTTCAATTTGAAAAAGGGCGCCTAATACCCACGTAGCGGCCCTGACTTTATCCATAATTACCGAAGCTTAAACAAGAGATTATACAACGCCTTTTAGTTGCAAGTAGGTAAGAATAGACGATTCTGCTGTAAAGGCGGCGCAGAGTTGAGTTGTTTTCCCTCCTGCTGCTGGGTTGAGTTGTTTCCCTCCCACTATGGTTTTCGAGTTGATGGGGAGTTGAGTTGTTTTTCTCCTACTGCTAAGTTGAGTTTTTTTATTTTATCGATCTTCAAAAATTTAAACTGTTTTTTTCTCAGCTTTTTTTTTATTTTCCACGGTAATCATGCATTTAAAACGCAAAGTTTTTTTTTTTGTAGTTTATATAGTCTTCAAACTCTTCTGATTATTTAGAAAAGTATATTCCTTTATTCTATGCATGTATTAAAGATGTAGATGAACAGTTCTTTTTTTTTTAAAAAATTCACGATGTTAGATATAGCTGTTTTTTATAGTGTCTGTCTGATATACTCTTAATTGTAAAAAACTCTTCTAAGAATGTTAAGGCAGAAATTGACAATTTGTAATAAAAATTTTAAAATGTTGAAATTTACAAATAAATTAAAATTAGTGTTTTTTGAAATGTATATTTTGTGTTCAAATATGGTACATATAAAATTGGCTTCTAAATATAAATAAAAAGGAATCGGTCACAAGGTACCGTGCCCCCATAAGCTCTTTCATAAGCATTAAAGTTAATCTTCAAATCATGGCACAGTCTTAGGAAACAATATAAACTTAATTGTTCACATTATCTCCTTTTTGAAGAGCCAAAAGTCAAAGGGCAAGACGAAAGAATTCCACAGGTGTAACGTACAACCCCGCATCGGCGGGGGAAGCCTGTGTTAAGTTATGGCTTTGCAATCCCTTGTAAGATTCAAGTTGGGGCCCTAAACTTGACTTTGCAGGGGTTCCCTAATATTCCCTGTTATGCCATTGAAGATCTCCCATGAGTTATATCATCTGTCGACCTGTTAGATGTGTTTAATATTTCTCGGGAATAGTAACACTTGGAACTCAAATGAAAGATTTTATAAGCCCTGAGGGTGAATAAAACACGAAAAGCGGCGTATTTTACTTCATTTACAATACATTTAAAAACTTATTTTGTTAATATGATCAGAGAAGGTATTTGAATTTAGATTTCTTTTAGAATTTCATTTTAATAAATTAATTGAAAATGTCAGGCAAAAAAAATAACACAAGATCTTTTCCAATGTTATGTTAGAAATATGAGTTTAATGAGAACACACAGTTTGAATATACAATGACATGCTGAACAGATATTTTTCAATGCATAGTAAAGCTGACAGCACATTTTGTTGGACAAACAATTGACTAATGAATAAAGTAGTAATATATGTAACTTGCATATATTTATATATAGTAATTAATATAATTACAGATAAATCCTGACTAGCAAGCAAATGGTAAAACAGAAGACTTATACAACCAGCACTATACAATAAAAGCAAGTCAAAATTAAAATGTAAATATTCTTAGCACTACATCTTTTTTGATGTTTATTTCATTTATTGCTTAAATACACTTGAGAATTATGATTATTCATTTTTTAGTACTGATTTATTGCTTACATACACTTGAGAATCATGTTTATTCATTTTATTTATTGCTTACATACACTTGAGAATATTTATTTCATTTATTGCTTACATACACTTGAGAATTATGTCAATTCTTTTTGAAAGTATTCATTTCATTTTTGCTTACATACACTTTCTTTATACTTTTACAATAATTTTATTGCTTAACACATATTTCACAATCATGAATATATGAAACATATCCAAGACTTGTGTAAATAAGCATCAAAATCACATTTTAGTTTCACATAGAAGAATCCACATAAAACAGGGATAGCAAACAATTTTAACTTCAACACACATTTTTACAAATAAATATCTTTACTGATGAATAGGAATTAAGACAATACAAACATCAGATATTACCACATATATATTCAAGGATAAATAAACTTCTGAATTTAGGTCACTAATGAATGGTTTTTCCAAAGTAAAGTGTTAAATTCAAAAATGCATAAGCACCATTTTTGTATTTGTCAAGATAAGTTGCATTTCCAATACATGATTAAATTTTGAAGGTATTCAGGAATACAAATATTTTGCCTTGTAAATATATTAGTCACCAAGAGTTTATATAAAATATTAATATTTTAACATGTTCCCTTCAAAATTTTTATTTATGACAGTTGAGACAATAAAAGAAACTCTAGGATCAAAGATATAGACAATCAATAGCCATGGATTTATAAAAATGGTAAAACATTTCATACTCTTATTTTAATCGAACTAAAAACACAGCACACTTTGAAGTTAATATTAACTTTCAGTAGCCCCCCCCCCCCATATGCATCAAAATAAAAAAAATCCCATTTAGTTATCAGTAAAAACAAATATTTTGCAAGTATACCTAAAAATAAACTTTTGTGCAAAAAAGCCACATTTTAAATCAGAAAGATACAAAAGACAAATTTAAAATTCGCTTTTAATCAATTTTTGTAAATGCTAATTGGATAAAGAAATCCATTTACAAATTGCTTAACCCAATATTGAGGGAAGAATCAACTACTCTACATACTACACAATACATTTCGGGTTGAAGATTCCTCTAAGGAAAAAACAACATCTTACAATAAATTCATATGCAGAATTACCTTGTGATACATGATGCTGCCACACAGTTTCTAGTAGAAATAATTTTTTCAAAGGGAAAATAAATAAAAGAGCTGCCACAAAAAATAAGATTGTTCCACTGTTCTAAAAACACTGTATCTCACAATTGTCTTTCACAAGCTGGATTAATACTATAAAAATCTTAGTACCTTATATCACTGGCAAATAACACTTAAAAGAAAAAGTGAGTTATTATACTTCCCATGAATTTATTTTTTGTATTTAGTTTCAAAGCTCGCTTGAACAAAAATATATTAAATATTAAAACCTTTCCTAAATAAGTATAAAAAAACAGATTAATTATAATAATTTTCAAATTTTAAATGAAGATTTTAATGATCTAAGATTTCAGCATACTTTTGTTAGTTAAGATCTGTTTTATATATCCCAAGAGCCATTTTTTTTAATTAGCTGCAATATACTGTAACTGAATTTCTAAGCTCTCTTCCAGCAGTTAATACAATTAAGATTTTGTACAAGGAAAATAAAAAATGAATGAAAATATAGATCTAGTACTTCATCAATGCTAAATACAAACAAAAACCTTAAGCTCACACAGATTTGATATACTTTTGTTATCAATCATATGCATATAAAACATTGTGACTAAGAGTTTCTTTAAAAAATTTTGTTTTTAAAATGGGATTCTTTAAAAATCAGGGTATTAATATAATACACAAGTTTCTCATTTTAACAATTTTTGATATAAAAATGTTTTAATAAGAAACTTTTCCTACAAAAATGGAAAATTTTGATTCAAATAAGGATTATTTAAACTATGAAATTTATAGTTTTCAAAAAGTGAATTAATAAATTCATTAAAAAATAAAATAAGCCTTAGAATGCAAATTACAATAAAATAATATTGCCAGTTTTTTGTTATTTAGCATATATTAAAATATTTACCATGTGCATTTACTAAGATATATTTCATTTCACATTACAGACATACTTCTAAAATATATTTAAACATGCAGACAAAGTGAACAAAAAAAATGTAAATAAAAGACTTAACACATCCAAAAAACAGAATTGAAAAATACACTCAAAAATAATATATAAATGCACTGAAAGTCAGCATTAGAATTTAAAAATGAATTTTTGACAATTGAAGATTGCATAAACTTGATTAAGAATGAGTAAATTGAAAAGAATAAAAAATTATAAGGAAAGCTAAAGGAAACCTCAATACATTTTTAAAAATTAATATCCCTGTGAGAATTGAGCCAGATACAGAACTGAAAAAACAGGCTCTTGCTGACCCCCAATTCACAATTGCTTATAAATGTTCCAAGTTAAGTATATGAATCATAAAAATACTATGCATATTGCATTGTGAAATTAACAATTACAAACATATTAGCTGATATTTTTTGAACAGAAATAAAAAATACTTCTAAATTTTTAATATTAAAATGTAAATAAAATATAATACATATACAGAAAGTAACATTCACAGAAAAATTTCAGATGATTTTAAACTCAATGAAGTATAACATATAAATAAAAACTTATTTTTACTTTATATATTTTACCATTGTTATAATTTATATGACAATAAGAATTTTTTTAAACAATTATATCTGTTTTCCACACACACTTCAACCTAACAATAAAAACTTTGTAAAATGACTTGCTTATTTCAATGAAAAAAAAATAAAGTAATGTACTCTTCTCTCTCATGTCATGGTTATTGAACAGAACTTCTTTTTAAACATTCCAGAAAAATAACACCATCCTTAGCTTTTATAGAGAACATGTTTTATACAGTGGAGATGAATGCAATTTTAAAAATTACTTGTTTTTAACTTTCATTCAGAATCCTCGCCATATGCATCAGTGTAATGTAATGCTTAAAAGATGATTTTCATATACTTGCAACCTTTCTTTAAAAAAATTTCAAGTCATTTCTTTGTTAGTTTTCTTTTTATATGTGTGTGATCTTTTATTATATTCACTTTCATTATTAATGCAATTTCAATGATGACCATTTTCGTGTTTTAAGTTTCATCTTTAATTTACCATCTGATTTAAAATGAATAAAAATATTACTAATATTTTCTAAAGGAGAAAGTATGCAACTTAAAACTAATACTTGACTTTTCAAAATTAAACATTTCAGTTGACTATATTGTGTTGGGATGTATCCGAGTTTCATAAAAATATTTGCTAAGATACAGCTAATTTTATTGAAATGCCAAGAGATGACACAAAAATAAAGTTTTCAATTTACAGAGCAACTACATTTTCTCCAAACAATTTAACACCACAATGATAGTTAAAGATAAAAGATTCATGAATACTGACTTTTCATAATTTTATATTACTTTTATGTTTGAAATAAAGATCAGTGTCAATAATTTGTATAGCATTAATATGTGAATTAGATACACAAGTTTAAAAAAAGAACTCCATAGATTCTAGGAAATCTTTATGTCAAATGAACTTTTACTTTAAAAAAAAAAAAGAAAATGTCTTGCATAGAAAATAACAGTGTGTGCCAGAGATAAACATTCGTTTTATGTCTAGGAATAAAACATGCAAGTAATTCTAATATATATCAAGTTGAACAGGCACAGTAGCTTTTTTGCCAAAATTTTAAGCCTTACATTAAATGTAACAAGACAAAGACATTTAAGCACTATACATGGTTTTTAAAAACATTCATTGGTAAGAATGGAAAATGAGTATCAAAAGTTGCATATTTCTTAAGCACATTCAAATCTTACCACTAATTATTCTACAATATATGAAAGTTATTCACATAGTACTAATATTTTTCAATTTTCTGAAGCAATGTTAACCTTAATACTTTTTTAATTCTTGGAAATAATCTTTACAGCTCTGTATTGAAAATATCAACCAATTAGGACTACATTGTTATAACCATTGAAATTAATAAGAGCTGTGAAAATACACAACTGCAGCAAGAGTATTTTTTTCCAAATCTACATTCATCATAACATTTAAATAAGTTTTAAAACTAAGTACTTTGGAAGACTTGAGTAGATTGGTATGAAACCTTTCATAACAAAGGAAAGCAATCTGCTATCTTGCTTTAAAGATTTCAGAAGAAGGATTGAAAAGCATTTATATGGATAATAGACATTTTCAAAGTATTGCTCCACAAAAATAAATTAATCCAATTCATTGTTTGTTCTGTTCATAACTGGGAAATAATTCATAACCAAAAAATACATTTTTTTACAGCAAGAAACATCAGAAATCATGTGGCAGATATTAAAAATGATTTATACAATTATCACCAATTTTGGCAACTGAATAGGAATTTAGTTTTCCTAGAATGAATAGCTTTTGCATTTTGCTACATTACATTCATAACAATTGAAGATATATTTTACATTTTCACAGCTACTTCACTTTATACATAGTTTATGGTATAAATATATTTTGAAAGACATGTTCCCCACAATACTTAAACAGCAAGATGTGAATACATTGTGCTTTCGTGGAAATTATTAAAATGCAACAAAAAATTACATTTTGGGCATAATTAAGATAGCATTTGAAATAAATGACTAAATGTATCTTGATGCAATCAATATACAAGACATATTAATATTTTCCATTTCACACATTAACTGCCATCTTTCAAATATATAAGAAATGTTTTTAACTACAGTAATTCAAGTGCAATTCATTAGAAATATATGTATTAAACTGAAAAGAAACAAAATACAATACTGTAAAGACATGCTCAACAAAATACATAAAATGTCAAAAAGTATAAATTCTAAACTCATCCCATTAACTTAAAAAATTTGTCAGCAGTTTTAAGATTATTCAACAAATTTTAGTCAATACCACACACTCATAGAATATTTTCACAAATAAGATGACTTTAAATAAAATATGAATAAAATAAAGCTATCAATAAAACAAAAATCAAAACGAAAACAAAAGTTGCCTCAAGCAATAGTCTTAGCATTGGCATTTACAGATTCACAGAATGAAGAATACAATGATTCAGAAAGCCAAGATGGTAAAAATGTTTGGAACACGGAATTATTCAATCTACAAAATGATAATTTTCAAAGGACTTTTCTAAAAGGTTTGATAAGGTACAATTTCTCCCCATCAGGACCTGTATATATAGGAGCTCTTTTATAGTGCTCTACAAGTTCATCTAATGAATTAAACCGCCGTTGGCCAATACAATAAACACCATCCTCCATGTGAACTCTGAAGTGTTTATTTCTGGTAGGTGCTTTCAAAGAAACTGAAAAATCTCCAGCCTAAAGAAGAAAAATTTTAAAAATTAAGTAAACTTGAATTTATCAAAATAAATATACATGGCAAAAATTCAAGCTTATGAAAACATTCATGCCATATCTAGAAAGAAAAAGATACTTATATGAATCAAAATTAATTTTCATGGGTCACCACCTCTATTCTACTGAACATACAAACAGTAAAATTGAAGAGGTCAGTTTTGCACAACTTTTAGAGATAGTAAAATCATACAATCAATATATATATAAACAGTAAAATAAAGTTCAAAACTAACATATTTTCTACTTTAAGATCAGTTTTTTTTATAATAAAAGGGAAAGGGCAATTTTTTTATCTGATGATAAATTATGAAAGTCACATCACAATTTACTATGGCACACAAAACACCATCTGGAAGTTTTCTCAGACTAAAAAATATAAAATTCAAAGTTTCAATTTAACACAAATAAATCAGGATAATTATATTGCATACTTAATATAACATTTTAAACTGTATTCGTTTTCAAAAAATTAAGAACGTAGAAGTTCTATCAAACCTTCCACATTGAAAAACATATTCCAATCAAAAGATTTTAAACTTAATGACATAAGTCAATATCAAAACTATAGAAAATAATGTTAAAAAAATAATACAAAGAAGCAAGATTCCCAGCTCAACTTCTAATAAAGTAGAGTAGATTAATAAATAAATTACTATGTGAGCCAATGTCCAAAGAAGTCAATTTACTACATATAGATCAATTATTGAATATGATGTGATGCACGTCAAAATAAAATTCACAAACACACATACAAAACATAGGACCAAGTGCCAGATCACTACATCTATAGACAATTTGTTGCTTCATCTTTTTATTTTACTTTTAACCATCTTACACAAAACAGGTGAAATTTTTTTTTCTGGCATATGTAATACATTGATATTCAACCAGCAAAAATAAAACAATTTTCAATTAAACATTTCAGACTAACAATTTTTTATACATCAGATGGAAAATTCATTTGTCACCCTAAATAGATTTTCCTTTCCATTATATATCTTTTTACAAAAGTGTAGGTTTTAAGATGGCTATGAATTAGAAGATCAAATAATTTCCCATTAAGTTTATTCAGTTCTAGATAAATTAGGAATATCATTCTTATCCCAACAAATCCCAAAGAAATTTGGAATCTATTCATAAATTACTTGCTACAAGTATCTCTACGAGTTTAATAGTTTTTACTCAAGGGGGCTCCTTTAACTCCATTTAAAAAACCTATCAATCATTGATTCACTTTTCCAAGCAGGTAACAGACAGATTGAAATCTTAATAGAAAATTATATGCCATTCCTTGTGAAAACACAGTATACTTATTACCTTTATGTCCACATTAGTTTCATAAATAGCAACTACTAAACCTTGCTTTAACATTTCTGGATCAATGTTACATTTCTCAGTTTTCTGAAATTTTAAATGGTAACTAAGATTCATAAAAATATCCATTTCTAAAGATCCAGAAAATCCAAGCTCTTTATTTACAGCTTAATGTAAAATTCCATTCCTTTGATGAAAACTGAATTTCTTTCAGGGTTTTTGATACTGTCATTTGAATGTTCTCTTGAAATTTTTTTTCATGAATTACTCATAACATACACAAACACACATATAATCATTAACTAGTGTCCTTTAAATGCTGAGGTTCTTATCTAACTTTTTAGATATGTGTCATGAATTTTTGACACATCTAAGTTTAAACTTAAGATTTGCCTTACTTTCAACTACTTTTGTTTTGAATATATTTCAACGTTCATTCTAGTTACCTATAACTAGCTGGCCTACCTTGAAAAAACCCATTGATAAATAATGCTTGTAACTGAATTGTGATTTTATAAGAAAAACATGCTTTTGTACATTTTTTTACTTACATGTACTGTTGACCACTTTCACCAAATCAAAAAGCATCCCCACATGCTGTCACTGTTTCTCCTACTTGTTCAAAAAATTTCTGTGGATGCATGCTCTTTATGTATTATCCCATCAATAAATAAATTGGTGAAGATTTAGAAGAATTAAATACTGCATTTAAATAAGCATGTTTATTTGCTAAACAAGAGATCTACTAACTACATTATTCAGCCAACCAAAATAGCACAATTGGAAACAAAATCACAACAGACAAGTCTTTATGTAGACAGCACAAATCTAAATGTCTTGCAGTTTTGTGAGGTTTAGTTACTAAACTTAAGTCTTTCGGCTATTTATGCATTAGACTGCAATTTTTGGAAATAGTCTAGTTTTTTCTTCCATACAAAATAGATATTACATTTTATTAATCGTTCATCACAACAAAAAAATATCGCAAATTATAAGCAATGTTATTACTTACAAGCATGCATGAACAAGCTTATTGTTATTGAATATGTGTGGGAACAATTTTCTACTATTAGCTACATACCACGACATTTGGCAACATTTTTTTATTTGACAAAATTGATCAATGGTGTAATACGCAATATAACCATTAAAAAAATGGTTATATTGAACCATTGGTTAAATGGTTTATTGAACAAAATGCTGTTTAGTAAAAAATATACCCTAACTCAAATCTCTCATAGGGCACTCTTTTATCCCCTTTTACAATTATCAAGTGATTTCCTTGATGGTCAAATGCACTTTTTTTCTGAAATTGTAAATTAAAAAGATTAGTGTTAGTTTAAAAGAAAAAGGTAAAAAGTTATTTGGTTAAACATATACAATAAAATTTATGACCGCACAGAGATATATAAAATTGAGAAATGGTTACCCCCCCCCCCCATATAGAAATTCATATAACCAACAAAAAATTTCTCAGATCAAATATAAGAATACCATAAATCCCATTGTATATAAAATTATTTGAACTCTAGTGTATGTGTGTGTGTTTGGTACATACATGCCAAAGACATTTGTTAACAAAACATCAACAAGAGTCATCTTAAAAATTAGATATTAGATGACATTAATAAATACAATTATACTATACAACTGATAAAATATCAAAATGTGCTGTCATTTTTTTGTTTCTAATTAGTAAAACACTGTTAATTCATATTATTTATAGCAATACATGATTTTTTAAGTAATGATTCTAATTATCACAAGTATATATCAAATTAGAAATAGTTTCATATTTTCAATACAAATTATGATCTTGTTCATGGTGCTGACAGGGTGAATAAGGAGGGACAGATATATAGGATGCTAATAATAATCACACAAAAGTACCTTTTACATAAATTCAAAAAATATCTCTGTTAAATAATTACTAAACTCAGTGGCGCAACAGCCCTTGAGGGCCAAGGCCTACTGTGCCCATCCTAGTATACATGATCTTGGGCACTGAGGTGCATGAGCTGATGTCCCGGTTAGGTGGTCAATCTGATGCATTGTTAAATAACTGTTTGGGCATTTAGTAAAATTTACAACATAATGAATAAAATCATTTACAGTGCATTTCAAACAGTTCTATAAAAGTAATAAATAATTCCAATTTTAATGGTCCATAAATGATTAGCCAGGAATAAGATTCTTGTAAGTCACACTATCTTGTTATCTGAAACTGCATCAGATACCATAAGTTAAATAATTTTACTCTTTAAAACTTTTCCTAGAAATGCCATAGTTAAAAAAAAAAAACTTTGAAGGGAAGAGACAACCTGTAGATTGTTCTTCTAAAAAATTTATGAACATATTAAAATAAATATTTATTTATTACCCAGAAAACCTTATGACAGTCTCCAATATGCCATATAAAAACCTTACATTTTGAGAGAACTTAAGAATGGGATTTAAATTTTTTAAAAATTATCCTGCAAGGAAAAGATAAATATTAAAATCTAGTAAGAAAGAAATTTCACCAATATAAATTATGAAAATACATATGAAATAAATTAAAACTGACTCACATTAGTTTCACTATCTCGAATCACAAAATCGCCATCTTCAGCAAAATCATTAAGCATCCTGTCGCAATCACTTCGTGTAATACTTCCTATGTACCAGGGTCTATCACAACCACCTTTGTTCCGTTGCTTAACTAAAGGAGATCCTCCACTGGCACCTAATGGAGATTTTGAATGTTCATGTTGTGCACCATTGACTGCAATACCAATACTTGGACTTTCATCTGATTTTGAAGGAACAGCATCAGAATCGCTCGAATCAGTCACAGATCGACCAGGTGAAACAATCTGCAAATAATTTTTTGGTACTAATCCAATTTGTCCTATATTATTCCGTGCTCGCCACCAATCAGGATCATTTAATGGACGTTCTACAACCTCTAATTGATCTCCTTTCTGAAAACTTAGTTCCTCATCACTTTGAGAGTTAAAAGTATAAAGAGCAACAACTACATCATTCCCCTGAAGAACATTCTGATATGTCACAGTGACAGGCTCTTCATCAGCGGGCAAATTACAAGATATCTCAGGAACATCTTTAGGTTCTTCCTGAACATAGTTGGAAGGAAACCATCCAATTTGGTTATTGCTTTCTCCTTTCCACCAACCATCACTAGACTTTTCCATTACTACTACACGTGTCCCTTTAACAAGTGAAATTTCATCTGCTTGCTGAGCTTCATAATTATACTTGACTACAGCAGTTGTATTCAAGCAAATTTTATTAGCTGGAGTAGTTACTCGAGGAGATATTCCTTTTAAATCAGTTTCTTTTGATGCTACTCTTGATGATGGAGAGGATACTTTGGGTTCACTTTTTTTACGAACACGTTTGCGTATACTGTCAAATATAGAGGGTTTCTCTCTTTTTACATAATTAGAAGGAACAAACCCAGCTTGGTTTCTTGAATTTTGAACTTTCCACCAATGTTTACTATCATCTAGAAGAATTAGACGTTCATTTTTCTTAATATCAAGTTCTTGGCTACCCTGAGCTTCATAATCATATTTAGCAACCACATATACTTCCTCCACAGACTTACCTAAATAGAGAGATTTAAATCATTAATGTGTACAGAAAATTTAATCTGAATATAAAATGTAACTTGATAAAACAATCAAAAACTCATAGGATAATCAAAATTTACATCCATAAAAAATACACAGAAAACGGTACTATAATATACAAAATAGCTATTTAATAAAACTATTTCAAGGCTCACTCCAAGAAATGTTATTGAGTATTAGTGGTCCCAAATTGTAATGTAATTTAAACACTTTCCTTATTTATGATTTCCTAAAAATTAAATGATGTGCCAAAATTAAAGTGTTCCAAGTTTTCAGATATTTTACATATAACAGAATTACATTTTCATATTTTCTTAATCTTTTTTTAAAGAAACTAATGAAAGAACATTTATTATTTGCTAACTTTTACATCCAGTCTCAAGTAAAAATTTACGCAGGTCACTTATTTTTCTCACAAGTACCACTATCAATCAAGATAGCTTCACAAAATTAAGCTATGACACAATATGATCCTTGACAGATTTTAATCGTATATTAAAAGTCCTATTAACAAATTTAAGACAAACTCTTAAAGTTCAATGGCAGTTTCCTTTGAAAATTACATATTAAATATGGTACTTATGTATTATACCCCCATAGATCAACTTCATCAAATCAAAAAATATTACCAAATGCTGTGATGTGCAACCAATAGTGGCATAATGAGAAAAATCATGCACAAAACATGCTCAAAATTAATATTGTGAATAATTTGCAATATTATCATTCTCTAATTTTATGGTTAAAAATGATTAAAATTTAGAATCTATTTTCGACAGGAGAAAATGTAGTGGAGTAGGTACATCAAAACATATGGTGAAATACATAAGTACCTGTAAGGCTATTGGGTATGGTTATGACAAAATGCAAAACATTGCAGAACTGCACAACAAAACATTTACATTTGTACTTATGCAAATTATGTGTTATCCTCAATATAAAGAACCATTCGTTGTGATTTTTAATATATTACAGCCTTTTGGTAACCAGAATACTGTTTATTAGATCTTTCATTTTTTTTACTATATTTACTCAAATCTAAGCAGTCCCCCAAATTTTCAAAATGTTTTTGTGAAAAAGTGTTGTCATTGATTCTAAGCTGCAACCCCAATTCTCTACACATTTTTTAGAAATAATTAAAAAATTGTTAAAAAGAGAGGTTCATCAATATCCAATACTTAAGTTTTTAAAATTTTTAATGAGAAATATGTTAATAATTTATTTATTTTATCAGAATTAAAAATTATTTAATACATGCATGAACTTATAATTACTCTAACTGTCTGTATCATGTTTCATAAATGATTCACTTCCATTGTCACAGTTGACTTCGAAATTGGTGACAGCGTCACCAATTTCCCAAATGGTGTAGTCTTCTGTGCCATCCAATACATTTGTTATGAAATATTTTTTTAAATAATGTATTATAGAAGAATTTAAAAGAATTATTAAAGACTGTTGAACATTTACCAGCGAAAATTATATCATTTTTACACCAACATATATTTGTTTCATCCATATCAAATTTTCAGTGGGCGCTGCTCCATTTAAGTTTCTTTTCTGCATATAAAATTGCCTCCCTTTTCATACTTGTGTCACAGTTAACTAGTCTTGATACTATAACTGATATCTGTGATGTTAAGGTGATATGTATACCAAAAGGCATATACAAAAAAAAATCCTAAAACCAAGCAGACAACAATGTTTATGGTAGACTAAATACAAAAGATAAACTGCAGAATGAGATAAGTCATCGATGCAAGTGATCAGAATGAACAGTTACATTTTCCCTTTAAAAGGAGTGAAAACTCAATTTACCCCATCCAACAAATGTTTTGCCTTTGTTTCTAAGCAGTACCTGATTTTCAGTAGCATTAATACTGGAAAACTAGTATGGCTTAGATTCGAGTAAATACAGTATTTTTCAAGTGTACTTTTTAAAAATACAATATTTGATTCTTTTAAATATTTGTTGAAGAGCTGATTAGAGAAGGAACATGCAGGGGAATGTTTTAGGGAATATTTAGAAACAATGGCAGCATTTGGCAATGTTTTTTTAGTTGGCAAACTGTATGATACATATATATATATAGATTATGTAAACAACATTTAATGATTTGCCAATAAGAGGAAATAAAAAAAAATTAAGTTTGAAGTGTTAAGATTTTTTTTCTTATTTGTCTCAAAATGGGGGAGGGGGGTTGTGTCACATGAGGAAATATTTTTTATGAAAATAACTTGTATTAACTACACATGTTTTTAGACATGACAAAGATATGTGACATCCAAGAATTTTTAGATCTGTGAAATGTGACTATTTAAGACAATTGCTTTCTTTAAAATAAATCATGGCATATCAGCATTCATATTATCAGTTAGTAATTATTCACCAGGATATTATCCATGTAAGAATTCCTATGAGTTTAAAAAAATAGACAACATAAAAACTGATACAAAGGCATGATTTTGAGGAATAAGGATTATACTTGAAATAAGGAAATATACAGTCTTAGTTGTTTACAAAATACTTACAATATTTGAAGTGCACATACTAACATATAATTATAATACAGTTAATCTTAACTTTAAATCCACAGGACATAAAAAAGGAAAAGTGTTTCAGTAAATTTACTTAAAATTAACAGTGATAATAATGTACCCAACTCACTTCATTTTATAAGCATTTAAGTAGTTTTTAAAAAATATTTTACACAAACCAAATTTCCTATTTTGTTGGATAATGCGACATCCTCCAGATGAAAAATAAAACTTCTCTTCAGTTAAAATGGTCTTATTTATGTAAGTATATTTAAAAAACAAAGAATTCAACATCAATTATTTTTTTCCTCATTATAGAGGTTGTTTAATGAAATACAAATAAAACCATCACAATTTATACTTTAAAAAAAACTACCTATATAATTTACAAATTTCAATGTTTTACTTGTACATAGAATAACAGTTATAATAGATCCCAGAAAAGATAAATATAAAAAGAGGGGGGGGGGAATGGTATTAAGTAAGGGTTGGCAACCTTGTAGCTGTGATGTGCCAATATGACTCAGGAAGCAGCACCCGTAAGGCAATATTTGAAATAATGTGATTCTCGTGGCAATGCATGTAGAGTTGAGAAATAAATGTTAAGAACACAGATTTTAATTTTTTTTATATATTAACCATGCAACTCATTTAAAAAAAAAAAAGATATTTACTAACATAAAAATAAGCAACATAAAATACAACTATTCCTTCAACGTAAGTACAAAAATTAAAATTGTACACATATTATGCATTATAAATCTTTCAAATATATTTATTAAAATAAAAAGCAACAAAAAGATTATGAATTCCTTTAATATTTTTAAATAGTGCCATTGAGAATCATGCAGCATGCCATAGGTTACTGATGTCTAATAAAAAAAATATTGCCTTTAATAAAAATTAAAACCTGATGAGTAGATGAAATATGTTGTCCATTCTGAGTTATTTACATATAAACTAAGAAAAAGGGAAGAAAGGAGCATAGTTTCTATTCAAAGAATGAAAGTGAGTGAATGGGAGAAAAAGGAACAACCAATAAAATTTACTTCTAAAATGAACATTTTTATCTATAGAGGAGTTTTTTCTCCCTCTAACAATATCAAACATTTTAAAGTTTAGAAAAAACAAGTTCTATATATTTCTAATATATTATTAAAAAAAGAAATAACATAATTCTTAATTTAAAAATTCTGTTCAGCCATAATTCTCTACATTTTGAAAACGTATCTGTTTATATTAAACTTGAAATTAGATAAGATTAAAAAAAAGTACACAAGGAAATCAGACCAGAGATTACTCAAAAAGTAAAAAATTTCAAGCTGTGTAAATTTTAAATATACAACAAATGGTTAACAAATTTTTTTAAAAATTAATATTTAACTGACAGGCTGTAATATATAAAAAAATAACAGATTCAAGCATAACAAACCATGATGAAATGTATTATTTTATCCCCATATGGTTTAATATTAATCTTGTAGTATGTCATATACTGTGTTTATTTTAAGCCTTTAGGTGGCTTGTTCTTTAGACCAGCAACTAATACATTATTTATGTTAATCTTAAAATGTTTATTACAGAATTTATAAAAGTTTATATTCTATCACTGAAATGTAATTTTAAAAGTTTTTCCAGCTTTATTTTGTCTTTTATTTAGTTTTAGTACTTCTTCCTGTGTGTGTGAAGCTGGAGCAAACTACTTTATTTAAAAGATTGTAATATTTTCTTAAAAGACTAGCAGCAAAAATACACAATTTATAAAAAGTTTCAGTAATTTCATAAACTGAAATACAGTTAGACCTCTATTTAATAAAGTTGCTAAATCCCGAAAAAAAGTTTGTTATATAGAGATTCATCTTTTAATATACAGCAGTGGTCTTCAAACTGTTCCACAGAGCACTAGGGTTCCACAAGGCATACTCGGGGGTTCCACGAGTCACAATAAAAAAAAATTGAGAAATAAATATGTATGCAAAAAATGGATTCACGGATGTATAGTTACAAGTACCTGAAGCTCATCACTCCCCCCCCCCATGCATTAAAACTGAAACTTTTATTACAATATAATAACTTTATTTTGCAACACTTTTCAAACTTTTATTACAATATAATAAAAGAATATTAAAATGCTTTATCTTTAGATATATATACTTCCTAATAGACTATGAATATTCTATTGTTTACTCTCTCAGGTTCCCCCCCACAAGATAATTTTACACTCATTAGTTTGCACAATGCCGTGCAAGACTAATAAGTTTTCTAATGAAAAATACACTTTTTTGCATCTATGGAAAAGACACCTATAACAAAAGGAGAAGAAACAACTTAACATATCAACAGCAAGCACATATCCCAGTTACCAAATATAATGCATGGATAAGTGACACTTTGTTCACAAATTAATATTATTAATTAGTAAATTATATTAAAAAATTAGATTAGAATTTTTTAATAATAAATGCAATACTTTTTAATTGCCTTTACATAAAGTGCCTATAACATGTTGATAAATTTTAAATATTATTCTGAGACATATTCTTTGAAGCATGTGTATAGAATGGGGTTCAACGAAAGCACTTTCAAGTTCCAGGAGTTCCGAGAGTTGAAAAAGTTCGAGGACAACTGATAAACAGTAATATCTCGAATTAACACAAGTGGGACTGAGTGATAACCCCGTAAGTCGAATTTGCATTAATCGGGGGTATGATTTCACATATAATTACATATAAATTATTTTATTTGGGGTCAGAGATTGAAGAAAATAACTTAGTAATAATTAAAATAAAATATAAGTAAAAAAATAAATAATTACAACAATAATAATCATTTTATTCGCAAACCAAAGTTATTTTGATGTAGAAGGTTTCGTAAAATCTGAAAGCATTCTGCCGGTTCAAAAACATTTTTTTTCTCCCACAAAATTTCCTCGTTGAATTCTATATTTTCTAAAACTTGTAGCTCTTTTTCAATTAATCTGAGGCCTTTTGTCAAATTCCCAACTGTCATTCAATCTTCTGATTGAACTTAGTCTAAAGACAAGTTATTCAATGTCTTGCATTTTTAGGAGCTCATCAATTATCAGCTCCTGATTGTGGCTTTCCAGCAGTTCTTGAAAGTCATTCCTATCCAATTTTAAATTTGTCTAGCAAGATTGACAACTTCTTCAATCGCATTACCAATTTCAACAATTTTTTTTTCTCACACAAAAGACAAATCGACAAGATATGAAAATCATATAACTATGGGTTCACATAAGTTGAGGTATTGCTGTACTTTATAAAACACAAAAAATAAATTATAAATTCATAAACACTATATTATTAAAAAGTATCCATACTTCTTAGTAAATTAATACATATTTTATATATCTTATCCATCAAAAAGAAATCTATAAGAAAAACAAGAAAAAACACATTGTCCAGGTATACACACACTATTTTTAACTTTAAAAATAATTTTATATTAAAATAAATTTTAATAACATTTTTTAATTCTAAAGTTATTTAAACATACCATTGATCCCCATAAAATGTGCTAAAACAGAGAATTTGAAATGTCCAGATATATTTTGAAAATAGAGAGAAAAAATAATCGAATCTCAAGAGAAAAAGTTTTGTTAAATGGAAAATACCCTTCGTTATTTGGAGGTTACTTTATGAAGAAAATAGTAAAATGTTCTTGGGTTCCAGGATAAAATTTACAAACAAGAAATTTGCAAAATGGAGGTCCAACTGTATTTACAAAATATATTTAAGCTTTCTATAAATAACCTAATAATCTTTAATACTTCAAATTCATCACGACTCATAAAAGGAATTTTTACATAACAAACTTAGACTTTCTGAAGAGATAGTCTAATATTCAGCAAAGTATGTCCAGCTGATAAGTTATTTACAACACTCTTTAGCATCATTTATTATATGTCACATAACGAAATAGATTATTCAGCATTTTAACTTGCTTTCATTTACAAAATTTAATTATTAAAAACAAGCAAAAATGTTGCTCTATTCCATTTTCTGGTAATCACCCTGTTATTCAGTTTCAGATATTAAAATTTTCCAATTCGTAACTTCCAAGTACTAAGCATGCTTATTAATTCTGATTATATTTGTAAAACTTTACAGTAAAAATAATCTGTAAAAATGTACCTGTAGTTTACTGGAATAAGGAAAATAGTAATTCCTATATTACATGTTTGTGTGTATTATTTAAAATATTTTTTAAGTTAAACTACATGCTTGGGAATGGAAAGAGGAAATGCTTAGAACTTTATAGCGAAAAGAATTAGGGAAAAAAAGTGTTAATCACACACAATGAACAAAATTGAACCTAAATTCATTGATGAAATATTAATATTTATTTAACTTAACAAAAAAAGCAGTTCTACAAGATAGTTTATTTTTATAAACCATTTGGAACTAAAAGTAATATATATCAGGTATGCTTTTTATAGTTTATCCATCCTTTAAAACTAATAAACGAATGACTGATTTTTTTTACAATGTACACAAGCATTTCTTTTAAAATTTCCCCGAGCAACAAAAAACATGTAATTTATATTAATTTTTATATTTTGTCCTTTTATAAATCTTAAATGAGTTCTACAAGCAGAACAGGAAAAATGATAGAAGTTTTTGAAAACTTGATAGACATTGATAACTAATTTAATGTATTTTTCAAGAAGCTAAAATTATTCAAATAGTATTAAACCTAAATATTTTATCTACAAGTTAAATGTATTTAAGGGGAAAACTTACAATAATTATCTTTTTCTTGGTTTTAATGCTATAAACATTGAATACATATAAATTTCACCATGCGATTTTAAAATACATTCACAAAGAAGTAAAAAATAACCTTAGAAATAAAAGTTAATTACTGAAAAGCTTTTAAAAAATTAAAATAACCATAAGCAATAAAATAAAAGGAAAAACTCTGAAAAAAGCTCTTCAGCTTTAAGCTAAAATCACTAGTTAAATTTTGCCTTAACAATTTAACATTGAGTTACTTTTCAAAAATACATGTTAAAAGTTAAAAACTGTGATTCATTTTTACATCGATAAATTAAAAATTATCTTCATATAAATGTACATTTAAATAACAAACAATACTTCACATAAATTGACTTTTAAAAGTAAAGAGTATATGAATTTATACAACCAATTTCATATCTTTAACATTACAGTAAAAAAAATAAGTACTTTATTAAAAATAATTAATATATTTAAAGAATCTATAAATCACTTATTGAGAACAATATAATGAAATGTTTCATATATTTTTCAGTTTCAGTCACTTTCATGTTTTGCAAGATTATATTACAGAGTTAAAAAAAACTTAACACCCACAACTAATTTATAAATTCAACTTACAATATATTTATAGCTTTAAACTTTTTACTTCAGTTAAAGTGATAAATGCTTTATTTATATATTGTATACTAAATTAAAATATAGATCAACATATTGTAATTTTATTACAAAAATTAAGGAACAAGTAGTAATTTATATTAATCATTGAAATAATCGAAACACAAAGACTATTTTTACAGTAACAAAACCTTTCATTTTCACTTCTATAAATAAGAATTACATAGATTAGTGTGTCTGTACAGACTCAACATAAAACTCAAATCCCAACAGAAAAACGAGTTAAAATATTCAAACACAGTAATCTAGATTTTATTAAATTTAACAATACATATAGATGAATTTAAAACTTTAAATCTATTTTTAAAATTTACTAGTATTTATATAGCTAGTGGGACTGGATCATGAATGGAATTAACCGACTACAAATAACGACGATATTTTCATTCAAGGACTGATAGTAATGTATTATAAAAAGTCACATAAATATGTTTAAAGACAACATATGCTGATAAATGAAAGATTCAAGCATAAAATAAAAGAAAATACTCTTAACAATGCAATTCTGATTTATTAATGCGCGACCGCGTCTATTTCGATAAATCAGACAAATTTCCAATAAATAGCGTATGTATTCAAATCAAACTAATTATGGATTCATTACATTAATTAACACAAATGCAGCCTGTCTATTATGAAAAAAGAACTTTAACACAATGGAAAACTACTTAATTCAATGACTTCATCTGTCATTCGGTATACTTACCCCCCTTTACATTTGACATATTGATAGCACTGTTTTAGAATGAATTCATTAACTGAACGATGAGAAGGAGAAACAATCGTCAAGTAGAATATCAGTCACAAATCTCACAAAATAAACAGAAAAGTTAAAATTACGCGTTGAAATACAAGTTCTCTACCTCCACCATCGCTGTAGTCTTGGTCTAGTGGAAGTAGAAGTGTTGTTAAAAAGGTAAGGTTTCTATTTTTTTTCCTATCAAATGACAAGGAATAATATTATTTTATATTCAATATTGCTTTTAAAACATCTATCAGACTTTTTTTTTTAAATTTGCATTAGCAAATTACTTTGATAATTAGTTAATATTTTAGAAAATATAATTATGTCTAATTTGTTTTTAAACCAATACTGGAAGTTTAATAATTAATCACCAGATGGCATTTTAATAAATAATTAGAGATTATGCCATTTCTAACAAAACAAGCCCTTTCATCTAAGAGCGAACAAATTGTTCTCTGCTTAATGCAAACTTGAAAAAAGTAGAAATAAATAGTCCGAGATATTAAAAAAAAAAAAAAAGAGGGCGATAAAGCTACGTCAACAGATTCCTCATTTTCACAATTTACCGTCATGTGAACAATAGTTTTGAAGGGTCTTAAGAAGTCAATGGCATAACGTGTAACCCCGCATAACCAGGGAAGGCCTAAAATTCTAGGGGCTCAAAGCCAGACTAACGCCAAAGATGTACCCTTAATAAGATGCGTGCATAGTGCCCAAACCTGACTTAGCAGGGGGGGGGAGGGCTAACATTCTTCGTTACGCCACTGTTAGAAGTGCAGCACTTCCTTCCTGGAATCTAATTGGGCAAAAGTCAACAATAATCATCTTGTAAGATTCTTTGAGTTCAAATTCAACATACTGCGAGTGATTAAGTTCTCATTTTTCCAGAAAAAAAATCCTTGTCTCAAATAAATAAATAAAAGAGGAGTTCAACAATAAATTGTGTTATTAAATTATCATTTTTCAAAGTATGTGTTTGGTAAAGGGGTATCATAAAGAGAGTAACATTAAAAGAAATTAGTTTTTTGACGTGTAACATCTTTCCTCTCTTTTGCTGAAGATTTGTGGGAGTGATTTCGTGAAAAGGGACGGAAATGCGTAACAGGAAGTTGGGGAAGCGCGTGCTATTCAGTGAAGTTCTGTTTTTCTCCCCACCCCCTGCGGTCTAGGCCGTGGGATCTTTGTTTTTGTTTTCTCACTTTAGGATCAGATAAGAAGCTAAGTCCTTTAGGCAGAGACGTGGTTAGACAATGACGAACGTGTTTCGATACCTGACTTCGACTGCTGCTTACAATTTAAACGACCGGGTCACAGAGCAGCTGGTGTTGCGATCTATCGTAAACAGAACAACTCACATGTTGTGGCTCGACATATGGATATTACTTATCGTCAAACAAGTGGACTGGGTATTGTTAGTCAAAATATTGGGGACATATGTGCGGCAAAATGCTTATTTGAAAATGGACAAACAGTGATTTCGGTGGTCGTATACATTTCTCTGAATCAAATGGTTAAAAAATTAAAGATTTCCTGCATTTTTTACTTTTACCATATACCAAAGGTGGTTCTGCTCTTTTTTTTTTTTAAAAAAAAAACCACCACTCGCTTCCCATGATTTTGAGGGGTGATTTTAAAGTTAACTTCAGTTTGCTACAAGCCGAGCCACTCATAGCTTTTTTGAATGATGAACTCAAGCTCGAAATGAACACAAATCGAAATGTTTCGACAACTAACAGTGGCGCTGTTGTTGACGCTATTTTTCAACAGTTTTTAAATACTTCGAAAACACAAGGATATGTGTCATATTTCAGTTATCATAAATTATCATTACCGCTCTTTCCCAAATTGAACAAGAATAATTATTTTTGATAAAAAATTGCATTACTCCTTGTGTTAATTAAATAAAATTTTCATTAAAGATATAATATTCCATAGAAAATTATTTCCAATCATACTCGATTCATATTTTTCAGGATTTAAGTTGCTATTGCGAATTTACCACGATAACATGTCAGATGTTACACATCGTATGCGACTACTGCAAGGCTCGTTTCTTTTATTTTAATAAATCGAAAGAAGAAAAAAACTCGCAATACATTTTTAGCAAATACTTCTTCACGAAAGTACTATATGTGCATAGCAGCATAGAAAATATTTACTTAATACTGTTAGAATAAGATATTTTTCCTTTGGTTATTTAAACTCTCCTACATAAGTTTTCTTTTTCTTTCCCTTTTTTGAGATGTTAAGATGTGCAATGTACATTTTCAGTCCATGCTTAAACTCTTGGAAATAACTAAATTACTACTACTTCCGGATTCAAATTAAACTAACCGCATGCCACAGCACAGCACAAAACTTTTTCAAGTGAAAACTTTTAACTTAAGTCAGTGGAGCAACAGCCCATGAGGGCCGAGGCCTACTGTGCCCAACTCAGTATACGTGACCTTGGGCCGTGAGGTGCTTGACTAGATGTTCCGGTCAAACGGTCAATCCGACGAGGCATAACTTTTAGCCAGTGGAAATTCTCCCTTTCCCTCTCGGTGTCAGCATTTTCTGGTGTGTGGGGGACTTTTATATTAATGTCATTAAATTTCTCTTATTCGAAAATTCTTCCACTTTTTACCCCATCGAAAGAGTTTATTCCCTTCCGCTTTGCTCGATATTGAACAGATTTTTTCCGAGTGTTTAACTTTATCTCCATGGAAATTCTCCATTTCCTCTTAATGCTTTGGACTTCCGTGTATGTGTTTACACGCGATGTGAGTGATTTCTATGTTTATGTCATTATAAACTTCTTTTTTCGAAATTTCTTCCGCTTCTTTTCCTTGTCAAACAGGCTTCTTTTCCCTTCGTTTTCCATAGCGTTGCAAAACACTTTTTCTCTCTTTCTTCTCAAGGGATAAGATCTTCAAATTTCTATTTTCGAAATTAGTGATTTATAAAAAAAAACAGTACTATTTTAGTTAAGGCCAGTCAGTAGGGTAAACACCTTCGGGAAATCGATTTTGAGTTTTTGATATTTCTCCAATGATGTAACATACTTGCCATTTTACTAATTAAAAGTATGTTAAAATGATTTTTAAAAAATAATCAGCTGATGAGCCACGCCCCATTTGACAGATAGAAATGTAAACATTGATCTTTTAAATCTGGGAAGCTTTTCCAAAGCCACTCTCTGTTTTATTTATTCATACGCAATTAACTGAAGATTGACTGCAAGCGTGACTGTAAGGGTTGTTTACCTATTTTGGAGAAAATACATGTTTCTCTTCTTAGCATTTTGAATATTTCAATATTTAAAATTTCTGAATATCAAAAATTTCAAAATTTCAAAATTTTAGTAAATTAATATGCCCAGATATACAAAAATGTTCAAAAAACGTAAAGGTACGTTTTATAAAGGTAAGAATACTTTCAACCATACTAACAATACTTAAAATACTAACAACAGTATTGTCAATCCTCAAGCTGGACATACACATGACTCAAAGGAGACAAGTGCAAAAGAAAAGAAAATTCCCAATTTAAATGGTAGTTTTTCTTATTATGATGAAAATTGTAGGTATTATTAATGACATTATGAATTTGAATATTCTGGCATTTGTTTTCAAGAATGATGTTCACTGTAGAATCTGTAATCTGTAACAGTGGCTTAGACATGCAAGTTTTAAAAGGTAAGTCTGGACTGGCTATTGCATTTGTCCTGAAATGTTGTGCTTGTCCATATCATGTAGAATTCTCTTTTTTAAATATTCATGAAAAAACGCAAATTGCTACAATAAATACCAGGTTTGTATATGCTACGTGTTCCATTGGAAGAGGTGCAGAAGCTGGTAGAATGTTTTGCGGCATAATGAATCTTCGGCAACCACCTACAAGGTTTTCTCCTTAAGGTTAGTGAATCTCAAATGCTGTAAAACTTGTTTACGAGGACTCCATTCAAAATGCTGCGAGGGAAGCTATTTGTAAAAATGAAGGTAATAATAATATTGTGGTAGCGATAGATGGGACATGGCAGAAGCACTGTTACACATCATCAAATGGTGCAGTTACTGTGACCAGCATTGATACAGGTAAGGTGATACATGTCAATATTCTTTCGAAATATTGTATATGTAAAAAATGGGTACATAAAAACATAGTTTTTGACCTGTCGGTGAAAATTCATGGTGGGGATATAAACAGGCTGAGGTATCGGGTAAGTCTTACAAACATAAAAAGTCTTCCGGTTGCTGTTGTAGTAGCAATGCGTTCTATATTTAGATATCTTTCCCATCCTGATTTGCTGAAATAATGTTTGCATCGAGAAACACAAAACCCGAATGAAAGTTTTCATAATGTCATTTTATCACGGGTTCCCAAAACAACATTTGTACACATTGAAAGACTTTCACTTGGTGTTTATAATGCTGTTTGTTCCTTTAATGATGATAATGTATCCAAATTAAAAAAGCTTCAGAAAATGGGAGTAGAACCTGAAGAATATTCGGTAAGTGCCATGAAAATTCTCGATAGGGAAAAATTAATGAAAGCAAGCATGCTTTTCTGGATGATAAAAGAAAATTAGAAAAGATAAAAGAAAAAAAAAGAAGATAATATTAAGAAAAATAAGGTAAAAACCGGTTACAGTGCAGGATCTTTATGATGAGATAAAATTTTATACAAAAGCTACTGTTTTCTATAAATTATATTTTTTTAAATTGTGTTCTTTTTTTTATAAATTATTGTGTGTTATTACCTTTTTTCTGTATTCATGAACTGGAAATTTTTATTTTATATATCATATATATTCTTGTGTATACTGAAGTTAAATTTTTGAAATATTCCTCAGACATTTAGCTAAGAAGCATATATTGTAACACAGAAAAGGAAAAATTTTATTAAATTCATTATTGTACTCTGCAAAAATTATATTTTTAATCAGGCTGATCAATTTTTTTAAAAAAAATTAAACTTCTGTATAAAAGTAAATGTTTATTTAATGCACACACAAATTTGTAAGCTTTAGTGTTCAATAGTAAAAGGTACATAAATATATCTCAAAATGCGTTGCAGGAAGCTTGTTATATACAAAAAAAAATCATAAATTTCATGTTTAAAAACATAAAAATAGTTTTCTTGTTGTTTTGGATACTATTTATGTAATGTTTATAGAAACTTTTTAATTCTGATATTTTAAGAAATTGTATTTACATGTGAATATATAAAACACTAATGAAACTTTTCGAAATGCCATATAATCAAGCATTACTGTCTTATAAAGATTATATTTTTTAATTTGTGTCTTCTTTCTCTATAAATTAATTGTATGCATGAACTGGAAATTTTCATTTTATATTTCATATATATTGTGTACACTGAAGTGAAATTTTTGAGATATTCCTCAGACATTTAGCTAAAAAGCAGATGTCGTAACATAGAAGAGGAAAATTTTTATAAAATTCATTATTTTTTTCTACTCTACAAAAATTACATTTTTAAACATGCTGATCAATTTTGTAAAATAAATTTCACTTCTGTATAAAAATAAATGTTTATTTAATGCACACACAAATTTTTAAGCTTTAGTGTTTAGTAGTAAAAGGTACATAAATATATCTCAAAATGCAATGCCCTTTTTCGTTGCACGAAACTTGTTACATACCAAAATACACAAATTTCATGTTTAAAAACATAAAATCAGTTTTCTTGTTGTTTTGGATACCATATATGTAATATTTTAAGAATCTTTTTAATTCTGATACTTTAAGACATTGTGTTTACATGTGAATTTATAAAACACCAATGAAACTTTTCGAAATGTCGTATAATGATGTATTACCAAAGCCCTATTTTTCTGTATTGACACATTTTCACATGGTATTTATGATGCTTTATAGTCAACTTGGATGACAGTAATGTATCAGAACAGAAAATTCTTCAAAAATTGATGCATAATTTGAGAAAAATGATGCAAATGCTATGAAATATCTCGATAGATTAAAAGTGAAAAATGCTGTATATGTATTTTCTGAGAATTCTAAGTAAAAGAAATAAGTAAAAAGTCTTAAAAGTTATTGGGAATAAGCTAATATTTAAAAAAATAGTGCAAATACAGGTTGTAATTCATAATTTTTTTCATGAAGTGACGTTTTATAATAAAAATGCAAATATATCAAAACGGTGTTTTGAAAAATGTGTGTACCTATTTCTCAGAACGGAAGCACTTGCACAATCTTCACTGAATATTACTGATATATAATTATATATACTGAAGTGAGCTTTTATTAATATTCCCATAATATGTTTGTAAAAGTCAGTTATCGTGAAAAAAAATGACATTTTTCAAAAAATTCATAGTGATACTGTTGCGATGAATGTTTTTAAAAAAACTAAACAATATATTTGAAAAAGCTTCTGATCAGTTTAAATAAAAAAGTCTAATTAATATACAGAAAAAATTTTAAGTCTGTGCATTTAATAGTTTCTGTGAAAAAGGGGTACATAAAAATGCTCAATTTAACATTGTCGGTATAGGGGTACCGACTATTCTTAATAAAAAATTTACTTAACGCAATAAAAACAAAAGATTTCTGGTGTAATATATTACAAAAAAACTAACTATTCATTATTTTTAACACTGATTACTTTCTTTGAGAATCTAAAATAATAAAAATGTATTAATTATTTTTATTTACCGATCAATCGTTACATACCGTTAGCTCAAAAATGTCTCTAAGAAACTATTCTAATTTTATCCACAAGAAAACAGATAATGTACGATCTCATTACACTTCTGGCTATACAAAATGCAACACCCTGAAGGAAGCATGCAAACCATCTGAAATTTACATCATGCGTTGACCGCGATGAAATTTGCAAATCATTAGCATTAAAGCGCAGACTCACATCACGGGTGACCGCAGCGCCACCCGCAAGTGCTATATAATGAGAGAACAGATTGGCGATTGGAAGTATGACAATTGTTTTTTCATGTAAGTTTTTTTTTTTTTTTTTTGCCTATGTTTCTGAATTCTACCGAGGAAGAATAGCAGCCTATAGGGATTGTGCATTATCTTTCAGAGAAATCAGTGAACGTGTTGGAAGAAACCAAGAAACTGTGATGCGGATCTGTCATCGCTGAATGCAGGAGGAAACGACGGACCGACAGGGCCAATAGCTCCTACTTCGTTGCACCACTACTCGAGATGACAGGTGGATTGTGCGCATAACAATGGTGGATCGCGCAATCACATCACGAACCATAGCATAACATATTCAGTCTGTTACGCAACATTCGGTGCTCACTTGTACCATTCGCCACCATTTGCAGCCGAGTAGAATGTCCGCAAGGCATCCTTTGCTTCGCTTACTCTTGACTGGAAACCACAGGCGTGTGCGCCGCCCATGGTGTGATGAATGGTGGACATGGACAACGGAATGGAATGACATTGTGTTTACTGACAAATTCCACTTCTGCCTGCAATAGCAGGATGGTCGGGTTCGAGTTTGGAGACACCATGGTCAGAGGCTGCTGAACTGTTGCGTTATGCATCGCTACACTGGTCATGCACCCTGTATCATGGTTTGGGGGTGGTATTGAATTTCACTGTCACACTCCTCTAGTACACATTACCAGCACACTGAATAGCCAGCTCTACATCTCTGAAGTATTGGAGCCCGTGGTCCACCCATACATTCAGCGCTTGCCATCAGTTATATTCCTACAGAATAATGCGCAACCACACGTGGCACGCTAAGTTCAAAAGTTTTTCTTTACCCATTAAACTGAATTGCTTTCACGGCCTCCTTGTTCTCACTATCGATTGCCAAACGTAAGCGGGATATGATACTCGTTCCTACATCAGATCAACTATGGCAAAATGTGGAAGCCGCAAGGACTGCTGTATCTCAAGGATACATCCAAATCCTCTTTGATTCTTTGCCGAGACGTGTGGCAGCGGTTATAGCCAAGAATAGCAGCTACAATAACAACCGATTTTGTCATCATCCACGTCATAAGAGGCTGTAATTTTAATCGTTTGATCTTTGTACAACGTGTTATCTGCCAAATAAATATTTCGCTGTGATATCTCTGGTCCTTCTTGGTGTTGCATTTTGTGTGGCCAGCGGTGCATTGTGTTATTATTATTTAGTATTGAATAATAGAAAACAATACTGCTTTAACTTTTAAATGTATTAATAAAAATCCATTATCGTTAAATAATAAATCAAAAATATCTTATCTTTAGCTATTCAAAAAATTTCTTATTTCTAGACGTTTGAATGTTCGATTTAAATATGTAACTATAAAGAAATAACTACGGGGAGAAAAGACTAGAAATTTGTTTACATTCACTGTATGAAAAAAAAACATTCAAAAAGAAAGTAATACTATCCTATGAATACATATCAGCATGTTCTTATATTTTTAATGTTTTCATTCTATTTTTCAGTAAATCCTTTTTTAAGAACATAGAAAACAATCGGATATATGTAATGCATCAGAAAATACAAAGCTCACATCCATTATTTTATATCTTAGAAGTAAAAAATAATAAAATTGATTTGAAATTTTCGTCAATTACATTCGCCGTATAAGGAAAAAAACATTCAAAGGGATAATAACTTCAAATGATAAAAACATTTCATCATTTTGAAGATTTATTTGAAAGCGCAGTATTTTACGTTAAAGCTTCTAAATTTCACAAATCAATAACAAACAACGGTAATCTTTAAACAAAAATTGCAAGAAAAGTACTTTTAATTCATAAATGAATCCTTGAAAAATGTCTATTAGATGAAAAGTACAAAAACTTTTTCACATAAAATCTGCAATTTTTAAGAAAATTGTTCAATCTTCGATCAGAACACAGATAACAAAATTTGACACCGGGAGAAGGGGGTTCCTTGCGATTATTTTCATAAATGGCAAAACTATTAAAAGTTCAAGTCGAATTTCGAGTGCTTTTTGAAAAAATTGAGTAAAAAAAGGGGGATATGATTTTTTTTTAAATTACTGACCCTAAAAGAGAAAAGTGCGAACTTTTTTAGTATGGAGGCTCCATTTATCTCTACTATGAAAAAGCTGCATAGAGCGATTGAAGGATTCTTTTCATAAAAACGTGTAGAAATTGACTCATTTTAGAAAAAGATAACAAAACATGCAAAATAGCGTTATTTTGTAAAAAAAAAATTATACCGTTTCTTGCTGAAATAAACGCTCTGCTGATCGATTCCGGAATTATTTTTGTGTCGTTTCCAATTGGAAGATAGGATGACAGTTTTAAAAACGACGGAAAACTACAAATCTTTCCCGCTGCCATTGATCTGCGTCTATGAGCAATGAAATGCATACAAGAGCGAACAAACCATGTTTTTAAATATTTTAATATCTCTGTAACTAATTGCAATTTCAGAATCTATTGCTCAATAGGAGCTCGTTTGTAGCGGAACAATTCCATAGTGATGTGAGTTTGGAAGCTGCGAACCGACGAGCACCGAACAACTAAAAAAACTGGCAGTGGACGACATAAGGTGACGTCAGCACGCGACGATCGACACCTTCTCCGCATACTGGTGAATGACCGTACAGCTTCCTCCAGACAATTGGCAGTACGTTGGTCTCTACTGCTACAGGTATACTAATACCGGCTTCGTCAATTCGTTGACGTCTTCTGCACCGTATATTGCGTGAGGGTGCCTTTATAAAGAGTCACACTCATGACAAACCAACGACGGTTGCGCCTGCAATGGGCTCATAAGCACAGAGCCTGGCAAACTGATTGGCATCAAGTTGTCTTCTGAGATGAATCACGCTTCAATTTGTGGGACCATGATGGCCGTATTCGTGTTAGACGCTATGCCCGGTAAACGTTGCCTTCCAGGGTGCGTTATCGAACGACATAGTAGTCTAACATACGGAGTTATGGTTTGGGGTGCGATTTCGTATCATGGATGATCCAATTTATCGCGAATTGAGGGTAATCTCAACAGCAACAGACACGTCCGCGAAGTGTTACAGCCCGAAGTCGTTCCCTTCCTTCAAGGCATTCCTGGAGCTATCTTTTAGATATCCTGGAGCTTACAATGCACGCTCACATGCTGCAAAGACTGTTTTGAGATTTCTGTTCACCACAACACATGCAACTTCTTCCTTGGCCTGCTTATTTGCCGGATATGTCGCCTATTCAGCACGTGTGCGATTTGGTTGGTCGTCGTCTCGTTCGTGATCCACGTCCTGCAGCTTCAAAAGTCGAACTTTTGCTGCACATACAAGCAATATGGAATTCTCTTCCACAAGCAGAGATTCAAAATATGTTTGACACCATGCCACGTCGTATAGCAGCACTTATTGCAGCACGTGGTGGCTAGACCAAATACTGATTTCGGACACTTAATATCGTTTTTTGCATTGAAAATGTAGTCATTTATTTGTACTAATACAAGTAGTTCGTGCATTAAATTTCATTTAATTCTGATGATTCCTTCATGGTGTTGCATTTCTTACAAACAGTAGTTTATATATACAGGGTGTCCAGTCTTAAAGTGACCCAATAGCTTATTCCCGAACCGTTCAGTTTAGATATGCACTTCCAATTTGAAAAATGTTTTTTAAAAAGGTAAAGAATGTTTCTACGTGCTTTTCGAACCAAAAAAAACCATTTACAAAAAAATTCAAAAATTAAATTTTTATACGGTCCCCAGGTCCTATCACTGCGCTCTCAAAGCATCTGCCGAAAAAATGCATCTTAATATTAATGCAGATAAAACTAAATACATGCCTGTGACAAAAGCAGTGAGTCCTGTGGCCCTTCAAGTTGGAAATCTTAAAGTCGAACTGGTTGACAGTTTTACATATCTGGGTTCCAATGTTAACTCTCGTAATGGCATAGGCTTTGAACTAAAAAGAAGATTTCTTGCTGCTAATCGCTGCCTTTATGGCCATAGAACTTTTTTAAAATCGAAATTGTTAAAAAGATCTACAAAAATTATTTTGTATAAAACTATTATAAGACCTGTTCTCACCTATGGATGTGAAACCTGGACTCTAACAAAGACCCAGACAAATCAACTTGTTATTTTTGAAAGGAAAGTCCTGAGGAAGATCTTTGGGGCTGTGAATGATAACGGAATTTGGAGACACAGGTACAACTTTGAACTCAACAGACTCTTTAAGGAAGCTGACATCGTCAACTACATCAAAATATGCCGCTTGAGATTCGCGGGACATATCTGTTGAATGGATCCCTCATCTATGACATCAAGAATCTTTAATTATAAACCCATCTCGAACAGACCCAGAGGGAGACCCAAGCTGAGATAGACTGATTGTGTGGAAGAAGATTTTAAAGTGCTGAAAGTGACCAATTGGAGAACTGTCGCCTCCCGGAGGACAAGATGGAGGGATGTTCTGAAAAAAACCTTGGCCCACCCCGGGCTGTCGTGCTAAAAAAGAAGAAGAAGGTCCTATCACTTATATTTAGGAAATGATGCAGTACACACACAAAAACAAAGTAAACTCAAAAACTTTCATTTTATTGCGATAAAAACTGACCGAGTTATGCCTACATAAATTTGAAGCATCAGAGTTGCTCAGAAAAGGGGGTCGTATATAAATTGAGTTTAGAGAACAGTAATTCACTATCTACAGAAAGAGCAAGAGAAAAACATCATAGTAATATTAAAACATCGTAGTAAACATCATAGATTGACATATTGTATTACTGTATGGCAAACAATAAAAGTTAAACTAAAGAAATGCAACTTGTACCGAAAAGATTAAAACAGCTTGTTTTAACAAATAGCAGCAAAATAATACAGGATTTGCCGTTCAAATTATAGCATAATGTGGAATGATGCACCAGTCATGAATCAAGGGCTTTATCATATTAGAATGACCAAATTAACTTAAATAATGGTGAAGGCACGAGGTGTGGCACGAGAGAAGGGAATAAGTCGATGACAACTCCCAGTTTTATACAAGCGTTGAACATCACCGGCAATTGTACAATAAGATCGATGTTTTCTAATAGGAAATTTAATGACATAAAGTCTTGCCGCCTCTCTCTTATTTCGATTACACTGCCCATAAAACAGTACCAGTTCGCAGTATTCTTCATTTGTATACATCTCGTTCTCCCGTACCAGAAATCGTAATATTAGAATACGACTGTATGCAATTGCAAGCGACTGCACAACAGATTTTTAACGTTCGTCATGATCAGTAAAAACGCACAATCAAACTGAAGCCGCAGAATATAAGCCTACTTTTTTCGGAACTGCTTTTGAAATGTTTTCTTCGTCTAAAATATTTTATTTTTTCTATGTTTACACGTACAAAGAATAAATTTTATTTCTTAAGTACTCAATTATTGTATTATTAACGTATGCTTTTAAATTTAAAAACGATTTATATAAGAGTGACGTGCAAGAGCAAAAGTTTCCTGGCAGAATTCCAACTAATTTCACTTTGGAGACGTCCCCTTATTAGCTTCTTGAAAATTGCGGAGAATATGGATAAAATGTATGATTTTCAAAGTTTCGTAACTCGGCTAGTTTTTATCGGAATAAAATGAAACATTTTGTGTTTACTTTGTTTTTGTGTACTGCATCTTTTTCTAAATATAAGTGTAGGATATGGGGACCGTATAAAAATAAATTTTGTAATTTTTTTGTAAATGGGTTTTTGGTTCGAAAGGCATGTAAAATCATTCTTTACCTGTTTTAAAACATTTTTCAAATTGGAAGTGCATATCTAAACCGAACGGTTCGGAAATTAGGTATTGGGTCACATTAAGGTTGGACACCCTGTATAACAGATATTCTATTGTTTACCATCCTGAGAAAGAGAGACCACGAAATAATTTTACTCTCCTTAGTACAATGTTTTGCAAAACTAAATAGTTTTCTAATGGAAAATGCCCCCTTTTCTTTTTGTGAAAAAAACCCCCGTATGATGAAAGAAATGTAACACAACTTATCGACATATCATCAGATTCGACGAAAATTTAAATTTAATCCAGAGCAGCTCCTAAGGAAGTAAATTCGTGAAGAATACACAGGTTTTCTTCCACAGCTATAAACATTTTAATGCCATTTAGAACAATGTATTTAAGAGAAAAATATTTCTCTACGCGAGTAGATACAAACAAATATATAAACAAATTAAAAATGCAGAATGTGTTAAATATGTGCGGTTGAAGATTATTTCAATATACCAAAATTTCAACAGTTTGTGTAAAAAAAAAAAAATACACGTATCCCAGTTACTAAATATAATTAATTCATTGGTAGGTGACACTTGGCTCACAAATTAATATTATTAATAAGCAACTTATTTTAAAAGATTTCATTAATTTTTTTTAGTTACAAACACAATACTTTTTCTAAGTTGTCTTTACATAAAGTACCTATAAAATGTGTTGATTTACTTTTAAGTGTGGAATGGTTTTCCATGAAAACTCTTTATAGTTTCTAAAAGCTTGAAGACCATGGATCTAGAGATTTTCTTTCATACGGAGATATAAATTCAAAGCAATGTATTATTTAACCCTATATTAAAATTACAAATGTTGAATATTTAATAATAAATAATAAAAAGATAATCAACCATATTCAAAAGAAGAAATCAAACAAAACATAAAACTTCATAAACGAAAATTTTGTGTTGAGAATCCGATACAGTTTTGACTACCCTAAAGACGAGATTTGGTCAGTTTTAGTGTACTAGTTCTTTTGCTGTGTGCCTAGGAAATATAAATCGTATTGTTTTATTTACAGGGGTGAATAAGTTTCAAATTCAAAGAAGGTCCAAGCAATTGACAAACAGGTTCTTTTGGAGTCAATCGTAGTTTATTGTGGAGCTCTTCAGTAATTACAAAATTTATTTAATCTTACTTAATATATGAATAGCAGCGCAAAATCAAAATTCTCACAGTAATACAAATTCATAACTATGATATAGCATAAGCCAACGAAACGCACACTTGCTATTAAGCTTTAATTTAAATTTGTATCGTTTTTGTATCAGATGGAAAGACCCTTGAAGCGGCTTTTAGAATTTTCTCGCGAAACGTTTGACCTACAACTTTTATATAGACATTTATTCTTTGTCATTGAATTTGGTGGAATGGTGACCAAATTTTTGGTTATCTAGTTTCTTGCTATCTATTTACTAGTAAGAGAGTAATTTCAGTATATATATATACTTAGATACTATCGCAACCAAGTTGACAACATTGAAAAAACCACACGAATTCTAAAAACGGAATACGCTGATGAGAATATGGAGAGCGTAGTCCAAAAATACTGTGTAAAAAATAATAAGTAATTATAAATAAAGAGCAATCAATAAAAGAATAACTTATTTTTATCTATAAAATTCCTGACTTTATTTCCTATAATTTCGTAATTGATATCAATTACTCTTGGGTGGAAAATGTGAAGAATTATGGAAATATTAGCCGTTACCCACCAGCTTCGTTGGGTATTTCACGATGTTTTATAAATATATACTGTTTATATATACATAAATTATTGATATCTAAGCCCTAGCAATAAGAATACGATTATATTGAAAAATATAATTAGACCTGTAACTCTCGACTCTTGATTTAAAAAAAAAGGAAAGAACTTCTAATTTGTATTTTCTAAAAATCTCTAAAATTGAAGTATAGAATGATGTTTGCACTTTCGTAACCCTATAATCAAGTGGATTTCCACAAAACCAATTTTTGATGGATCTCTACTCCGTAAAATAAGCATGCAAGATAAATTTCAAGTCTAGCAGGTAGATATAATAGTTTAAAAACGGAAATATTTATCTATTACGCCCCTTAATCCCCCGAAATGAATCTTAGGGATTGATTTTCGTGAAACTCATTTTGTAGAGGTTCTCTACTCTTTGAAAGGAATCTGCTTACCAAGTTTCAAGACTGTACGTCTCATAGTTTAAAAATGGGAATAATTATTTATGTCGTCCCTTGAGGCCACTTGGGGGGGGGGGTCTGTTTGCACAAAAGCCATTTTGTAGCGAATCTCTACTCTATGAAAGGAATCTGCTTACCAAATTCCAAGACTGTGCGTCTAATAAATTAAAAATGGAAAAAAAATTATCTATACGCCCCTTGAGCCCCCACAGCGCCACCTGGGGTCGATTTTCACAGAACACATTATATAGCGGATCTCTACTGCGTGAAAGGATTCTGCTTATCTATTTCAAGACTGTACTTCCAGTTGTTTAAAAATGGAAATAATTATCCCCACGAAACCCATTTTGTAGCGTATCTCTACCCTATGAGAGGAATCTGTTTACCAAATTTTAAGAGTGTGCATCTAATAGTTTAAAAATCGGAATAATTATTTATATCTCCCCTTAACCCATCGCAACACCGCTTGGGGGTCAATTTTCCCAAAACCTATTTTGTAGCGTATATATACGCTATGAAAGAAACATGCTTACAAATTTTCAAGCAGGTAGGTCAAGTATTTTAAAAACAGAAATATTTATCTATTACGCCCTTTAATCCCCTGCAACGCCACTTGTGGGGCTATTTTCACAAAACCCATCTGGTAGCTGATCTTTACTCTGTGAATGGAATCTATTTATGAAATTTAAAGACTGTGCGTCTAATAGTTTAAAAATTGGAATAATTATCTATAACGCCCTCCAAGCCCCGCAACACCCCTTGGGGGTCGACTTTCACCAAACTCATTTTTAGCTGATCTCTACGCAAGGAAAGGAATCTGCTTACCCAATTTCAAGATTGTACGTCGAGTAGTTTAAAAATGGAAACGGTTATTTGTAACGCCTCTTGCAGCTCGAATTTCGCAAAATCCGTTCTTAGCAGATCTCCACTCCATGAAAAGAACATGTCTACCGAATTTTAAGTCTGTAGGTTGAATAGTTCCGGAGATATCGGGATTCGTCAGTCAGTCAGTGAGTGTGAGTCACTTTACTCCTTTATATATATAGATTGGAGCTTGCCATATCAACAAATGGTTAGGTTAAGAATTGTGGCAAGCGGAGAAATATATAACGAAGCGTGGTTGCCAATTCAGCAACTACGAGACGTGCGAAATGGGTTTGCCAACTTGGTGAGTTATTTTAAAAATTGGCATGGTTGCAATAGTACGTAAGTACCGTAACCTCTTTTGGTCCACCAACAATTTTTCCAGCCACAATACCTTTTCGACAGTTCATGTTTATTAACGTCGCACTTTAAAGCAACACGAGGTCTATTGGTGGAGGCCCTCGTAATTTTGAACCATGATCAATTAACGAGCACGACATCTGAGCTGGTACTCCTTTATCTGAGCTTCCACACTACGCCTATAAGACTTTGAGCTTCGACCGACTTAACATGCCTCAGCTTCTCTATATGGCTGGTCTTCAGCAGCACTGGGTCTCGAACTCATGACATGTCAGCCACGAATCTGTGACCATGACCACTAAGCTATCGCAGCCTCTACCTATTCGACAGAGAATCAAGCAGAGTAAGAAATTTTCATAACATTAAGAAAGAATATAAGACAATTTAGTTTATTACATTTAACAGCGACATGTACTAATAGTTTATTTCATTTGAAGCTCATTTCAGGATCAAGATACATGATATGTAAAGGGAAAAATACAAATTATTATAATATTAAATAAAAAAAAATATTAGCAATTACATCTTTTGAATAAAGCTACGAACTGTAATGGGTGTGTCACTTTGTGTATGCATCTGGAACATACATTTGAAAGGTATAAATGAAAGAAAATACATATGTGATTTCTCAAATGATTTAGTTAATTTAAATAATTGTATAATAATAATGATTTTTATGTCTTTTATATATATATATATATATATATATATAAATCATGGATTGTCGAAAATACTTTCAACTCTTATAGTAATTAATTGAGCTCTAAAAATTAATGTGACATCATTCGTTTCGAAGCACCAGTTTGACTCGTATTCAGATCCCTGATATGCTTTTGTATTTTATGTATGTATATAGTTGAAAAAATCCAAAATATCTTCATAAAACTAAATTTTATTAATAACTGGCAAAATTGAGGTTTTTTAAATAAAAATACTTTAAATAAAAACTTTAAAGTTCTATAAAAAGAATCTGCTTCAATTGAAATTTAAAATACACAAAGGTTTCTGTAAAGGTCAAAACTCTGTTCTCACTGTATTGTAAATTGTATCTCAATTTCTCAAAAAAAAATCATTAAACTGCTTGTTTTTTTCTTACAAAAAAAAATTAAGTTTTATTGTAACATATATAACAAGTGAGCTCTTTCTCAACTTCTCTTACACCATTTAGATTCTGTTTCTCGGATTCTCTTGACATTACACAACGCCCTCTGTTGGTCAAACGAGATGAATGCCCCAACATTTTGAATCATGTCACAGAAATAGCACAGCTTTAAACTTCAAATGGATGATACACATCCTGTAAAAAGATATCTGCAAATTAATTTCCCAAGAAGAATTTACTTTATATATATTGTGAGTTCTTAGAATAAAGGGAATAAACATAAATAATTTAGAATAAATTTAAATAGCATAGATGTATTTTTTTAAATATAAATGAAAAACTCTCCCTCTCCTTACATATTTCATATATAATGTGAGTGTTTTTAGAATCTACTCAAAATATAATTGAAGACGGCTATAAAAAAGAGAACAAATACTTTGAAAAACCCTTATGAATCCGTCAACCCTAATACTAATAAACAGCTTTACTTACCCAAAATCTATCCGCAGTTAACTTCTTCATTTCCGTCGGTTTCTTTCATAATCTTTATCAGTTTATCTGCGATGCTACGGCGATTATTTATAATTGCTACTTGGCATAACGTTTGATTTTGGCTATTACGAGCTCCTGTGATTGCCAAAATTTCATGGTATCCTTTTCTTCCCAAGTTGACTATAGCACCTTCATTTCCCTCTCTGGCGCATTGAAAAAGATCATATATGTCGTCTAAAATTTTATAAATTAAGGGATCATGGGCAAGATGCCATGGTGTCTCGAACTTGTTGTTTCTGATGTCATAAATGGCACCATACTTCAATAAACATTTAACAATTTCCAAATGTCCCATTTGGGCGGCCACGTGAAGCGCGCCAGAACCAGTCATCGTCGTTCTGATGTTGAGCAACTTCTTCAATTTACTTCCCTTCACTCTTTGCAACATAATTTCAACAATTTCTGTATGACCTCTGGAAACAGCAATGTGTAGTGCAGTGTTGCCTTTATTAGAAATGGGAGTAATATCTACGCCTACTTCCAGAATTTGTCTGAGTACTCTCTGATTGCCATGGTAAGCAATCCAATGTAGAGGACTACAGCCATTTCTGTCCCTCGCATTTATAACTGCTCTGTATTCCAAAATATCGCAGTTGTTTCCATTTCGTACATGTTTGAACAAACGTTTCGTCAAATTAAGCAAGTGCCTTATTTCCTCGTTCGAAGTGAGTTGTAAAGGCGTTTTGCCGTCACAGTCCTTCTCGCAGTACGATGTTCCTCTCAACAATAATTCTTTTACGGCAATCACGTCACCATTTTCTGCAGCATGATGCAACGGCCATTTACTTTCATAATCTGGAATACAACCATCAATATTCTTTTTTTCTGAAAGTTCGTCCTCACTTAAATCTACCGTAGAGCAGCGATTTCTCCAAATCATCGGAGACATCTGAAATTTCAGACACCAAACCAATGTTTCGACTTTTTTTGTGTCTTCATGATTTGGACCGAAAATATGATTAAAACCTTCATGTACCTCTTGAAGAACTTCCAAAGCCTCTCTTAATTTGTCATTTTTGAAATGTATCAATCCAATATTAAGTTTCACGAACAAGGATTCTTTGCATTTTTCTCCGAGGGTTGCTTTGAATTTCTTGTACACGTCCGTATATATGTCGTAAGCCTTCTCAAGCTCCTCTTTATCAGAAAGTACTGTAGCTATATTTGCTCGAACCGTTAACACGTCTGGGTGAGATTCTCCTAGAGCTCTTTTCATTTGGTCGATCACATCATAATATATCAGTAGGGCTTCGTCATATCTTTTTTGATCGAGGAAAACCATAGCAGAATCTTCTTTTGTTTTTAAAGTCTTGTAATCAAGTTCACCAAAAGATTGTGTTCGCTCGTACAAAATTTCATCATACATTTCAAGAGATTTCGTGTATCGTCTTTGCTTTCGAAGAATCGAGGCCATAACCATGCGGGTTTTTGAGATATCATCATCTCCTGGATCACTGATTTCTCTTGCTCTCTTTACAACATCTCCCAAAATATCATAAGCTTCAGAATATTTACCCATATTAGTCAGTAGAAGGCCATAATTATGCCAAGCAGATAAAACTATTTTATCGGCAGTCTCTGAAATGTCTTCGTCACCTAAAATAGTCTCAAATATTGTCAAGGCTTCCTCGTACCGAGATTGTTCTATTAAATGTCTTGCTAGAGCATGCCGAGTGATGAATTCTTCCGTTTGGTTCGAAGACTTAATATTTTCTTTTAAAACGAAAGTCAGCAACTTTTCGGCTTCTGCGAATTTTCCCATGTCTCCGAGTAAGACTGTTATGTTGTATTGGAAATCTAACGTAATGGGATGAGAAACACCCAGGTTGTTTCTCAAGAAGTTTAAAGCCACTTTCGAAAAGAAATAAGCTTCTTGAAATCTGTTTTGTTCAATGAGATTCTTTATAACCAAATCACGAACTGAAATTATTGATTTATGGAATAATGGATACTCTTTCGCATGTGTCAGAAAGGACATGAGATGGTCTATGTATTTCACTTGAATTAATTGATCCCATAATATGCAGAGGATTTTCGAAAGTAAAACTTTTTCGAATCCTACATTTTTTAAAAATTTTCTAATCGTACTTTGGGTGTATTTTTTAATGATGAAATCTGTTTCGCTTCCAGTACTTTCAATCAAAGAATGTCTCTTGAGCAGTTCAATGGCACATGATAGAGTTCCGGAATCCGTTATTACTGACAACAGGACATCTGAAGTTATATTTCCTGGAGCTAAATAAGATGAGACAAATAAAATTTGCATTGCTTCTATTCCATGGTTTTCAACGCAAATCATTTCTAGAGCCCAAATCATAGGTTCCTCCATTTCTGGAAGGATGTATTTTACATTCTTTGAAAACGTAGAATTCTGAGAACGAGCGAGCCACCAACGCAAAGCTCTGAACAAGACTTTTTAATTGATTTTATCATTTTCAATATGACGTCAGAGATAAAGCGAAAACGGAAATTTAAACCGATATTTTTATTGAAAAAAAAACAGATAAGGAACTGCACACGCGCACGGTGATAAAAGAAAACAATGGCATTCCGATGATATGTACATATATATATATAATTCAATTCCAAATTTTAAGTGTTTCCAAAAGCTTTTGTAATGGAGAGAAAATTATAAAGACCATACAGGACAGCGTGAATTTATATGTAACTGTGTGTGCATGTAGCTTCAATGGGAAAAAATAATAACAGCAAAAGCAACGCAATTTGTTTTGAAAAGGGAAGTTTTTAAACGATTAGAAATCACAGAAAACACTTTGAAAAAATATAGTATTATTATGTTCGTTAATAATACTCTAGATGTATCTCTCAAAAGGTTGCAAATTAAATAATACACTTTAAATGTTCTTTATAAAGATATAACTTTTAACAAAATTAAACGCATATTTTATCCAAACATTACTTAATTAAGTTAGCTTTCTTTTTTATTTTGTCAAATTTTTGCGAAACTAATGATACACATTTGTTATTTTGAATATAATTTATAATCGTATATTTGTAAGTAGAAAATGTTTTTGTTAATATTTAGAAAATTATACAAATTCCGGAATAGGAACATCTCTCCAACTAATGCAAATAATGTTAAATGCACAGTTCTCCATCACATTTAAAGTAGGAAATAAGAGAAGAAACCTACAGAACAAGCCCTATCCGTACCGTGATTAGTACCATGGAAATTTTTTTCTTGTTTCAGAGGACACGTGTAATAGTGCAGAATGCTAAAGCATTATCAACGAAAGCAGTTCCAGGAGACAGACGATTTTACATGCACTGTTCTTGGATTTAGACAGGATGTTTGGTCCATTAATCAAATCTAAGCTAATGTGCTTTCAGCACGTAAATCGAAGCATCCACCGACAAGTAGTCCATGTCTCGAGAGGCTCCAATCACTCTATTTTCAAAGAAGTTCTCATACAAAGACTAGAAGCATTACCCAAAAATTGATTGCTAGTGGTCTACATTCATGTTGTCTATTAAGAAGACAGCCATTGACCCCACAGAACAGACGAATCTATTTTCAAAGATACTGGACTGCATCGAAATGGACGACGGTATTGAACAGGGTTATATTTACAAACGAGTCACTCTTCAGTTTGTCTAATTATTATTGTCCTCTACGAGGGACATTGACGCCATGACAGATTCAATCTGGCTGTATCTGTGGAACGACTCACCAAGCGACATGAGGGTTTTGAAAGCAATAGCAAGTTCCCTTTGGTTTGTATTCTGGGTACAACGATGTCATAATGACACGACGATGATGTGCTGTGGCAGGTGACGCTACATTTCCTTTACCAGCACAATGACCAATTGCACCCTTCACGTATCAGCCAGCGTAGTCTACAAGATATATAGATGCTTTCCTGGCCACTCTTCTGACCATTTGAACACGTCTTGGACGTGACTTGACTTCATTTGCGTGTCCTGTTACCACCACCTTCAGAAGACGAATTGGGCAAATGGTTGGCAGGAAAAGGAAAACCACATCCTCCAGGATCCATCTGTTCTCTCATTGACTTTGTACCTAGACATGTTGCTTCGTATATCTCGATCCGTGTTGGCCTCACAACCTACTGAGCGGACGTTGCTCTCGCTCTGTGTAGCAAATATCGTCTAAATAAAGATCACTTATTGTTCGTTGCTGTCTGTATTTTTTTTTCTTGTCCACAATTATTGATGACAATTTTTAACACTTCCATTCTGTTCAAAAAACGTAAATCTTCTAAAATTTTGACGCAACTTTATGAAATATTGAAACATAAACTTTTGTGTATATCCCATCTCTCTTATATTTCCATTTTTACTGTATTGTGAATTACATTTATTGTTTATATTTTTTAAGTAAAATTACCATAACAAAACAGATATTAGTTGTTCTTTATTGCTAAATAAATTTAATGGTATGTTAGAGACACTTAACAGCTACTTAAGCATTGCAGTTTATTTTTAATTCATAAATGCGATAAAAATCAGTTTTCTTTGTACTAACTTTATTTATGATTGAAATGTGTTTTTAAATTTTCATTAAAATTTGGATTGCATAGTGGTGTTGCAATTATACATTGCATAAAAGGGAAAATGCAACACGAAAGAATGAGTAGAAATTGATAAAAATCGGCACAAAAAAATAGAAGGAGAGAGAATCAAACAATAAGTATTGTTTATTTCAACACGATATAATAGTACAGTAGCCAATGAAATCAAGTTAGTAAGATTAATCGTAACGTTACCTTTTTTTTAAAAAAAACTTTTGGAGACAGTGATAGTAAAAGTTTTTTTAATGGGGCTGCGCATTAGTATTTCAAACCTTTGCAGACCTAGTATATTCCCCAGGAGCTGGTATCACTTTTTAGCGCTGCACAATATAGGCGATACCAATTACAGCAAGCTATTTTGACGCCCAGTTTCCTCCACAAAGGGAGCTCTTGACCTGACGATGTGAACCTGTACTAGGATTTAATTTTGCCGAGAGCATCCAAGCCGAACAGACACCCTAGGGATCTTTTACATGCCGTATAATCATGCGACATGGCCGCTGTCAATTTTCTGCATCATGAAAATCCACCGACTTGGGCCGGGGTCGAACCCGCAACCTTGGGTGCAGAAGACCAGCGACATACCAACCACGCTACCCAGTCGGCATAGTAAAAGTTACTTATGCATTTTAATTTTAGATAATGTTATTAAATTGATTCTGAAAATAAAAAGTCATTTTGATCCGTCATTATTTTACAATCTTAAGAAAATTAAGATTTTTTGAAGGTTTGTGAACTTTTATAAAGTGCTCAATTTTTAAAATTTTTTATTCATTTTAAGTGATTTATGTTTCTTAAATTATTGGAAATAAATATTAGTATGGATTTGAAAATCTGTTCCCTTGTTGATTTTTAATAATTTTTTTGTAGATAACCCTGGGAGAAACACGAAAATTCCTTAAGTATTAATTTAAGCATTTAAAAAAAATAACTAGAGATCTCAAATCTAAGCCTATACTAACTTTTATAGAACATATATTTGAGAGTCTATACAAAAAATTTCAAGACTATCTTGAACAGAAAAAAAGCCTTAGGGATTAGAAAACACTTACATCTTCAAAATTAGAAGTCTGAGAAAAACATATTTAAAGTTTGTAAAGGCATAAAACAAAAACTGATAATGTCTGTAAAGCTCTAACTTTTTAATATGTTATTTTCCAACTTATGTTTTGCATCAAAACAGATAATTTAATTAATTTTGACTGGAAATATGTTTTTTTACTTCAAGATATGCTTTTCTTAATATTGATGGCATTTGTTACGTAGTCAATTTATTCAACTTTATCTTAACCTAATATTTTCACAAAAGTTTTAAACACAAAAGATTAATGATTAAGCTAGAAATCACCAAGTTTCTCAATAATATATCTAATTTTTCTCATTTTCTTAAAATTGTTCCCCTTTAACCCTTTATCTACCCCCCCGACGGTACTTATAAGTACCGCTCACTATATATTTACATAAAATAACAATTTTTACAAATACTCTGACGATACTTAGCAGGAATATTCTTTTAAATCCACTCTTTCAAGATATATGGCAACACGGGTTTTACGATGAGTATTTTAGCGGGGAAGGCGAATATACACTGGTGTGCAAAAATTAAGGACGAGACGGTTTTTTCAATATAACTTTGTACAAAAGCATTCCAAATCAACACATTTAATACCGTAAGATCCCCAATACGTAAGGACATGAGTAATGTAAGCAACACTTACTAAAAGAGAAATCAGAGGGATAAGAAGAAGCTTTATTGAAAAAGTAGCATGGAGCGCAATGCGACTGAAGGCCGAAACATCCCTGTGATGGGTGTCCAGCAAGAAATATCCGGTCTTTAGTAGGGGATATGATCTCCCCTGACTGCTAGGCAGGTTTCACAGCGTCTGCCCATGCTGAGAATGAGGGTGACAATGAGTTGTTGAGGCATTGCTGCCCATTCGTCTTGCAGGGCCAATCGAAGCTCCGGAATCGTTACTGGTGGTAAGGTACGAGCTGCCAAGCGTCTGCCTAGAAAATCCCATACATGCTCGATGGGATTGAGATCCGGAGATCGTGCCGGCCAATCCATACGTTCAATATCCTCATTCTCTAAGAGCTGTTCGGCAGCTACTGTGCGATGACATGGTGCATTGTCGTCCATGAAAAGGAACTGCGGACCCATAGCGCCTCTAAAAAGACGCACATATGGAAGAAGAATCTCGTTACAATAACGGGTCCTGTTGACTGAGCCTGCGTCGAAGATGTGAAGGTCTGTACGACTACCAAGCATGATGCCTCCCCAAACGAGAACACCGCCACCTCCATACTACTGTCCCTTTCAATGATGTTCGAGGGATGATTGCGGCTTCCCCGCTCTCTCCAGATGAGTATGCGATGAGAATCGCTACTCAGACTGAATCTGCTCTCATCTGTAAAGAGTACTCGTCCCCATTCATTGTCTCTCCAATTCCGGTATTCCCGGCACCACAGAGAACGCCTTCTCCGATGGGCAGGCGTTAGAGGTACACACCGTACAGGGCGTCGTGCAAACAGACCACCACCGTGCAGTCTTCTGGCCACGGTAAAACGCGATATCGGTCGTCCAGTCGCCTGTGTCGTGTGTCTAGCGATTTCTCCCGCTGTCTGCCGCCTGTTTCTTCTGGCCTGTAAGGCAATATACCGGTCATCTGCGGGTGTGGTTCCTCGTGGACGACCACTACTGAACCCACGGAAAGCTGTTCCTGTAGTTTGAAATTGTCTCCAAAGTCGTGAAACGATGCTGTGAGCAATTCCGTACTCTGCAGCCACACTTGTCACACTGCGACCTTCCTCCAACTTCCCAATGATTCGACCTCGCGTAAAAGCATCCAGATGTCATCTAACAGATTGATTATTCGCCATTTCTCGCTGAGGCAGCAACTCGGTGTGATTTTAACTGCTATACGGTGTGCAATCTCTTTGCCAGAAATACTAATCTTACACCGACAACATGCTTTACTACTCAGACACTCCCCCATTACGTCTACCTGCATATCTGCGCATGTGCTACCGTACATCACCTCACTTAATCTCCTGATTGGTCTTTCTGTCCGCTCTGCCTCTTCGTTCAGCTGATATGCTAATTTTTCGACTTCGTCCTTAATTTTTGCATACCAGTGTAGTTTTATAGTAGAAGTTGTGTTTTCAGTTGACATTTTGATTGGATTGCGAAGATTGTCATTTTTATTCTGAAAAAGAAGTTAATGTCAAAAGGTAAGTGTCTTATTTTCTTGTGTATGATAAGGAAGACATTAGAAAAGGATTTGACAATTTATTTTAAGAGAACAGTGGATATAATTAATTTTACAGTTGAATAACTTTGTGGTACTTATAAGAACCTCCAGTTCACTGGGTGTTGGAGCAAGAACTTATTGTTGTTTTTTGTTGTGTTGGGGAGTTATCACTGTAGTGCAATTAGACATATGATTTTTTTGGCATTTCGTTTAGCTTAACGTATTTATTCTGCTTTCTTATTGTTTTATTTTAACGTTTTCAAAATATTTTGAATTTTGAATCTGTGCTTTTTTTGCCTCACAGTTAAATAAAATATATCTATTATTATTTCAAAAATTAACAATATTTTAATTTTTTTATGTATAATTGAGATTTCACAATAATAGGAGATTTTGAAGGTGCTATTATTATTATTATTTCCTTTTCTTAGAATGTCTAGAAAAAGAAACTCTGTCTTCAAGAGGCTTTGGATTTATTACAGAACCTATTGTCTGAAATCAATGATATACTATCAGATGATTTTCAGATGAAGAAGTCCCAGCAAATAATCTGCTGGAATTTTCGTTAGATTCTTAGGATGACGATCAAGAGACTGAACTCAAGCTGCAGTAGTTCATGTTAAGAAAGTACAGCATTTCTTACCCCAGGAGGTAGTACTTTAAAAAACATTCAATCGAAACCTCACTCAAAATGCACAATGTGTAATGAATTTCTGTGTATTAATGAAAAAAAAACTGTTTCTTTGAATATCATCAAATTAAGCTTATGTGTAAAAAAGTAAATAAATTTAAATAATTTAATAATCTTTAAGAATAAGTATTTTGTGCTTTAAAATATTATTGTTCTCTGGTTATTTAGCATTTTTAAGAGTTAAAACTGCGTTAAAAAATCATTCGGTCTTTTCGTATTATGTGAATATTGGAGACCTTTGGGACTGACGGTACTTTAATGTACCAATTTAATTAATTATCTCTAACGAGTTAAATTTCCCAAAGTTGAGTATTTTATTCATGTATATCCCTTAATTTTAAATGCAGTGATTCAAAAAAAAAAAAAAATACTGCATAAAAAAATTGCAATAAATCATAAGGCGGTAGATAAAAGGTTAACAAGCTTAGGTTTGGTTGCGTGACTTTAAAAAAATGTAAAGTAGTATAAGTACTACAATATGTTTACTGTAGCGTAGTTTGGGGTACATCATGGAAATATCCTGTTCATTCTGCAATATTTGTATTCAGAGCATTTGTATTCTGGTCTCATTGTAGTATCAGCTTAAAGCTGGATTCTTAGATTTATCATTTTCAGTCGTATATTCCATCTCCTCCAAATATTGTTTCTAATAGCAAACTTTTGACAACAAGGCATTTTATCAACAGAAATAAATTAATGAAAACAAAGTAAAAAGCTTCTAAATCATATAAACTACTAGGCGTTACCCGTCCGCTTCGCTGGGTATTTCATGATGATGTATGAAAATATACTGTTTATATATATATAGTACTATATTAATTGTTGATATTTAAATATTAGCATTAAGAATTCAATTGTATTGAAAAATATTCATATAGCTCTCGCCTCTTGGTTTAAAAAGGACTGAATTTCAGAATAATAATTTCTAAATTTGAAGTAGAATTATTTTTTACGCTATATTAGCCCCATCCCCAAGAGCATTTCCTCAAAATCAATTTTTAGTGAATCTCTACTCAATAAAATGTCAACTATAAATTAATAGTTCAAAAACGGAATTTTTTTTATCAATAGGCTCCAGGAGCAACCTTTAAGAGTCAATTTACGTAAAGCCTGATCTTATAGAAAAAAAATATCGGATTTCAATTCAACAAAAGACACATGCTTACCAAATTTCATTACGATATGTCTAGTAGTTCGAAAACTAATATATCCCAGTGACACCGTTTCCCTCCATAGGAGTCAATTTCCATGAAATCTAATCTAAGCGGAACTATATTCAACAAAAGAAACATGATCACCAAATTTCAAGTCTGTAGGTCTAATAGTTCAAAAACAGGAATTTTTATCTATAACGCCCCTTAACTCTCGCAACGTCCTTCGGGTTTCGATTTTCGTAAAATCCGTTCATATCGAGCCTCTACTCCATGAAAGGAACATGCCTACCAAGTTTCAAGTTTGTATGTCTAATAGTTGCGGAGATATCGTGATGAGTGAGTGAGAATCTTTTCTCCTTTATATATAGAGATGTGTAAAAATACATATTGATCTTGAAATCAATTTTAATTGAGCAACTATGAGAGAACTTAAAACATAAGAAAACATAAATGCTTTTAGTAATAAAAATTGGAGTTAAAGCCATTTCACGCTGAAAAAAACGGAATGTGCATAAAAATATTTGTAATTAATTCAATTTAGAAATGAAAAACTGCTTTAAAATGAAACCGAAACTAAAATCTAGACTCAGAAAAACTTCACGTACCTTAAAAAGTAATTGGTCTTCAGGTCTGAAATTTTGGGGCAATTTTCCCAATTATATGGGCCATAGGAAAATGCAAAAAGAAATTCCTTTCGATATTTTTGTTATTTTTAGGGTACTGTTATGTCTTACGAAATTAGATTAGTGAAATCAGTAGGTTGCAGGTTTACCGCAGACTGTGATACTGGTAGCAACACACCTTGCAACAGTGAATGGGCATGAGAGCAGTGACCTGAGGGATCGACGACCATTGATTTTTAATCATTTTTCCCTAGTTTACATCCCGAGAACGGTTGTGGCAACGCAAAGAAATACGACTTATCATGACATGTGTTTTTGAGGGGTGAAAAGTGAGTGAATCACCTTGTTATCTTGTAAGGCTTGTTAGCTGACGCGTTCCACGTGCAACTACGCCATATTCTGCTCAAAATTGGTATTGAGCATGTCTTGAAGGAAGGAAAGTGCTATTGGTCACAATACGTCGGCCACACACCACTGAGCCGTCATAAATCACCAATACAGATCAGTGGTGACCAGTTATCATAGGCAAGAGCGCCCCAAAGCATAATGCAGCTTGGTATGCCTTTTCACAGTTGTGGTCAGATTGTACCTGTTAACATGTTGAAACCATACTTGTACGCAATGGCTATCAGTTTTAAAACAGGGACATAACCTGTTGGAGAGCACAGCTCTGTTCTCTTCCACGTAGATCTAGCCCGAAACCGTTGTAAATGAAGGCGTTGATGTTGTTAGGTCAAAGGCATTCTTCTTCGTGGTTGTAATGAGTGCTAGCCGTTGGTGGCTAATCGGTAGATAATGGTCCTGAACGATATGAAGGTATCCAGGATGTCTTGCAATATACCACACCATTTGTGCGGAAACGATCTGTACGACTTTTAAGTCTTAACGGTGGATGCATCAGACCATGCGTGCCACAGTCCTTCTGCCCCCCCCCCCAGTAGCCTTTGAATGTGGCACATTTTTTTTTCTTTAAACCTTATATGTAACATGACGCATCAAGGAAGCTGTGCGATTCTGTGTTCAATCTCGTGAGTTCGTCTGTCTGCTAAAACTGTCTTCGTTAGTAGCGACTTCACATTTCTTCTAAGACACTTTTCTTCCGTGACGATAAACAGTTCGATAACTGGTTTATTTCTGCAACAGAGAGGCGCGGCTATTGCACAGAAACTGTGGTTCCTTTCCTTATATCGCCCTCACCGAGAGTGGAACAGCGGATCATGAATTCAGTAAGCTTCACCTACAGTGTGACTCAAATCTTTTCTGGTCATTCGTTTTTAATACTGCCTTTTTACAAACACTGCGTGTTTGTAACCTTTTTCTTTTTTAATTATAATTTTTATCAGTATGATGAAGCGTGAATTCAGGATAGTAATTTTCAAACGGACAAACATTTCCTGCAATTCTTTTTTTTTTTTTGTGGCTTTCTGTGGTTGAATAGAATTTTTGTACAAAATATCAATGCTGTTTCCTTACTTCATCAATTTTCATTTATATGTGACGGATCTATACGCGTCCTCGTACTTATCCTTTTGGGTATTCTGTGGGGCTAGCAAAATTCACCAATCTTCTCCTAAGAAGAAGGCGTGATATGCAAATTAGGTTTATTATATATAGTTCTAGTTCGCGAGTTAAAGGGAGTTAGTGAATTAGAAAGTGATGAAGGATAATTAATAGAAAGTTAGAAGGTTATAAGGTCAGTAACTAAAGGTGACAAGAGAGATACAAGGGGAATATTACAGTAAAAAGATAGAAAGGCCTTGTAAAAGATTAAAGACAGGAAGTTGTTATAGATAAATTAAATTGATTAGAGACTGCTTAAGTTCAGGTATTGTCACCTTCATATTACGTTAGATGTTTAAAGTATTTAAAAGGTTAAGCGGCCATTAGTTAAATATCTACAGTGTAAAGTAATATTGAGATAGAAGAACGATTATTATATAGTAGTTTATTAAATGTATTCTCCCAAAACACGACTCTCGTCCCCTCTCTTTTTTGACTGACTGGAACATCCTATTTATAGTGCTTGAGTCGATTTAAGTGCTAAACAAAATAATTGGAAATTATCATGGCGAATTATCCTTCACTTCCTTCCACACCTTTAGCTGGGCCACAGGGTAGACGGGAAGCAGGTTTATTACAAGTATGATTCCTAAGTTTTGAGACATTAAAGGAAGGTCTATATGTTTAAAATCTGTTGAAGATCTAGAAGATTATTAAAAGAAATTATAATGCAATGTGTAATAGACTGTGTTTATAACTGTAACCGAAAGTATTACGTAGTAACTGGTTAAGAAAGCTGTGCCACCCTCTAGTGTGTTGACGTCTTGTTGTACGAATGTGTGTTTTTTTATGTAATCCTGTTTTTATTCTGCTGTCGAGCGAAAATAAAGGAGGTTTTGACCAGCGAGGAAAATGTCTTCATTTGAATATTGCTAACCTATATTGCATTCCCATACATCAAGACGTTTCGCAAATGAATTTTTTTTATCCAATAATATAATTTACAATTAAAATACAAATCTATTGACCAACACTGTAATTAAAAGGCTTGCTTAGCTAAATATTTAATTTACAATTTTTAAATAGTAGAAAATTACTTTTTTGGTTTTGTGATTCTTTGTGAAAGCAATTTCCCTGTATTAATCAAATATTGTTTGATAAATCTAAGGTGAATTATCTTTCATCCGATGAAGGCGAAGTTTTTCACCAAGAATGTATTGTGTAGTTCTAGTTTTATTAGTTTTAGTTTTATTAGTTCTAGTTTTTATTACTTAGTTAAATAATATGATCAAAAATATTCTTTTACGAGTAGCCTAAATTGTCGATTGTCTGAATGAACATTTTGAAAAAACACATCTCTCAATGAGAATCCTTTTAAATTTTAGAAGCAGAGTAAAAAATAAAGATTAATCTTACAAATTGAAAAAAAAGTATATAAAGATGTTTGTGTGTGTGTGGATTATACATGAATCCAATCTGAATTTTTTTTTAAAAAAGTGTATATTTCTTATTCTTACTACTAGAAAAATTTTTAAGGATTTGTTCTACTTAATAGATAGAAGGTGTTGCTTTAACAGTTGAGTGATAAACTTGAATTCTTAGCAATGTGGAAATGAGACAGAGGCGTAGCTACCACCGTATCAATGATACAGGGCCCTCAAACTACTGGGGCCCCAACGTGTATCAAAAATGTTACACACTTTCAAATAAGTTTCATTAATATTTATCGCCTCAAAGAATTTTGATATGGGACCCACTTTGGACTAGCTACGCCTGTGGAATGAGACAGTAATGAGTTTGGAGAGAAAGAAAATTTTTTCTTCCACAAGACTTCAACTCCATTAATTAATTACCTGCCATTTAATGCTTATTTTAAACTCCCTTACCGGCATGGTAATTTTACTTAACAAGAATATGTTTTCTAATTTGCATATTTTGCTAACTATTAGTGTCTCTCTCTTTTAAAATTAAAAATCTTTATCATTCTATATATATCTTCTCCTTCACTATAGAGGGCACCACGTTACTTGGAGCTCACTTTCTTTTATTCTTTCGATCAGAGGTTAAATATTTTGAAAACGACACTAATTAAGTTTTATTAATTGTTTGCTCCTTATTTCAATTCCTTCGGTTCTCTTAGGCTAGTGTCGGAAATTTTCAACTCCGCCTTTTTGCCACAGAAACCCAATCTCCTAGTCTCTTCCTCCGGACATCTCCAGCCAATAACATTGAAGGGAAAGTCTTCTCAGCTCACCGGCACCTCATCATTATCTTTTCTAGGCGTCTCGAACGTATTTCTTCTTCTTTTTTTTATTGCTTTTAATTTTAATTTTAAAATTTTGAAATTAATTCTTTTTGTTATATTATATTCTGATGAAAGGGTATTGGAACTTAATTTCGAAGGATATCGTAACTTAATGTTATTGCTGCTGCCGCAGGTTTGATTTGATTTTAATACGTATTGCATTCTGAAGCAACACGAGAGCTATTGGCGAAGGACCTCGGAGTTTTGAACCATGGTCAAGTAACGAGAACAATACCCGAGTAGACACCCCTCTCCAAACTTGCCATTGCGCAGCGGTATGCAGTTGGTTGCAGCAACAAAAGTTCATTTTAAAAGTGAATTTAATTAATTATTCCGATATCAAGCACTGTCTAATTTATATCAGGGGTCGGCAACCTTCACGCTTTGGCGTACCGAACCAATCTATCAATATGATTCAACGTGCCACAGCGTTGAAGAATATAGGTCTGTAATCAAGATGTAAGATTTACTATATATATTAATTTTGCATCATTTAAAAATATTTAAAGTAAAAATAAACAGCATAAAATATAATTATTTATTTAACAAAAAAAAATTAAAATTGTACATATTATGAATTTTTAAACATATTTATTAAATAAGAAATAGACAACAAAATATAAGTATTTCCTTTCTGTATAGTTAAATAAAAAGATAAAAAAGATTTTAATGTGAACCTAGGCTTGCTTCGCTCTACTTTCATATTGTAAAATCAAGGATATAGTTTGTGACTTTCTATTTGACATGATTTTGAGCATTCAGTGGTTAAACAATTTCTTTGCGAATTCGAAATATTTCTCATATGAAGAAAGATTTTTTTTTTTTACTTATGTGTAGAACCAAAATAGGAAAGTAGAGTACATGTCATTTTCTTTCTTTAAACAATTAAATATCTCCAGCAATGGCATTCAATAATTTAAAAATATATGTCAATTTATCTTTTAGATTTATCTTGAGGATTTTTTCAAAAAATTCCGTAAATATCCATAATTCTGTAGATTATTGTCAAATAAGATCCCTTACAAATTTATCAATTCCATCCTGTCAAAGATTGTAAAATTTGTAGAGCAGTGCAGAGTGACACTGAGAATTGTACCGCGTGGCACATGTAGCACACGTGCCATAGGTTGCCGACTCCTGGTTTATACAGAACCTATTTTGTATTATTCATTAAGCCTAAACTTCAAAATATTTCGATCGATTGAAAAATCTGATTGATTGATTCCGTCACAGATTTCTCCACTTTTATGCAACTTTCTCTTTTATGTAGGTAACATGAACTGTTCACAGCTATTTTAATGAGACTTTTTATGTAAAATTATTCGTATCTTAAAATTGTATAAAACTTTGGGTGCATACTTAGATTTCTCAAACTTTATTTTCAAAACGTATCGAATTTCCAAAAATAAATCAATTAATAAATTAATTTAATTAAATAAGCTACAAAAATAGGAACAGTTTTATTTATGTATTTATTAAAATCTTTTAAACGCATATTATACTTCCCAGTGCTTAAAAAATAAGCGGAAAAAAGTATCACTTAATGCTTAGATTAACGAAATTTGAACTTAAGCATTGCTTTTCTTATCTTAATTTAAATAATGAGCCATAAGCAAAAACAATGAACTAAAAACAATGACATTTATTCTGACTCCTTATAAAATAAATTTTTATTTAAAATTCAAAAGATTACTAGTCAATACAAATTCTTTTATGGTTTCGTACACTTTCTGAAAACAAATTGCTTAAAATTTATATATATATAATCTAATATATTTTCTGATTTCTGAAATTTAAAAATTAATACAAGTAAAAACAAAAAAATATATATAATATATTGTCTGTTTTTCATAGAATTATTAGAAATACTTTTAAGATAGCTTGCGGAAAAATCAAGAAAATTTTATCTATATAAAGAAGAGAAGAAAATTTTTCATTTGGACATCAACTCCAAGATATATTTTTGTTTAGCTTAAGCCAACTATTACTAATAGCAAATTAAATAGAAACAACATAATTTAATACATTCTTGTCTTTTTTTATTCAATAAAATAAATGTTCTTCGCTTGTACATGATTGGATCTAAAAGAAGATTCTTCACAAATTGTATACAAATAAATCGATTACTTTAAATACATAGATCATTTTAAAAAAACTATACAAATGAAAGGTATGTATGATGATGATTTATTGGGGAGATATGTATACAATGATTCTTCACACATCACAGTATAAAATCGTTCATACTTGAAAGTTCGTTGATTCACTATTTGTACAAGTTCGTTAATTCAGTATTTTCAGTCAAATTTACTTGCCTGATGAGACGGTTGTGTATGAAGGTTCATTCTAAAAAATAAAAAATGAAACAAAAAGTTAGTTATGCACTACATGAAATATCTAGAATACTTAAAATTGTCTTTTATTTTATTAGAAGGTTTGTCAATTCAAAGTCAATCTAGTTGGTATATTTCATTGTATCACAAATGTTTTAAAATGTATAACTGTTATAATCCAAGCTTTTTGTTATTGTCGTTATTGCTGTTCAGTGACTTGGGGCATAAAAACTTAAAATATACATAATATCTTGTTTATATGCTTAATTTTTATCTTGCATAAAAAATTAAAATATGCAGATTAAACTTAAATTATTCAAAAGGCTTGTAACAGTGGGGTATTATTAGTGGGGGGCAAGGTTTATCCTCTCTAACTTGGATTTTTTTCATCCAACCCAATTGACACTTTGAAATAGAACAACTCCACAAAAAAACGTCACTACTCAATAGAATATAAAAAGTCGGCGCGATAGAGAATAGATGAGGGTGAACAATATACCCACGATGGAACTGCCGAAATTATAGTTGCTTATTTCTGAACTGGAGTCCGGTATTAGAGTTGTTTAGTCATTCAAAGATTTTAGAAGATTTCTCATTGGTGAATTTCAAAGGTTGCATCTCATTAAAGATAAGTAACCATTATTTATTACTAGTTTATTGCTTTATTTACATATCGCGTAATCAGGTTTAAGGTTAAAATACAAGGGGTGATCAAATGAAAAGGTACGAAACGACATAAAAATGAAACAGTTAAATATTTGCATATTCCGCCAAGGGAGAATGTAGCGAGACATCTCGGGATGCCATTGGAGACTCTGACTGGGATCGGATCATGCGCGGGTGCCCGCATGCGCAGGAGAGAGCAAAGGCTCTTATAAAAAGTGGCGTCCAAATGATGCGAGCACAGAATGACTCGAGCACAGAAAAAGCATTAACTCCGATGTGTACTGTGAGACACTCCGACGCCTACGCAGGTCCATCGAGAACAAAAGACCGGGCTGCTCACGGAGGGTGTGGTTCTGCTCCATGATAACGCGCGTCCACATGTCTGCAGAGTCACACAAATGGAACTGGACAAGTTCCAATGGGAGACGGTGGACCATCCGTCTTACAGTCCGGACATGTCACCCTGCGATTTCCATGTGTTTGGTCCACTGAAGAAACACCTGAAAGGAAAGCGCTTCAACTCGGACGACGTACTCAAGGACACTGTGAAGGACTGGGTCTCGTCACAGCCACAGGAATTCTGGGAACAAGGAATCCTGCGGCTTGTTCATCAGTGGGATCCTTGTGCTCAGGCCTAGGGTGTATATTTTGAATAAAGTCTATATTTGTACCCACCGTGTCGTTTCGTACCTTTTCATTTGATCACCCCTTGTAATAAACGTGAATTATTATGCTTAGCTGTTTGTATTCTTTCAAGTTCGGTTTAATAGTCTCTTAATCATCAATGCGTTTGGATCCCCCGAGAAACTCTACGATCAGTGAGATCTCTACCTCAACCGACCCGAGGAGGAGGGCCAGCGATAAGTTTTGCTTACATTGTGCATTTTTTAATCAAATTTGCTTTATTGAGTCAGTTGATTTTCACACATATTTTAATATTATACGAGATATTTATCTCGGGAGAGATTTATAATATGAATGAGTAAAATTATTTTTTCACAAATTTCATAGCATTTTAAATTTGATTAATAGACGAGAGGGAAAAGTATAACTATTTACTGTTTAATTTTACATCTCAAGTGTAAGGACTTAATTGGTCTTCTTAAAAATAGGTGAAATATATAATTTCATAAATTAAAATTATAAGTTCTTTTCACGTCCTCAAAATTACTTTATTTTCTTGTTAGTTTTAAATGAAGATTTAATGAAATATAGTTTGATAACTATATACTAACATATTTTGCATTCTTTCTAACCACACATATATTAATTTTCACTTTTTATACTTTAAGCTTTCAAGTAATCACATTTGGTACCATTTTAAACTGAAGAAAAAAAATTTCATCACTGTGTTGGGAATAATTTGATTCCTGATTTAAAATAAAAAAATTAGTAAATATTTAAAAAAGGTATTAAATCTTGTATGAGTGCTTGAAAAACTTTTTCAAAACCCTTAAGTTTAGATCAGTGTTATTTTGTATGTTAAGTAATAATATAATAATGTGTATCAGAGTAACGTTTATTTTTTTGCACTCTTTTGAGAGGTTATAACTAGAGTTATATATTTTAAGAAATTTTCTTCTGGGCATATGTATTCTCAAGCATGAACCTTTTGTAAAAATAATGGCATGAAAAATTAGATTCTGTGTAAAAATAAGAAAATTTATGTGTATGCTTTAATAAATAAAAAATTGCAAATGTTTGCATTATAAGTAATAATTTCTGTGTAAAATTTTCCTTACATTTTAAAATGTTGCATACATTTCACTTATATGTATTAAATGTGTATAAAATTTATGCAAAATATGTATTCAGTTTGATTCTCAACTTACAGTGCACTCTTACTTTTATTAATTTAATTATAATTTAGTAAGTTTTCATTTATTTGTAAATACTCAAAATTTTATTTTTGTAAAAAAGGGAGGGAAGTCAAAGAAGGCAGAAACCATAAGTCAAAATTGCTATTTAATAGTAGCTCATGGGCTTCAAAATAATATATAATCTTCAACAATAGTAAACAACTAGTAAATATAATGTTACTGTATTTAGTTATTACAATGCATCTGAAATGGATATACTTTTAGATTTAATCAAATTCTTCAGTATACAAGCAATAGAATAACAATATTGTTTATTCAGTAGATGCATGAGTTTTATATTTCCATTAAATAAATTCTAAACACAACAAACATATATAACTTTGAGTAATTCAAAAATATATATCAAAGACATAAAAATGCAAGAACAATGTAAAAAATTAAAAACACATATTACACAAAGAGGGAAAGGTATTGAATTGAGTTAACGAGAAAATATTTACATAGAAAAATAACATCATTGCAACATTTATTAATGCAATACTTACGAATAAACATAGCGATTCAGATTTATTAAAGTAACCTCATTCAAAGCTTAACACAAAAGGATGGATTTTAACAAAAACAGGTGAAAGAAACAATACACAACTGGGATTTTCCGTAAAACTGTTTGTATCAACAAAGAATAAGCACAAATAGACGTCAATGAAAATGCATTTACACAGTGGCGTAACGGAAAACATTAGGAATGCAAACATGCCATGCAAAGTTGGGCCCCAAGCCCAAATATGTACTTGGCGTCAGTCAGGCTTCGGACCACCTAGAATCCTGCCCCTCCCCGCAATACGGGGGTTGCCAGGGTGTGCACTACGCCACTACATTTACAAACACTGAAGCTACTTCCACATGACATGTCCAAGAATAGCTCATTCACAGTACAGAGGTGTGCAAATATTTCAACAAAAGCGATTGAACGCACATCAATCCATATGAAGACAATCTTTTACGGAATACACAGAACAGTTGAAATTGAATGAAAGATTTGTGGGAAACAATGGCAACATTTAAGAATGAATTACCTTTTTTTCGGATGAAGTTTTCCTGCGAGTCTTTTAAAGGCTTAGAGCTTAGAATGTTCGGATTCTCTTTTATCTAGAATCAATTTTAATAAAATTTTTAAAGTGAACAACTTATTTCCAATTCATTAAAGTATAATATTCACACCAGCCAGGTCCGAAATTATAGTATGCGTAAACATAATAGACTGTACTGTGTTACACACAAAGTTATGGAACTCATTAAAAAAGTACCTTATATGGGGGAAAATGATAAATTATAAATATGAATAATAATCAAATTTATTCTACGTAGTCATGCCAATACATTGTCAAACGCTCTTTTAAGCAACTTCTGGGCATCTCTTCTTTATATTCTGGTTTTCATTATTAAAATAATAAGGAACAAAAATGTAATAATTATGGATAACATTCGAAAATAGCTGAATGTTAGTACAGAATTCAGATATTTTATTACATATTTACAGCAATATTTGAAATATTAGATGTAAAGTTAATCAATTTATGAAAAAAGTAATAGAACAGGGGAAAAAAGGAAAAAGACTGAACTGTTATTCAATATAGTTCAGATAATAAAGAGGATGTGTGTTTTAAGACAACCACTTTGAATAAAATAATATTTTTTATAATATCACTGCGCTATACCCGTCCTAATTTGCAAATTAAACCGCATAATATGTGCACCGTATATTACACTACTTATAGCAGGGGTGGCCCACTGGTAGAGTTGTAACAGTGACACGCGAAGACTCACAGAAAAATTAAAAATTTTTAAAAAAAATAATAATTTTTTCACACACACAAATAGTTTGATCTCAGACAGAACCTCAAACTTTGGATACAAATATGCTAGAGAATAAATTTGTTTAGTTATGGGCATATAAAATAAATTTAATTCAAAACTAGTTGACGTGTGTGCACCTAAAATAACCTAATTTTATTTGCAATTTTAAGAGGTAATCTCTTAAAATACATGAATGAGTGAGTGAATATTAACGTCGTACTGTTCAGCTATATACACACGAGGGCTTTTGGTCAATACCAGAAACTTTCACCCTAGAATTTCTTGCTCGGATGGAATCGCATAATTAGCCAATTTTTACACATTTTATAGACAAAAGTATCCCATTTATATCTCAAAGTTTCTGTAAGTGGAATATGGGCAATAATCAATCCGTTTATAAATTAATCTTTGACTCTTTATTCTGTAAAGATCACAGAAAGATGCGAGCTTACATCAGTGTTTATCGTTAAGCCATACTTTTGGAGAAAAAATGCCTGGAAGATTCCAATACTTTAAGTATCAATGACGGACAATATGAATTCCTTTTGCGTGACAAAATTATTAAAGCCCTTCAACAGTGTGTATGCGAAGGTAGATCAATTTTTATGCAAGATAGCATTCCTCCCCATAAGGCAGAACGAGTAAGACAAATGCCGAATACCCTCTTCGAAAAAGACAGAATTATCAGCAGTCATTTTCCAACAGCCTGGTCACCATGATCTTCTGTTTTTGATCCTGGCTTTTGGGTCAGCTGAAAAATGCTCAGCAAGTGATTCAGTGATCCGATTACCAATTTAGCAGAATTGAAGATATGCATTCCAGCACATCTAAAGCATCCCCATTGATGCACTTCAAGCAGTTGAGAAATATGTTTTTATTTTTTATATTTTTGCTGTTTCAACTCTTAGGAGGAAACAGTAGACAGCCCATTGAACATTGCTCGCTAAAATTTATGGGTACTTAAAATCCAAATCACTTTGCTTTTTATATGGTATCTGACCTAAGGACGGTGGACTTTGACCTAGGGACGATTATTTTTTCTCAATCTGGTATGGCAGGATGTTATCGCAGGGGATGGACTTTGAACAAAGAGTGCTATAACAACCGAATAGCTTGTAAATCCTTTTTGTCCATTAAATTTACCATAAGAATCACATATTTATATAGAAGAACGGAGTGTCTATTCAAGCAATGATTGGAATTAGAGTTGAAGCCAAGTGCGTATTATGACAAGTATAGAACCATCTATCAATAAAATATCAGACCTTTTCCTTCTTTCGCCAAATAAATTCCTTTTACTTCAAGTACGTTCAGGTCAAATTATAAGTTATTCTCACCGGTTTTTTTCTTGCGAACTTTTTAAAGCAGAACTTGAATTCTGATAATCTTGTAGAACTATTAGTTCAAAATGAACTAATTACGAAAACAAATTATTATTCATTATTTCAGAATAAGAGAAATTCTAATAGTGAAATAATAAATCAAAATAAATACCTAACATTTCAGCTAGGATATTCAGGCTTATGAATGAATTGCCTGGTTAAACAAGTTTTGCAGTATCAACCTTCCCCTTACAGCATTACCTTACTGAGCAGAAAAATATGATTTCTTCATAAAAGGGGGAAAATATGAAAAACACAAGTGAATGAAAGAATGAAAAACGATACAAAATAATTTATAAATTGATGCAACAGAAGCAACCTATGTATTGAAATAATATGCATGTATATAAACGTAGAATATTAATCAGTGTTAGATCAAACCTTAAACACGTTTGATTCTTATTGAAATTTTTTCTTTAACTTTTCATATCCCGAAAACTCATATTTTGATGAACATAATAATGTTATTGTATGTTTGTTCTTCCCCTGCCTATGTTGTGATATTTCGCATAATTGTTGACTTCTGATTTGTGGTTACAGCAAGTCTCTTGAAGGACGACTACTTTTAAATGAAAACTCAATGGTATTTTTCTAAAGTCGCTGGAATGATACTCATTTTGCATACATTCTTGAGAAAGCACAGAATGTTTTTATATACAAGTCTAAAGGCGTCATCGAATTTTCATTTTAAAGTAAAGGAGTGTGTCAAGGATTTGAACCCCACACCAATTAACTATTCTTTCAACAAACTAATGATTTACAACTTTTTGAAAGTTGCAGGTAACTGAATATTTTTATAATACTTTTTACTGCTTTGGAAAGGATAACTCTTCGTAATGGGGTATAGTTTGTGTTCTAGCTTAAAAAAGTAGCGGACAGAATATTATAAATATTATATTTGTAATTACGCGCGAGAAAAAAACAGCTGATAATTATTTAATCTTTCTTTAGATTGCATATAGAGTTCAACTAGTAATCACAATAGATTTTTTTTCGTAAGACAAGAACACTTTGTGGATTGTTGAATGGAGTTTCGGCTTCAAGCGCTTGACCTTGCAAGAGCGCAGCTACGTCATGAACGCGTAGATGACTTTGATAAAAAGGGGGAAATTATACTCGGGCCAGTTATTAAGCCCTTTTATTCCTGTGTTTTGCTGTTTGTAACTTTCGGGAAAAGAAGTCACCGTGCACCCCCTTCCTTGAGAGTAAAGTCTTTTTGCTGTTGATGAAATTTCTGAGCGGTACATAGAGAAGGCTATTTTTCAGGTAGAACTGCAAATGATATATACATCTTCATTTGGCTTTGAGTGTCATTAAAACATTTTTGTTGACATCATAGGCAGTCTCTTGTTGAGATGACGGATCTGGTTTGACACATGTGCTGTATCCTTTTGGATCAACAGTCACAATTTATTTGGAATGTCTTAGATCCTCCATAGAGAGCATAATCAAACAAAACTGTAAGGCTGTGCAGTGCTTAATTTCTAGGTCATCCTCTTCGGCGACAAGCTGTTTGTAGCGAATCACCCTTGGTGACCTTGGTGACTGCTTTGAGGCAGGGTGGTTTGAATCGTCAGGTCCGCGAGCCACTCCGAACACGTATTAAACGACTGAGATGATAAGAAGTCTATTCAGGCCTGTCACTTCGTACTTTAAATCCTATCCTTTGCTGTTTGCAACGTGGGAGAAGTGCTCGCCATAGAGCTTACAAATCTTGAAAAAACAAAAGGATGTATTTATTCAGTTTATGAGAAATTGCTGTATGAGTTAATTGGAAAAAATACAAAATTTTGACTTTTCGTTGGTCGTTTTAACAGCGTTATAATTCTCCGATAGCTTTAGAGCAAGAAAGTGTTTGAATCTATTTTCCTTCATTAAGTTATTGGTCTCAACCTTTTAAAGAAATATGATTTCTGAAATATAAAGCCTTTTTTTTTTACCTCTAATAATTTCATCAGATCTATTACTAAAATGTAAAATAAATAAATAAAAATAAAAAGCTCATAAATATATTTACCTTTCCTAGAGCATAAAGAATAGAAAGTACAAATGCTGATAGTACTAAGAAACTTCCTACTGAAACCATAAAAAATGAAAACACATTCATTATGATTGGAATGGTTTTAAGAACGAGCTTCAATTGTGACACTATATCATCTCCAGGTTCCGCTGTCTGCAAAACAAAAATTACATTGAATTTTAAATGAAAAAGAAGTGTTGACATCCAACTCCACTAAAAAAATGCATTTTTAAAACACTACTTTCCTTTACGAAAAGGAAAAACTAATTTTTGTTTTTGTTTGGAACTAATCACTTAAAAGAAAGAAAATTGATTATAGAGTAGTAAATGTACATGATTTTAATTTTTTTCTGTGTATTTTATTAATCAGAATAATTTATAATCAAGAGAGTAAAAATTTTGACTGGATTACATTCTAGTAAATGGTGATATTTTCCTGATTAATAGTTTTCACATTTTTTAAATAAAGTCAACTAATATCATATAGAAAAATCTTCGAAAATTCTGGCTTTTAAGAATGTCATACAGACATGTACATATATTCACTATTTCACACAACTCATTCTTTCAGTCTATCGGAACAACTCTCCCACTTAAGAAGTTAAAGAACTTCCATCCCTCTTAAATTATTTCTTTGTAGCTACCTGAAATTCATTATGTAATATTAACCAGAGTAATAATTCTATAGATATCATGACTTTAAATTAGTATTAAGTAATTCAATGTTCAAATGAATTTTCAAGCTTTGACCTTTCTCAAGTTATTTTAATTTGAGCTCAATTAATTTTTTGCAATTTATACAATAGAACCTCTCTTTAACCAATTTTGCGAACTTTTTTCTGGAATCAAGAACATTTTACTAATTTCTTCGTGAAATAACCTCCACATAGCGAAGTTTATTTTCTACTTAACGAACTTTTTCTCTTGTATGCGATTCGGTTTTTTTCTCCCTATTTTAAAATTATTTCAGGATATTTCAAATTATTCTCCCTTTTAACTCCTTTTAATGTGATCAATGGGCTTGAACTGGTTTTACCAGGTGCCTAACTCATCTAGAGCAAAAACTTGGGTAATTTTTTAAATAAAAAACTCAAATAAAATTAACAGATTTTATTACTAATTAAATTTAGGTGCGCTTGCGGTAATGTGTGCTTAAAATTACTGGTTGTAAAAAAATGTATGTTTAACATTACTGGTTGTAAAATAATGCATGTTTAAAATTACTTATGTGCTTTAAATTAGAAAATGTCTTTAACATTATTTAATTGTAATACAAATTTATTTTTTTAAACGTGAAAATATAGGGTGTTCATGGATAATGGTTATTTTCCCTTGCATATTTCTTTTTGATGGGTAAAATTTATAAAATAAATATATATTAATTTACAAAAAAAGGTTGGAATAATTATTTTTTTATTAATATACTGTGTTTAAGAATTTAAAAATTGTTTTATGTGTTTTCTAAAGTACATTAAAACATGAAACTCTATTGAACGAATTTTTCCGACAACGATTTTTTTTTTCTAAAAGAAGCAATTTTGAATATTTTTTTAATTAAATTGACTTTCTCGAAATAAAATTTAAAAACTTCTATTTTGCTCAATTGTTTTTTAGCATGTATAATAAAATATTGATTAATAATACATAGAAAAATGTTTCTTTCATTTTGCTTTAAAAACTATATTTTATGTTTATAACAAAATAATGTTCAATGTTCAATGTTTACAAAGTTATACTGTTAAAGCAACATTTCAAAAAACAATAACAAGGATATTAAACCTTTTCTCTATAGTTCACAAGTACCCTTCAAAACCTTGAAAAATAATTAGTCATCTCAGTAAATTCAATTTTTGTTGAAAAAAACTTCCATATGGTATTTATAAATCTAATTATTTTTTTAGTTTAGTAATAAAATAATTTTACGAGTATGTTCGAGCAATTAAAAACATATTATTTAAATTGTATATAACTATTCAGTAAGGGTGGACAGTGTCTATAACACCTAATTTAACTCTTATAATGTCAATGGTAGTTTCTTCTATCTCAGTTCAGTTTATCGAGTCAGGGTTATATTAACGAAACTCTATAAGGGAACAGGAGGGCTACAGGTGACGGACCTCGTAATTTTAACCCTTGGTCAAGTGACGAGGACGTCTCCTGAGCTGGCATATCCCTCTCCAAACTACCACACCATGCCAAAGGGAGAACTTTGAGCTAGACAGATTTAACGTCATCATCCCTTCTACTTGGCGGGTATTCAGTAGCACCAGGACTCCAGCTCGCGGCATACCGTCCATGAGTTCGTGATGGTTGCCGAATATTTTAAGCAATGCATTTCTGTCTGTGTCAAGTTGAGTGGATCTTTGAGTTCTTATACTCAGTCATTTGGTAGGAAAAACATCTCAGCTGGCAGTGTACTTGCCCAGCTATTAATTGGAGAAAAACCTAATTTTACCTTTTATTGATGTCATACTGTATCTATTTGCGTTCAACAAATTTGAAGATGCTATTATTATACCGAAAGCATTGCGAGTTCAACATTCTGAATGGCCAATGTCATTCTATTTTTCATTCCATTTGTGTAACAAATTGGAGATTGGTAAACGATGTTTTTCACGTATCCCTACAAGAAGAATTCCAAAGGTGTTATGCCTAGAGATCTAGGTGGCCCCGGTATTGGACTTCCTTTTTCTATTCATCTCCCGAAGAACTTTTTCTCACTTCCAAAGTCCAGTGTGGTGGTGCACCATTTACGCTGTACATGTGTTACAGATTTCAATTTGATAAGCCCTATTACAGTTTGTGCTTGTTCTTGTGGTGAAGCCATTTTAAAATGAGAATGTTGCAAAGCGTGGACATTGCGCCATCTAGTTTTCTTTTACTGAAACTTAAACCCATTCAGGACCATCATCACATATATATGATTACTTCAGGGAACCTGGTAACATACATGAGATTGTATTTTGCCCGTTATGAGGCCAGTGATCACACCGATATGATCTGAATTTGGAACGTATGGAATTTAGGATGATTATAAACTACAAATTTCGCTAGATTTTATTACAGTAACGATTTTATATGAATTTTTAAATGGAAGGCTTAGCGGGAAAAACCAACTGGTTCTGAGCGTGTTAATATTTTCCGTATAAAACGTAAAAAACCGTTCGTGAAAAACTTTTTTTTTTTTAATTCATTTTTGAAAGTGTAGCTGAGTTTTAGGACACCCTGTATATTATATGCAAATAATTATAAGTCAACAAATATGGTTAACATATCTGATTATAATCTGATATTCATTTCATTAGAAAAGGCTTGCTATGTTATACCCATAGAATGTTAGTTCGAACAAGCTATACCATTTGAAAATTATCTCTTTGGTCCAGTTTTACACTTAAATTACCATTCTAGTTCAATAATTATTAACTCCTTACAGAACTCGCTTTTCTTTAAAACTTTTTTTAGGCTTATTTTTGATGAATACCAAATATTAAGGGGAAGCAGTTATGCTTAAGTTAAGCACAATGCCAATGTCCTTATTAAAACAAGAATAAAACACTCCGATTTTTTCCTCGTTTAATACATTCGATTACAGTTTTATAACACAGAGAAATTGCATGAATTCATGGTAACAATAACAAATATGTAAATCTTTAAAATAATAGATTGCATGAAACACTTACCTCACTAAACCACAAAACCGGAAAATATATTCGTTGTGTTATATTTTCAAATTGTCTGAAATAGAAAAAGACTTCTATAAAATTTCTATAAAAATTGATAAGATATTTGAGAATACTGGCTAACAAGAAAAGAGTAGGAAAATTGAAAAGGAATGAGGATATATAAAAAGAGAAATAGAAATTATCAATAAAAATGATTTTTTTATAAAGATGATTATTTATTCAGCGACATATTTTGGCAGAAAATATTAGATTATCAAAGCAACAATTAGTAAGCTGCGATTCACGAACTCTGAATAGGTAATCCGTAAAAAATACTTCATTTTTCCAAAAATTTAATTAATGAATTTTATTCTAAAAAGCATAAAAAGTACAATAAAATCTTAATGTGTCACTGTGATATTTTTTTGTTGTTGTTGATAACAGGAATATAATCATTTTCTTGTCTTAACCTCTTAACTTGTTTTCCCGTACACCGTATGGCCTACCGAAAGCTGACCACAACCGGTTTGCCCGTTGCACTGATATTTTCTTCTTTCTTTATTTTGCCCATATTTTTCACTCTTATAGTGATATTATTAATCCTAGAGTCAGCCGTGGGTAGCCTAGTGGTTAGAGCATCGAACACCAGACCGGAAGGCCTGGGTTCGAGATGCCCGATGCCACCAAATACCCTCCGAGTACACACGGGGTAAGTGCTCGTTAAATCAGTGGGTGGTCACAGCAGAAACCACGGGTGTAGCAGGCCTGAGAATATTTCCCTCCCCTCCAGTTCCATGCCTAAATTGTGGAGGTGGACATAGGTGGTGTCGCCATCTATCGTGTAGAAGTCCAACTTGTCTCAGGCTCTGGCAACTTCCCCTTCGGGAAGGACATGCCAACAACATTATTCCTTGTATTTTTAGCTTTTCGTAAAGAAATGTTCCTATCATTTATCTCTACACTTTTAAAATTCGAAGGTAAACAAACGTATGTATGTATGTATCTATCTATCTTTGTGCGTCTATCTTCTCACGAACCGCACGATGCAGAAACTCGCAGAAGGTACCAAAAGATCGGGAATGATCTGAGGAAGCCGTTTTGACCATTTATATTCCGATATTGTAATGAGTTAAAAAGATATTAATTAAAAACCTTAAAATGCCTAATTGTTTTACCCCTGTGCGTTGCTTATTTCGTAAAGCCTCATTTTCGTTTCGTTCGAGCGAAGTTCTGACTTTTTCGACGATTTTAAAATAGCTATCTAATTTTTGCTTTTAAAATCAGACAAAAAATAAGTACAGAATTGGAAAGATCATTTATTTCGCCACGATACGGTATAATTGTTTTTTACAAAATAATGATATTTTCTATTTTTTACGATTTTTTCTAAAATGAGTTAAAACCGATGCGTTTTTACAAAAATGATTTCTAAATCGTTGCCTATGAATTTATTTTCGTGTTATTAAAATGATATTTTGTGGCGATACGAAAAAAAATATATTACAAACACAAATAGACAGATACGCGAACATATTTAAGACACTCCCAAAAGCATTTTTTGCTGGCTCCCTTGATCTCTCCTATTTTTAGTCATGGTTAACCAGAAGTCATTAAAATCATATGATTCCTGGTAAAGACTTTTCTGATTGGTTAGCAAACGTGAACGATCCTGACTTAAAAACGTTTCAGTTTCAGTTTTTGGGAGATAAAGTTAAGGGGTTGCTTCCCATAAGGCGGGTAAAATAGTAATTAATTATCACACGAAGTCTTCTAGGGCTCAAAACCACTATGAATTAAAATAGCTCAAGAGAAAATGAGGAATTATTACATATACATAGATGATTACAGTAGGTTAGGTTCATCAGATTTAAATTTTGACGTATTGGAGGCTATAATTGAATACAATTCCTGTTTAATGTATCGATATCTTACACAAGTGTTAAAAGTAAATGAACTAATAATAAGTAACATCTACACAAAACATGAAAAAGTGGAAATCAAATGAACGGCTATGCACAATCACACATTGCAGTAGGGAGCAGAACAAAAGTTATGGATATAGTTTGCGAGACTACTCCATCTACTATTTGAACTATTCTACTCCATCCACCTTATTCCCCCGACATATCTCCATCGACTTATCATCTATTTTCACCTTTGACGATCATATGCGTGAAAAACATTTTAATAATGAAGAAGAACTGAAAAAAGAGATATACATCGACAGTCTTAGCAGTTTTATAAAAATGGCATTTGTTAATTAGCTCTTCTATTAGAAAGAGTTGCTCAATGGAAGGGTGGATACCTTGATGAATAAAATTGTTTTATTGAAAACTGTATAAGAGAGAGAGAGAGAGGTTTTTCCCAGTCAGAGTTCGAATAACAGAACTTTCCCTATTACCTGATATTACTAAAAATAATGGTTTCTTAATATTATAAAAATATATCAGGGTTTGATATAGTCTTATGCAAAGCTTTTTAGTATAACACCTTCTTTACCTCTAAATTAAATTATCTCGCAAAACTTGTAAATTAAATTTAGATTAGACAACTTTACACAATGAAGTACAAACAGCATATATCTAAGCATCTTAACAAAGCCGCAGTTTAAGTCTTGAACCTAAGCTAATAGTTTTATCATATTCAAAACAAAGGAATTCACTATTAAAAAGTTTTAAAAAAATTATTAATTTTATAAAAAGAGTTTTGTATCCCATAAATTCAGAACTTTTAAGAACATTTAAATTCCATAAAATGTATAAGATACACAATGAAGATTTAAAAAAATGGGAGGCTGACCCCCTTTGTACATTTCCAAATAAAATGCCTCAGATTCAATGTATCCATAAAAGAAGATAAACTTAATTGACATTTGGCCAGTCACAAGGCAGAACAAAATACTGAGAAACGTACAAATTCTGCTTTCTTAAAGTAAAGTTTATGTTTATAATTATTGTTTAATGACAAAAATACAGTTTTAGTTACATTAGTCAGTATTACATTTGATTAAGAAAACAAAAGAAAAATATATACGAAAATTAATGAACAGTTTTTAATTTTACAAACTGTTGAAGTTATAATTTATAGCAATACACTTAAGTGTTCATTTACAAGTCATAAAATGTGAATATTTGTGACTTGTGGATTATTCAATGCTTTTCTATTACTATTATCTTATTATTTGGAAAAAGTTTTTTAAAATGGAAATAAAAGTATGCTGCAATTTTTGAATTTCATAAAGACGGTCTTAATTTTATTTGTTATTTATTAAACAGGGAATAAGTTAGGACTCATATTTGTGTGTGATGTCCTATGTAGATCTTAATTCGAATACAAAATTTGTTTCTTATGTGATACGTATTATTTTTGTTCGCTTTTAGAAGATCAGATTGAAATAAGACGTTAGAAGTTTCAGATTCTGTGATTCTATAAGAAGCAAATGCAGACGAATCTCATTAGCTTTGATTAACTTTAGGTCAACTGGATTAATGGAACTCCGGATAAAACAAAATAAGTCACCAAATCAGCCAAGGTACATAGATAAGTACATTGTACAGCAAAAAATATGTATTTAAAAATAAAAGAAAGAAAAACCGATTAATAACGGCAGAATTTAAATTATTTTTATCTAATGGGCTGCATATTGGGAACTAAGCCTTTTCAGACACGGTGAATTCCCAGATGTGAAAGCTATTTCGTGGTGGCACCATCTAGTAGCGATTTTCGCCACCAAACTTCGATGCCTGAACAAATTTTAATTCAAGCTCTCATCGGATTGTAAATATGGTTTTGATTTAATTTTTCTGAGAGTACCAAAGCCAAATTGATACTCAAGGGATATTTTGCATGCCACATAATCATGTGGCATGCGTTCCTACCATTTTCCCAGCCGGAATATTTATCGACTCCTCCCGCAACCTTGGGCTTACGAAGCAGGTACGCTAACCCTAAACCCAAGTCATTGGCATCCACCTATATGGTGCCACGCTAAAAAGTAATACCAGCTCCCGGGGAATGTACTAATTCTGCAATGGTAATTACCAATCAGCAGCCCTGTTTGAAAGAATTGAAATAAATGCAATATTTAGATGATTTAATTTGTCACAGAAAAAATAACACTCTTAGAACCGAACTTAGCTTCCTATTTGCCTTTATAAGTGCTGATTTTTATTAAAAATTGTTAACAAGATCAAAAGATGTCAAGTTTAATGGGGTCCAGATTAATGAGGGTTTGTAAAAAAATGTAAAGATATTTAGTTTTTAAAAAATTTAAAAAAATTTTATTGAAAATAATGTTGTGTGTCAACACACACCCATTTTTTTCAGAAATTCATTTTTAATATCCGAAGCGAAAGTTTTCTAAGTGAAATACACACACACACAAACATAGTTTCCTCTTTTTTTATCTTTAATTTTTAGTATATTAAGACATCTCTTATTGACTCGCAATCCATTTCAAGAATTTTATTTTATTTATATCTGTGTTTATTTCTGTTACTTTTAAGTTATAAAAAGGAAACACAAGTTTTTTAAAAAAAATTATAATGTAAAATAGCCTGCGGTTAAATGTCATCGTCATCAAAACTTAAGTTTGTTACTCTACAAGTTGCAACAGCAGGTTCATTGTTATTATGATTCTTCCTATAGTAAAAATGATGCTCTTTATTCTTTGAAAATTATCATCAAAAACTAATTTTATTTTTAATAGCTTATACTCAAATTAATTTATTTGTTTCTTCATTGGGAACAAATTAAATGTAATTATCGAACTCATATTCCTTTGAATAAATGTCTCTGTTTTATTTTGAAATGGTTCGTCAGATTCAATTATTTTTGGAATGACATTTTTCACAGCTAATAAGCACCATTTTTATCATAAAAAATAATAATAATAACAAACATGTTATAACTACTTGCAAAATAACAAAAGTTTCGATGACGAGGGAATTTATGACATAAGATGTCAAATCTCTCTCAAGCAGAAATTTACAACTTCTTAAATTCCGCATATTAAAAACATTAAAGTTTAATGCACAAGAAACAGTATGCATAGTTTAACCAAGTTAAAGTTTAATATTTAAGAGTTAAGAAAATGAAATATTTGGCTTTCTTCCAAGGAATTGAAAGCGAGAACAGGAAAATAAACAGTAAGTCTGTAAGAGCATATTCAAGAAGTTAAATGAATAAATTGGCAATTGTGAGTAGAAATTGATAAAATACAATAAAGTCCCACAATAAAGTGCAATCAAGTCCTTCAATTCCCCTTATTTTGTGAAAAGAACTATATTCTATCATGGCTTCAATATTACATAATACATTTGTTTATTTGATTCTGCAATAAAACGATTAAACATTCTTTACAAATGATAGACTAACTGTTTGTTAACGTCGCACTACGAAATTACACCCGGGCTATTGGTGGCGAAACCGAGTTAAGTGACGAGAATGGCACTTGAACTGGCACCCCAATTTGTTTCATCAAGCTAACGTGAGGATGTTGAACCTCTGCAGAGAGAGTTATATTAACGTCACTTTATAAATAAACACGATGGAACTCGTAACTTTGAACCTCGGTCAAGTGACAAGGATGGCTCCTGAGCTTGTACCTCCTATCCAAACTGTCACACCACACCAATGGGAGAAAATTGAGCTTCGACAGATTGAGTGCATTGGTCCCATCTACACGGCGGGTCTTTAGTGGCATCAGGACTCAAACCTGTGACATTTCGGTCACAAGTTCGTGACCATAATCACTAGGTTTCAGTGGCCGCTTGAGCCTCTACAATAGTCTTTCTAAGATCATGATTGATTTGATTTTTAATTTACGTTACACTCTGAAGGAAAACACTTGTGCTACTGGTGATGAACCTTATAATTTGGAGCCTTGGTTCAAACTCGGTTTGAACTTAACAAACAGACCGTAGTCTGCTTGTTAAGTTGCCTTGAATGTCGTTTCTAATGTCCTTGATCCCAATAACAGAATTATATGAAAGGTAATAGTATAAAAGGTAATAGTAAATAAAAAGGTAGGGAATGGTAAATAATAAAAAGGAAGCAATAGTGTAAATAATAAAAGTAAGTAATAGTAAAGGTAATAAATAGTAAATAAAAAGGTAATAGCAAAAGTAATAGTAGTTAACTGCAGCTAATAAGAATTCTTGTAAAAGTAGTTAACATACAACTAATTTATTTCATAATTACACCCAATACATACGATATTTTCCCTTTCATTTTAATAACATTTTTTTTTTCCTTTTCCTTATTATTTGCCCAGAAGTATCACCATTATTTTTAGGTATACACAAAGAAATTACCTTAATCTTCGAAAATTGGTAATGTGAGTACGCTTTTCTCATGAAAAGCAAAATCAAAGAGTATAAAGATATGAATATTTGATCTATGTTGAGCAAATAGAGTTTTTAAATAATATTTTATCCTATTTTACTTTTTTTGTCTTAAGTCTACATTCTTATTTCTTAATAAGAACTGACGAGCAGTCAAGCTGTTCATTTTCAAAAATTTCTTTAATTTCAAACTTTTTTGTGTAATGTAAATATAGATCATTTAGTTTTATAAAAATACTCAAAACAAGGCTTTTTATATATATTATTTATATAGAATTTTTTAAAACATAATATATTTAAATATTTCTTTTCAGAGAATATAGTTTCGAAGTAAACTTATGTTTTATGAAATTTGCGTTTCAATTTAATAGAAATATTTGAGTTGCTAATTTTCAAACTTTTTTTTATTAATACAAAAGATTTAACCCGTTATAAAAATGTGTTTATACATTATTCAAAAGAAATAAAAGTATTAAAACATAGTTATACATAAGTAGTAAAAAAGCAATAAGTTAAATAAGTCAACTGTTTTATGTTACATTCAACGTAACACTAAGTTTGCTGTCCCGAAAACTGAAAGAAGATAATAGAGTTCTTTCGATATACATATACGGATATTTAAGTATTCGACATGAGTGTGAAAATAATTGTCACTTTGAAATCATATGTTAAAAAATAATTATAGCTATTTATTTCTTTTTATTTAAATAAAAATATCTCTTTGGATAAAGAACATTAGTATTCCTAGCAAGCTTAATTTGTTACATAAGATAGATATAACGTATAAAGTTATTATGCAATATTATACAATCAAAAAATAAAATTACCAAGAGGGAAAAAAAAAACTTACGAAATATTAAGAACGCCTTCAAAAATTATATTTATTTGCATTCTGGCAGCAACACCAATTGGAACTCCCAATTCCTTAAAAAAGATAAATAATAAAGCATTAATTAATTTCAGAGACTAATTAATTAGTTTCAGACACTGCATTGAAATTTCTACCTTTTGGTTATATAAACCATAAACGTATGGACATTAAAATTCGTTAAGATAATAATTAAAATGACATTCAATGACCACAGGCATTTTCATACACTGAAAGATTGAATTAATGCGATACAACGTTTTCTGAATATTAACTATATCATGTAGATAGATATGGAAATATAGTTAGACAAAGGGTTTTGAATATTAACTGTAACACGTACATAAAAATTACATATATAGAAATACAGTAATACAAAGATTTTTTTAACATTAACACGTGCATAAAAATTATGTATATATATATATACATACAGGGTGTCCAGCCTTAATGTGACCCAATAGCTAATTCCCGAACCGTTCGGTTTAGACATGTACTTCCAATTTGAAAAATGTTTTAAAAAAGGCAAGGAATGTTTTTACGTGCTTTTCGAACCAAAAAGCCTATTTAGAAAAAAATTACAAAAATTAAATTTTTATACGGTCCCCAGGTCCTATCACTTATATTTAGGAAAATATGCAGTTCACAAAAGCAAAGTAAACACAAAAAGTTTCATTTTATTACTATAAAAACTGACCGACTTATGCCTACATAAAATTGAAGCATCTGAATTGCTCAGAAAAGGGGGTCGTATATACATTGAGTTTAGAGAGCAGTAATTCACTATCTACAGAAAGAGCAAAAGAAAAGCATCATAGTAATATTGAAACATTGTTTTAAACATCATAGATTGACAATTTGTATTGCTGTATGGCAAACAATAAAAGTTAAATGAAAGAAATACAATTTGTACCGAAAAGATTAAAACAACTTATTTTAACAAATAGCAGCAAAAGAATGCAGGATTTGCCGTTCAAATTATAGCATTATGTAGAATGATGCGCCAATCATGAATCAGGGGCTTTATTATATCGGAATGACCAAATTAACTTAAATAATGATCAAAATGACTGCCTTCCGCAGAAATGCAGTATCGAACCCGCGTCAGAGCCTCCACCTGTAGCTTCTGCAACATAGTTGGTGTCACAGACATGCATGCCATGCTGATTCGATTGAGTAAATCGGATTTACTCGTGGATTCACGTTCGTACACTTTGCTTTTTAGGAAGCCCCAGAGAAAGAAATCCAGAGGACTTAGGAAACTTCCTCTAAAAAATCGGCTAATGGTCCAGATAAAATTTCCTTGTACGATTCTGATGTTAAAGGTCCATCGAAATACATTGGGCCAATTAAGGTGCTCTTCCATATTCCGCACCACACATTCACCGACCAATGCACTTGGTGGCGATTCGGTCATATTAGATGTGGGTTTTCGAGGGACCAATAATGCGTATTCTGCGTATTAATAGTGCCTTGCCTCGAGAACTGGCATTCATCCGACCACAAAACTTCATTAAAAAAAATCTGGATTTTCATCCAGTGTATTTAACACGAAATTGCAAAAATCAAAACGACGCTCCTGGTCTCCGGGCATTAGTTCCTGCCCCAGGACTGAACGATAAGGATATGCACCGTACGTATATAATATGTTCCACACCGTCAATTTTGAGTAGGAACAAGCCTTGCTAATATCCCGGATACTACGTTCAGGATGAGCCGGGGCATATTTTAGAACATCCTCAGCGGGTATCCGCAAGCTTGAAGGTGTGGCACGAGACAAAAAAATACGTCTATGACAACTCCCGGTTTTATACAAGCGTTGAACAGCACGGGCAATTGTAGAATAAGATGGATGTCTTCGATTGGAAAATTTAAATGCATAAAGTCTTGCAGGCTCTCTCTTATTTCGATTACACTGCACATACAACAGTACCATTTCGTAGTATTCTTCATTTGTATACATCTCGTTCTCCCGTACTAGAATTCGTAATATTACAATTGCAAGCGACTACACAACAGATTTTTAATAATCACCATGATCAGTACCGCAGCAAAAAAGCCTATTTTTTTTTGGAACTTCTTTTGAAATGTTTTCTTCATCCAAAATATTTTATTTTGTCAATATTTTACACGTACTGAATAAATTATATTCCTTAAGTACTCAATTATTGTATTATTAACGTAATTTATGTAGTTTTAAATTTAAAAACGATTTACGTAAGAGTGACGTGCAAGAGCGAAAATTTCCTGGCAGAGTTTTAATTAATTTTACTTTGGAGACGGCCCTTAACTAGCTTCTTGAAAACGACCGGGAAAATTGAGAAAATATACGATTTTCAAAGTTCCCTAACTGGGCCAGTTTTTATCGCAATAAAATGAAACTTTTTGTGTTTATTTTGTTTTTGTGTGGACTGCATCTTTTCCTAAATATAAGTGATATGACTTGGGGGCCGTATAAAAATTTAATTTTTTTCTAATTAGGCTTTTTGGTTCGAAAAGCACGTAAAAACATTCCTTACCTTTTTTAAAACATTTTTCAAATTGGAAGTACATGTCTAAACCGAAAGGTTCGGGAATTAGCTATTGGTTCACATTAAGGCTGGACACTCTGTATATATGTATATACTATGTAAAATTCGCAAATGTTTTCAGACCAAAGTAGGCCACAGCGTGCCAGTATAAGCCCAGTTTCATAACAAATTAGTATAATTTGATCTGATAAAGTTAACATCATTTAATTCTTTCATGCGTAAACAAACGTAACTGAGACGAAATCCTTTTTACAAATTGAGATAAACTTATGCAGTCTGAAAAAAATTTTCGGTTAAAATTAAATCGGTTAAAAACTAATCTGGGATGTTAACTTCGTCGCGGGGGCTGAAAATATAAACAATTTTCAAATAGATATAGTTCTTTCAAATTAAAATTAAATAATTCGAATTTTTTACACATTATTAATAAAGGAAAGAGGCTTCAAAAGTGTAAAATATTTAAAATATAATCATAATTTAAAAAATTATAAGCATATGAAAATACAGCATAACGTCGTTTATCCGAACCTTTATTATCCGGAGCATCAAATATCCGATCCAAAGTCCGGATACGTATTCGAACAGTGCAATGCTCAAGAGTTGTTTCGTGTGAGGCCAAAAGGGACGGTGAAACCCAAGGTGAGGGATATTTGGGGAATTTCAGCTGTGTGATTTGGTAAACATCTGCGCGAAATATTAGGACCGTTTGTTTCCGTGCTCTTTTGTTCAGTTTTGTTGATGTAGAAACCTGGATGGAAGATTGGACCTGAATGCGATGCAGAAGACTGTGGATTTCAAATGCTAAATGATGACGAGACTGTAACTTCCGTGCAAGAAGAATCCGACCCGTTGACGATGAAACGGATGAAAACGAGGACAACAACAACAACGAAAGTAGCAAGGGTCCATCAAATGCTGACGCATTTCTGCGTTAGAGACAGCTATGGAGTGGTACGACAACAATCAGAGTGCTGTCCTACTCAACTACTGCTACTGAAGAGAATCAGAGACCTTGCATTGAAAAAACGAAGGTGTACAATTGTACAATGAAAAATAAGTGATTATTTTCCCCAATCAAGGTAAAATTGCGACATTTGCACCTATTTTGCTTTTTCTTCAAGCACGTTTCGTGCATGTGATGATTTTAAATATTTGTATAGTGTCCAGTATCATATACTGCATGGATCGCATTCAGTTTTCAGTTATCCGAACAATCACGTATCCGAACGGTGTCCGGTCCCAATTGATTCGGATAAACGACTTTCTACTGTAGTAACAATTCCAAAAAAGCGCAACATTTGCAAATTTTCAATCCATAACAATCATTGTTATTTTTTTTACACACTCATACACACTTTATTTAATTTCTTCAGTTAAAACACTGGAACTTTTTCTTACAACATTTTCCAGTAGCTAGCCCATTTTAAGAATTAAAATGGAACGAATATTTCGAATTAAAAAATTTAGCCTTTAGTTGAGTGTGTGTGATTTAGCTGTTACTTTACAAGCTAGAAATAGAGTCGAATAATAACTTACTGGAATGATGTCTAAGTACATTCTGTGTTCCTGAGGATTTGGTCTCATTCCTATTACTCCTTGAGTATAGTTTGAATCGGCGAAAAGGAAATGTGGATAAGAAACTACTGCTGGTGCATCTAAGAAAATCAAATGTAATCTTCAGAATTAATCTAAAATAATTATGAACTAGACCTTAATAAGTACAAATGAATATAGTACGACAATTTATATAATGACAATTATAAATTAATTACCCATAAATGTGAGGGCAAATATATATAAACGAATCGAATATCATTGGGTTGGCAAGAAAGTAATTTTAGTTTTTTTTTGTATGAAATTTTACTGCACAAAAAAATTAATTTTATCTGTGAAATATCTTCCATTCTGTTCAACTACCTGTTGCCATTTTTCTAGTAACTTCACAAATCCACTCTTATTGAGTTTCTGGTCCTTATCAGCAAAAAACTCAACCAAGTGTGAATTGAATCATCATTATTTTTAATATTTTTTCCATTAAAATTTTTATGTAAAATTAAAAATAAATGATGATTTGATGGTGCAAGGTCGGGCTATACGGTGGATGCGACATCACTTCCCAACAAATTTCCAGCAACCAAGTCTTGATAAAGATTTTGCTAAAGATGCATCAAGTTTGACCATGATCTTTTCAATTAATGATATTGTAGACGATCGATTTTTCATCTCCGACCTTGCACCATCGGATTACCATTTATATCGAAGTTTACGAAGCAAAGGTAAAAAGTTCAGTAATAATGATGACCTCAAATTGCACTTGATTGAGTTTCTTGCTAATAAGGACCAGAATGAGTGAGTGAGTGAATATTAATGTTGCACTCTTCAGATGCACGAAGGCTTTTGGCGACGGATCGCGTAATTTTGAACCATGGTCAAGTGACGCGGACGACACCCGAGTTGGCACCCCCTCTCCTAACTACCACACCACACCATCGGGAGGACGTTTGAGCTCTCGTCAGATTTTACGTGCATCGCTTCCCTACACAGCGGGTCTTCAGTGGTACTGAGCTCAAACTCATGACACACTAGCCATGATCCGATACCTTGACCACTTGGCTACCGCGGCCACATAAGGACCAAAACCCTATGAGCTTGGTATCATGAAGGTTCTAGTTAAATGACAACATGTAATTAAACAGAGCGGAAAATATTTGACCGATTAAAGCTTATTTTTAGTAAAAAACAATTTTACTGAAAGAAACCGAAATTACTTTGTTTCCAAACCAATGAAATAAAGATTTCAATAATGATATTCCGCTCAAACTTGGATGGATTATATGAACGCGAAATCTTAAATACACAAAATTATTTAAGTAATTCAAAAAGCTATGAATTTAATATTTCAACATAGAATCTGCTTACTTTATTTTCAGTATCAGTTTAACTTTGACAAACTATCCTTAATTCTATTCGTAATTGTTTTCTTAAATTAAACAGTTAAAAAATAATTCAAAAGACGAATATTTTTGAAAGGTTCGCACACAATATGATCGCTATTAATAATGATACATATTTAGAATACTTTAAATAATAAAAAAGATTACACCAATTTAGGTTAATATTTCGGTTAAATAGCATTAATGAATGTATAAATCATATTTATAAATGCCATAGTACGACACATTAGATAATTGGTCATCTCATTAACGATTAATTGGGAAATAAACTTTAAATGAAAATAACGTTATATGTTATGGTTTTGAATAAAAAATTAAATTTAAGGAATAAATTTTAAACTATATATTTACTTCATTGCAGAGGTCTGACGTTTAACCAAATGAATACTGCACTTACAGGTTTAGGACAAAATAGATGGAACGTTTAATTCGAATTGTATCGTACTTCGATCATCCAAATCAATCTTGCTAATGTCTGTCCTCTAGTGAAGGCAAACGGGAAGATATCAGTAATGCATTTGATGGTGTAAATATTGTACGAGTAAATTATGCTCCCAGCAAAGAGTCATTACGTTGAATCGGCCCGATGTGCAAGATGTAGCACTTCTAGATTTCGTGTTTTTCGAGCGTCTTGTGGAGAACAGCCAACCTTGTGTGCGTTTCAAGAACCATTGCTTAAAATATTACGGCTGCTTACATTAACGTGGTAAGGGTCTCCTCTGAAAAGCAGAACAGAGAACAATCGAAGTTGACCGACTGGTATAAACGAGTGGCAAAGAGAAGAGTCACCCGAAAACACAAAACTAGACTGCCACAAATAGCCTTCGAGATGAATTTCCAATTCCAGAACCCCGTATCATATTCAATGGGACCTACATGCTGCAACAATTTATGGCAAAATAGCCCTTCTAAAACCATTATGTCACCACAGAATACTATGAAGCGAAGACAGTAGCGCCGAAATCAGCAAACTGAATATAGCAGCAATAAGAACTGGTTATTCAGTCTGCTGAATTAGTATTTACATTATTTTAGACTACCCACATGCAATCTCATCTGGGAAAGACCAGAAGAAATAATTCTTGTCGAGACTGTCTGCTTCCTAACTTGAGGCATGTAGTGGGGTCCGTAATGAGGTGGGGGGAAATATCTTGGCATGGCTGGAAGCCAATCGTACTCGCAAGGAAAAAGTTTGTAATCGGGCTTTATGGCATTGTTCTCATAAATCATTTTCATTCTATACTTCGGACTCTGTTTTTTGAAAAGTATCATGTATTCCAAAATGACAAATCCCCTGCTCACATTGTTTGTTGTGATCAAACATGTCAGACGAGAACGATGAGGGAGTAGTCAAGGGCTCCAGATCTCAATATTATCTAGCCCTTGTGATGTTTTTTAGAGAACAAATTCCGTACTTGGTTTCCTCTTCTACAAACACTACATGAGCTCTAGGCCACTCTGTGACATAAATAAATGGAACTTTGTACATGACCTTTACTTGTTAATCTAACATCGGTTGCAAACTGTAAATAAGATCAAGGGTCACCCAATCTCTTGCTAATAAATATTTTGCATTTTTCTGCAGGTGTTCCCATCATTTGTCCTTTTCCAGTAGACATAGTAACTAACGTATATTTACATTTTTCATTTAGTTAAATATTGTTTAAGGTATCCGCTATTTACGACAGCTTTTTTTTAAAAAAAAAATGGAGATATGGGGATTTTTTTGTGGTTTTTAGATTCGCTTAGTACATTTTAAGAAAAATATGCTAAAATTAAGAAGAGAAAAAGAAATTATTATTACTAAAATGGGAAAAATTGGTAAAAATTTACAAAAAATATCATAGACGGCCCATTCTGTACCAAAAGTTTCTGAACAAATTTTCAAATTTTCAATTCTGATGTGCTGCTATGTTATTTATTTTTGAAATGACCTTTAGGATAAGAGATATTTTAATTTTTACAAACACTAGAGCATTTTATCTTAGTTATTATATGAAATTGCAAAAAAAATCTATATATAGTTCATTATTTTCAAAACTTTTTCAGTAATCGCTGTCCCCGTTTGAGCATTTAAAATAAAAATACGTTTTGAGTAAAACGCGTTTTTAAGTATGACATCTTGCTTAAAGTAATGGCATCTTCTTTTACTAAAACACTTGTAGTTTTTGTTCTAATGTACAGAAAATAATAAACGGTATTATAAAGCTAATAAGATGGTCTACAAAATAAAATCATAAAAAATTTGTCAATTTTTAGCGAAATTCGCAATTTTAAGGTAGTCGAATACCTTAAGCCATCAAAATTTAAATAACGATATTGTCTACCTTAATATTATAGAAACTAATGAACTCCTCATCTTTCTTATAATTTGAAGTGTTCAGCTATAAATAATAATACATATCAAGAAAATTATATAATCTATTTCCAAAAAAGTTTGAAAAAATTATTAAAAATTTGAAAATTATATACCAAATTTGCAAGAACTAACGTTGAGGCCTCCTGCGGGCAAGCAGTTACCCTCTGAACAAAAACATTTGTTATTTGGGTCATACTTTCCATTATCCAATTCCTTATTGTCGGCCCAGTATCTGTACGCTTTAATACCTTTCACTTCAGTGTCAGCCAAATAAGAAAAAGATAATGACCTATTGTATTAAAAGAAAAGCGAGTGTTATATAAGACTATTCAAATGGCACAGCAAACAATAAAGCTTGTTTATTCAAATCACCTGTGAAAACCTTGAGGTTTTGAATAAAATAAATATAAAAGACACTAAGTATAACTTAAACCAATTTCCTCTTAGTAATTATACATATTAGTGTTTTTCAAAGACTAAAATGAAATGTTTGCACAATCTGTTGCAATAACTTGGTGGAAATGAAAGTAATAATTTAACAGCAGTAAATTTAAATAATAAATACTTTAAGTAGATATTATTATTGTCTATTAAAGTATAGCTGACATAGCTATTGAAACAATCGAGAAGAATAAATGCTTAAATGTAAGAGACGTTTCTACGCAAAATTTCAAGTTAAGAATTTTTTTCTTATCAAGTCGTATTCTGGAACAACAGATAGTAGATACTGAGTCAAAAGTATTAATCTATGATTCGTAATATATCGAGATAATAACCCATAAATGGTGATACGATAATTGTGAAATTTGATGACAACAAATGCTCTCTTTACTACAGGGGAACTTAAATATGTTTTTAAAATTATACAAAACAATTTTAGATTCAGATTTTATTCTCTATACATATTCATAAAGATGAAAAATAATATATCAAGCGCTTTTATATATAAATAAACACTCATAATAATATAATAATATAACAATAAGTCCCTCTTAATCTTTTGTCAAATTTCTAGGTCAGTATTTAATCTATTAGAGTATAATGATTTTTCATTTAACACAGCGTTTCTCAAACTGTGGGGCACGCCCTCCTAAGGGGGCATCATAATTTTACAAGGGGGGCGCGAGCATATCGAAAAGTCAAAAATAAGATTTTTAAAAAATTGCAAATTAACTGAAAGGAAGCAAAACAATACATTTTGGCATAATAAAAGTAAAGTGCACATTTACACTGGTATGATATACTTATAAATACATCAGTACTGCACTATGTATTCAATAATTATATTATCAGTACTAAGCTAAGAGCAAGATTAATAATTACTAGTAACTCCTATGAGCTTGCCATATACACAATTTAATACTTATATTGATAATTTGTGTGGTTTAAAATTAAAGTCGTACCATAGGTTTAGCGTCAAATACATTATTATTGAATTCAATACATTGTTATTATATGGAGGGGGCGCGATGAAAATTATGATTGAAAATTGGGGGTCGCAAGTATTCAAGTTTGAGAAGCACTGATTTAACATAATGTTTTCGATGTATTGTGAATGTTGGGAAGGTGTAGGATTAGAGATTATCTTGCCAAATCGCTGTTGTCTTAGAACTGAAAGTATAAGAATAGGCGACGCGGAAAGATTGCTTGGGTTCAAATAATAATCTCTTACACTATTGTAACCTTCAGAAGTGTTTTTTAACCTGATAGAGAATATTTTCCTCCATTATGATTTATTTCCTTAACTGAATTATCCGTTGATAATTTAGGATATTAATATTTTGCCGTGTCGTTAACAAAATATTGATTAATTTCGATAAATATTTTATACGATTCTATCTGCATAACGTATCTGTTTAACGTTTATTAAACGCATTAATAAGTAACAAGGTTTCAGATTTTAGCATTCTAAAAACGCCCAATGACAACTATTATAATAATTAGGGTGCCGAGACATTCCTAGGTTGAAATCCTTATTTTTTTGTCTAAGTATTAAAAAAAAGTAATCTCAGTTAAGACTCTTCATGATTCTATAATTATCTTCAAGGTGATGCTAAGCGATATTTGATGGTAATTTTTACAAACTAAACTATAAATAGTTTAAGGATAGTAAATACTATTCTGTTAGAGCAGTGAGTGTCCTTGGGATGCCAAAGAACTGCATTAGTTAAACGAGAATGTTTTAAAGATGTGTGTGTGTGTTGAGTTCTCGTTTTATATTTTGTTATTCTAGAAGAAAGTAGAAAAAAAACTATCAATATATAACGAATGAGAAAGGTAAATTCCTTTTAAAAAAATAAGGAATCAAATTCTTTCATTTATTTTACGTGTAAATAAAATGTCTTATCTTCCATAAAATAAGTAAGTAAGGCCGATTCCGAATGATTTTTAAAATCAAAAACCCAAAGTAATTTCAGTAACGTGAGACGTGCAAACACAACTTTTTAGAGGAAAATGAGATTAAAATAACGTAAAATTCTTGACAAAGTCCAATTTTCAGCTGGTCCAATTTCCTCATGCAAAATGTTTTAATGTTCAGCACAAAAATATAATTATTAAAATAATAACCTAATGACAAATGTAACTGTCAAGTATACACCAGAAAGTAAAAAAAGGCTGAGATCAGGGGCCGTATCAGCCGTATCAATGATACGGGGCCCCCTAGCTACAGAGGCCTCAATATATGTAAGCAAGAAAATCGTAATATGTTGAGGGGCGCAAAAATAGGGTGTCCAAGAAATTTTGATACACGGCCCACTCAGGTCAAGCTAAGCCAGTGATATGCGGTAAATTGCCCATTGCAATAATTTTTTCAGAATAATTTTTTTTCTTACTGTTAGTCATATTGTGTAGCATAAGGTGACAAGATTAGGCAGGCTATACGTAATGGAATCATTAATTCTTTTATAATCGCTGAATGGGCCATCTACTAATTTTTAAGTAAATAGTACATGTAAATGCATTATTATCAGTGGCAGAACGGAGAATTATAGGGGCCCCATGCAAAGTCAGCTTCTGGACCCCAAACCGGATCTTAGGCACTTAATGTCAGTCAAGTTTTAGCCCCATAAAATCCTAGCCCTCTTAGGGGGTTGGGGGGTGTACATTACACCCCTGATTATTATTCAAATTAGTTAGTGGGCATCTGAATGACTTCTACGTGGGGGAGACATATTAGGCATTTCATCATCACAATGGTTCTAAACATTACAGGAAATTTTTTTAAAAGAAAAAAATTGCCTTTTTTCTATTACTACTGGCAATTTCCCTTTTTTGAAAATCAGATTAATATTTGACTCTTAAAAAGGCATTAATATTTGTTATTTACGAAAAAAAGGTACTTTTCACATCTAATCAAAACTTAAACAAAATTAATATAATTTGTACCGTTTCTCTCTTGACCTCTAAGCTATGATTACCAACTATTTCAAGGATCGGCAAACTTTCAAGACACAAGAGCATAGACGTAGCTACTGCCGTATCAGGCGTATCAATGATACGGGGCACCCAAGCTATAGGGGCCCCACCATGTGTATAACAATAGTCTCACTAAAAGGGTTCTCATATCTAAAAAGGGCCCCGAAGGAATTTTGATACAGGGCCCACTCAGAACTAGCTACGCCAATTGACTGAGAGATATCTTTTTTGAGAGGAAAATTAAAGTGGAGACATAATAAAAAAATTTCAGAACAGAAATTATTTGAATTGAATTCTCAAAGCGTTTTCAAGTAACCACTAGGGAAATTTAATTTATGGATTGTTTGATGAATTTGAGAACTTCATCTCTCTCTCTCTCTTGTGAAGGAACTGTCATATATGCAGACTAAAATTGTTTTTTCAGGAGATCTAAAAGTGGGAATGAAAAGGACATGAGATTGTAACTGTGAAAAGAGGGTGATGAGATTATAATTGTCAGGAGAGATTTTTACGGCTTTTAGTGTAAACATTGACTCGTGAAGCTTCGCGTTGTTGCTGTTTGGACTTTTTCTAGATTTGGAGCCTGCGTGGATGTAATTCGTGAGAAAGTTACATGAATCTTTATTATTATTGGTTAGAATTCAAAGTTTATTTCGCTCTATTAAAAAATTAACATGCTAAGATATAAGATAAAATAAATTTGCGGTTTTACAATGATGTCTGATCATTATCTTCAAACTCTAGTTCAAAATCCAATTAATTTTAGGTTGTTAAAAAGACTTAAAAGCCATATTATAAGGCCACAATGGGTAATAATAATTGAATGTGTTATTATATCATCACAGTTCTTATATGTTATATTTTTTATTCGAAATCCGGCTCAAAGAATTTCTTGTTTTGTCTCATCTAGAATCTCCTATTAGAGGCATTGCCGCCACTGAAGTACATGCACATCGCGAAGCCTATCCACATCTAATTTGGGTAAAGTTTCGCATAAAGTTTTTATTTCTCTTATGGCATCAGCTATTGCCAACAGTAAATAAAGGAACCGCGATCTACTTGTCTAGATGGGACATTATTACGGCTGTAAGAGGGGTGTTAGCATGATTTAAGAGTCATGTAATATTAGAACATAATTTAATTACAGCTTTCTCTTCTTTATATAATGGTTATAGTCTTGTATTTGAAGTTTAACTAAGGTATCCGACTGCGTTCAAAACCATGATTTTTCAAAATCGTACAAACGAATATTTCTTTTAATATTTAGTGTCACTTTAATTTGAATACACGAATAAAACTGTTTTAAAAATATTATTACAATAAAAAATTATGTAAATGCATTATTTTGGCATAAAAATGAACTTAGAATGACCTATTTCCAAAATATTCTTCTTTTATGAAAAATGCTTCCATTTTTTTATTATTTTGCTTATATATAGCTAAGAGTACTCCAGAGAACCTGAACTAGGATTTTTGGAAGATTCACGTTATTTTCAGATTTATTACACCAATTGAAATTATTACCGGTGTTTTTTTGTTTTTTTTTGTTAAAATTTCTCTACTCTGATGTACTAAATTATGGATAAATCCACTTCTAAGTTATATAGTTCAAAAATCCTAGTTCAGGCTCTGTACAGAGGTCTACGCTATATATAGGCTAAATATTATCATTATGTTGTTGTTTCTAATGCCACCTGTCTGACGGTGTCAGATCGAGCCCACGAAATTCATCGTGGCAAGTGGCTAGGTGTACGCCTGTCGTTAGCTCTGAGCTTTGAGCACCGTGCAGGTGACAGTATGATTTGGCTTGGTTCATACACGATAGATGGCGACACCACCTATCTCCACCTCCACAATTTAGGCATGGAACTGGAGGGGAAGGAAATATTCTCCAGCTCCCTGCACCCGAGGGTTGCTGCTACGACCGCCCACAAGACTTTCGTCCCACTGATTTAACGAGCACGTACTCCGTGTGTACTCGGAGGGTATTTTGTGACATCGGGCATCGAACACAGGCCTTCCGGTCTGGCGTCCAATGCTCTATCCACTAGGCTACCCATAGCCCTATTATCATTATAAAAGCATTTTCCATAAAATGAGGCCCTATTATTTTGAAAATAGGTAATTCTATGTTCATTTTTTGCCAAAATGTTGCATTCAAAAAATATTTAACTGTAAAAATAGTTTTAAAACAACTTTTCTACCAATTTCTAATCTAAGCGTCACTAAATATTTAAAAAAAAATCGTTTGCAAAATAGTGATTCCGAACGTAGTCGAATACCTTAATGTTAAATTTTGAGAGTTTAACTTTTTTTTAATCTTAACAATAACAAATTTAATGCTAAAACTTTTCAGATTCTGATTTATTTTGAGTTTAGCAAATGTTTTTTGAGTCGTAGATTAATTAAATTATGACTCGCATCAGGAATAATGTTAAATTTAACCATCGAAATTTAATGGATAATTACTATTACTGCTTCATTTTGTATAGCATGCGCCGTGTTTTTTTAACAAAAGAACCGGATTTTTTTACATCAAGATGGATTAAAATAATTATCTCAGAAAAAAAATGCTCTGCGTTCTGATACACGTATATTCTGAATCAAGAAAATAGGCTCTTTGAAAAATCTATTGACGCTAGCAGTAAGTGATGATAGCGATTAATCTACGTTTCAAAATATATTCCAAGAACGCATTTACGGTAAGAAATTCAAAAGCTATGAAAAAAGGGGTTGTATTATTTTTACTTATTTTATACACACTCCAAGCATTTTTATTCATGCCTTAAATGATTTCTATACATAAACCTCTTTATTTTAAAAATTGCTATTTGAAGAACGTAATAATTATTCTATTGCTTGGAATTTTTTTGGTCTAGCTTTGCTTCATTATATATATATATATATATATATATTTTTTTCATTTTTGTCGTATATGCAATGGATTGCGTCATACGATTTTCGATGTATTTATATTACCATTTGGATTTAATGAAGGCCAAATGATTAAAAACATTTAAAAGCGCACGAATCAGTTGAAGGCCAAATAAGGCAAACTTGAATTTGTTTTCGACCTTTTTTTTAAAGAAAACTGAATCTAAGTAATTAGTCATTCACTAAATAGTTGCTCAAAAAGGAAAATTTAATTAACTTTAAAATGTCCACTTCTGCTATTTGAAGACACATAGGTCAGATGTTTTAATAAAAAAAAAACGTCGCGTTCCCCAAAAGTAGTTTTACTTTATGCATACAATCGCTTTTATTATTACAACGCAGCAGTCTGATAAAAATGTACGGTTGTGGTGACTTCGCATTTTCAAATCTTCTAAATATTAAAAAACGTAGATTTTTTTCTTATCATTTAATGCCTATGAACCGAGAATAACAATCAGGTAAAATATTTATATGAAGGATTTATTTATAATAACGATAAATATTCACGAAATTGCGTCAATATTAAATAAAATTCTAAAATGGAATATCAAACGTAGGGAGTATTTATTTAGTATTTAGTTTTTATTTATTTAGAGTTTTTATGTTTAGTATTTACAATCCATCTTAATTATCTTATTACGTGGCTCTTTAATGTATTCTAAATACATTTAAGAAGTTTTCTGCAAAAGAAGTTACTTTTAGTCGTTTAATTATAAGGATCGAAAGTCAAATTATGATGCATTTGTACACTCATTTTTCTATTCCATTTTTTCCCCGGAGTGTCAACGCTGGAATAAATATATATTCACAGAGGATTGATTAACTTGCGGAATTTGTATTCTTAAAATATTACCTTTGAAAATAAGAAATGGAAATCGGTACCTATAAATTACATAATGCTGCATAATCACAATGTTCAATTATGTAACACTATTTTAATAAATCAAAAATACAAAAAGCAACGTAAGTAACAATAAAAGATTTAAGATTTCAGCGACTCTTTAAAAAGATAATAATTGATGACGCAAAAATCTCGCGTAACTTTAAGACGACAGACAGGTTTCATACTGGATGGCGCGTGGGAGCTTCCTTTTTTCAAAATGCAATAAAACACACTACATATTTCATTTGACTTTATTATTATTTTCCGCCTACCATTCAACATTGTAAGTTTGAAGTTACACAGTGTAAAACTCAATGTCTGTTAAATGTCGCCCTCCATTATCAATACACTGATGCAGTCCATTTTTAAAACTTTGAGTCACCTTTTCAAGCATATCGACCGGGATAATGTCAATTTTGGCTTGGATGCTGTTTCTTAGGTCTTCTAGGGTTTTGGAGCCATCTTTGTAAACCAGGGACTTAAAATAAGCTCACAGGAAGCAATCAAGAGGGGATAAATAAGGTGAGCACTCAGGCCAGAGTTTACATCCCCTAGCAAGAGATCAGCCATTCGGGGAGGGCAGTTTTTAAAATACCCATGGAAACCCTGGTGTGGGCTGTGGCACCATCTTGTTGTAACTAGGGTTTCTTTCCCGGGAAATCATAAGATTCCTGTACATTTTCTATTCCCGGGAAACACACGGGGCTTGAATTATCTATGAGGTAGCTATTTTTGACTTGCCTATAGATTTCAATCTCGGACATCGTTAACTGCTCCTACTGGGGCAATTTGCGAACGTCTACCCCGAACTTCTGGACGAAGGAATGTTCGTTATCCCAACTGTGGGACAAGAGTGTAATATGAGAATTTTGGGAGTGAGAATTTTTCCAGCTAGCCGTGGGAAGGAGTATCTGTCCAGATTAATTCTTGTCTATCTGTGTATCGAGCTTCGTATATATAAGAAATATTGGGTTTTTAAAGCAATCACATTTCTTTGCTAACCAGCGCTTGTGATCGAAGTTCCAAGATCTAGATTTATGTGGATAGTGTAAGTACTAATATTTAAAACTATTATTTATTTAATCTTTTTTAAAAAAGTTTTTCGGATAATTGTCTTTATTATGAGCTATTTAATTGAATCAGCCATTTGAAGAAGGGAATGAATCCACAAACTGTTTGGGGGAGAATATTTTTATAAGCAATCGCACAATTTCTCTTATTTATTATTTTTCTAAACTTAATTTTCGTGTGAGATTCTTATATTGATATTTATTTATACTTATGTAACAATAATACAGCAATTCTATAAGCAAGAAATCGGTTATACATATAAAATATCTTAAATACAATAATTGCTATTTTTAACGTACATAATCAGCACTTCAGCTGCAAATGAGTTTTCAAGTATATATTAATATTTTTCTGTTAGTAGCAACATTAGAGAAATAATTCATTCAGCTTTGACTGGTTTATTTTCAAACTCATGTGAGTCAGTAAAGGAACATTAAATTTAGTAATTATTTTTCAAATGTGAATTTTTCCAATACTATTTCTTTTATTTCGCTCACGCTTTTGTTGATGTGCGCAAACAGAAATGGAGCACCATTCTGTACAAAATATTATACGCCGTTAAAATATTATACCCCATTAAAATATTATACGCCATATCTGATGCGTTTGACGAAACCGAAGCTGCCATCTTTACCGCCATCTTGTTTATGATGTAGGGCGCCGAAAAACCCCATTGGTTGGAATTTCAAGCAACTTTTATTTGGAACAATTTTTTCAGCTCACTGGGAAGAAGTTGTTCGGAGCCGTTGCTATGGCAACTAGGTAGAAATTATTTGGAATTGGTTGCTTTGAAGGAAAATTACTCCAAATACGTGTACGTGTGATACGGCCTTCAGGCTATTATAGATCCAAATTTCTTAAGGCAGACTAATAAGGGATGAATTAAGAACTAAAATGATTCATTTTATCTAACTAAACAATACACAAAAATCAATTTGAAAGTTAAAATAATAAAAGCTTGAATTAAATACAATAATTTAGCAACTTAACAGAGGAATAGATAAAATTTGTAGGTTGTGTTGAATAACTTATTACGCATGAATACAAGGATGAATAATTTATAGCCTTACATAGCATTTATTATTTACATTTATTATTACATAACCTTATATTATTTTACTTAATTCAAATGAGCCTCTTAAGAAGAAGCTCAAGCATCGTTATCTTTTCTAGATTAGAATGCTAATAATGACTAAAAACTAAAAAATACAAACCACTTTAGCTCTTTGTATATTCGGGAAAACAGCTTTGGGAAACGAACAGGGGGGAAAATAATGGTCTTGGAAATTTTCACTTTCGATTTAATAACTATTAAATGTGAACACGAAGGTTCACAGAATGCAAAGTAATTGTAATGACTTATAAATCCCTAAATTTTCCGTTTTCATCTGTAAATATAGGGGAAAAGCTACTCACTCATTCACTCATCAAGAGATCAGCCAGGAATATTTCTTTTAATGAGTTGAGACTGGTTTTTTGACAATCGACTCCCAAGGGGGTTGCGGGGGCGTTATAGACAAAAAAATCCCGTTTTTGAACCATTAGACCTTCTGAGACCTGTTGACTTAAAATTTGGTAAACATGTTTTTTGTTGTTGTTGTTTCTCAGAGATCCGTTAGGAATGGATTTTTTGCAAATCGACTCCGATGGGTGGGGGGGGGGTAATTTAAAAGTGGGTGGAGGCGTTAGAGATTAAAAAATTCCCGTTTTTGAGCTATTAGAATTACAAACTTGAAAACTGGAAAAAAAATTTCCTCTGTGTTGAGTAGAGATCCAGAAATATAAATTATAGTTTTAACGAAAACTAAGAAAACGCTTTTATGGTTAATCGAACTAAAAATTTAAAAAAATAATTATCTTAATATAAAAATAAAATGTTTAACAAGAAAATTGATGTCATTGGGGTAAAAGCGTTGGTGCCCGATATCAGTTGTTATAATTCCTTACTAGTTCTGTTCCAAAATCCTGAGTTAGTGTAAAAATGTAGTACAAAGCACCCCACGCTTTTACCACAATGACATTAATTTTCCCGTAAGTCATTTTATTCTTATATTAAATTTTTTTTTACTTTTTAGTTCGATCAACCACAAAGTGCATTTTAGTTTTTTTAAAACTAGAATTTATTTTCATTTTTTAGTTCCATCTACGAGAAAAACATACTTTTTTAGTTTTTTAAACTATCATTTATTCATTGATGAATTAATCTTAAATGCGTCATTTTTCAGAATCTGGAATACCCATTGGCATCCTATTAGTGCGTCGATGCAGCCTGGTTTGCAAAATGTAGGATCAGTCAACTGAAGAAAGTCTGGAAGAGCTAAGTTTGAAATATTTCATTCGAAAGAAGGTGTTAAGTCAATGATATTTTTCACTAAAAAGGTCTTAATATTCTCTCTGAAACTTATATTAATCCAGTGACCTCTGAATCAATTCTCAGCTGTTTTGGTAAAATGAAGCAATGAATGATGTTTCATTCCTCAGATTCGACAACAGAATTTAGAAAAACTGATTTTACATGCACGAGTTTTTTTTATTTCCATTTTCAGAAAAATTAGACAATTGTTTATATTAAGGTAAGAAATTGCTGACGCACATTTTTTCGCTTTTTTATGGTTGTAACTTAATCTTTTAGTCGCCAAATCTGGAAATGGGATAATGAATTAGTTGCCAAATCTGGAAATGGGATATTGAATTAGTCGCCAAATCTGTATATGGTATAATGAATTAGTCACCAAATCTAATAATCATTATTCCTGATGATCCTCATCAGGATAATAGAACAAAATCATGAAATTATTGTATTACCATCGGTCCTTGAAAAGTGTGCAAAATTTCGAATTAATGTGACCTTTTAAAGTATACGACTACTTGCGACAACTTTAAAAAAAAAATTGAGAAATAGAGATTTTTCTGTTGTTTTTTAGATTTGTTTAGTACATTTTAAGAAAAATATGCTAAAATTAAGAATAGAAAACGAAATTATCATTACTAAAATGGGGGAAATGGGTCAAAATGTTCAATTTTTCAAGTCTGATGTGTTGCTATGTTATTCCTTTTTGAAATTACTTTCAAGATAAGAGATATTTTAATTTTTACAAAAATTAAAACACTTTATCTTTGTTATTACATGAAATTGCTTAAACAAACAGTGATTATATTCACATAAGATGCTGTAAATTTTGTAATAAAAAAGTGATTGATTTAATCTGAAGGTTAAAACACTTGTACTATTTTACAGAACATACACAAAAATTTCAGTTATTTATTTTCAAAATGTTTTTAGCAATCGCTGTCCCCGTTTGATCATTTTCAAAAAAACATATTTCGAGTAAAACGCGTTTTAAATTACGGCATCTTGCTTAAAGTAATGGTATCTGCTTTTACTACAACACTTGTAGTTTTTGCTCCAGTGAACAGAAAATAATAAACTTGGTATCTTTATAAAACTAATAAGACGGCCTATAAAATAAAATCATAAAAAAATTGTCAATTTTTGGCAAAATTCATAGGGTAGTCGGATACCTTAAGTGCGTAAAAATCGAGTTCAAGGATTCCGTTACATACAAGTGAAGCTTATAAAAGCGTGTTAAAAACGGGTTTTATAGAAATCGAATCCCAAGAGAAATTGCCGGGGGAAGGAGAGAAGTACTGTGTGTTATAGATAAAAGAAATTCCGTTTATGAACGATTAGACTTAGAGATTCGGAATTCGGTATGAAAATTTCTTTTAATGAGTTGAGATCCGCTTAAAATAGTGTTTGAGGAAATCGACTACGGGGAGAGGGGTTACTGGGGCGTACGTAAATGATAAATTTCTTCTATTTCAGAAATCTCAAGAGGTAAATGCTATAACAATACTTTTTAATGTAATCCAAGCCTTAATACTAGAATTAAAATATCAACCTAAAAATAATGTATTATCTTACAATGTCATGAAATACCCATCAAAGTTAGTTTTAATATAAATAACAAAACTTTACTTACGAAATATCTCGGAAAAGTTGAAATTAGAAAAAAATAACATAAAAACTTACATTTCTCACTTTTTTTCCTTAGAATTTAATACAAATGCGTTCATAATGCTTCTAAAATGACAGAAACCAACGATAATATTTTTATTTAATCTAATAGAGGAATTAAAGTTTAGGTAAATATTTCTGAGAAGTTCATTAATTATTTTCATTTTAATATTTCGTGGGAAAATAAACTTAATAGAATGATTACCTGCATATATCCGTAACGAAAAGAGTTATTTTATCTTGACGTGTTCTTTTTGGGGGCCACATATCACCAGCTGTAAAACAATTTTGAAAACTTTTGAATACACACAGATGAAATATTAAAAAAATAATGTTCTAGAAATTAAAACGAAAGAACAAGACTAATTACCCCTTGCTTCAAAAAAATTTTAAAAAAAATACGCATTATAATACAAATTATTTTCGGTATCATTGTTTAAAAAGAACTTTTTTTAAAGTTTACTTATGAAATTTCAACTCTTTATCCTCAGCATATTTTTTAAAATTTTAAATTCCAACATAAATGAAATTCCTATAGTTAGTTTTTTGATCGTGATGCAAAGATGTTGGGGTCACACAACACGTAAAAGAGGTCCCAAAAATCACGCAAGATATGAATTTTGCGATCTGTGTAGGGTTAAATGTTGTCAGCAAATAAAAAGACCCTGACGCTTGACAGTTTAGGATTATTAAAAATAGAGTCCTACTCGAAAGAACAGTATATTTTCATCGTTGAAAATATTTTAAAAATAATCAAGACATAGCTATCGCGACATAACAATCAAGTTTTTTTTGTGACTGAATCGTACGATATAGACATGGACGAAATGTGGTTTCAACAAGACGGTACCGAGTGCGTGCCCTAAGGTCAGAGGAACAATTCAATAACTGCACGAGTCAGTTCTTAGTCGCGTAAATTCCCATTTTGATGATAAGAACTGGACGTTCTTTACACGTGATTCAAGGGCACTCTGTGCTGTACTGCTCCCTCAAACTCTCGAAAACCATGTTCTCCTTCTCACCACTTGACTCAATTAGAAGGACACTGTAAAAGCTACATTTTTCCCAAGCAACTACTTGTGTATTGAAAATGCAGAAGGCTTTTTATTGCTTTTTCAGTATACCGAGGAGTTCAGCAGTCCCTTTTCACTCAACTTCGTTTATTCGTGTGAAAGTAATTATCTGCCCTCTTCACACTATAGGTATGGTGACAGGAAAGGCGTTGATTGGCACAAAGTTGCCAAAAGTGAAACCGGCTAAGGTTTATTCCAACAAGCCCATGACCACCCACGTTTTGAAGGAGGAAATTCTGTGTGTGAGTACTGTATCTATAAAATTCAATCAAATTTATGCAAAACGATCATGAAAATTTCAAAAGAGTGCTTATGTGCCCCAACAAAATTGTGTTGGTCATTTACCCGATATTCTATTCCATGCATAATCCTATACCCTATGAATTATTTCCAACTTTTAATTATGGACCCGTGTTTTCTATCAAAATTAATTCTTGAGTGAATTTTGAGACACCCTTAATTTGCATTGGATGTTCTTCATTTCCTCGGAGAAATTCTACGAATAAATGTAGAGCAAGAAGATTAAAATAATATTTGCTCTCATAGATAAAAAAAAAACAGTAGTATTGCATTGAAAATATCATTGAAAAGGATATAATAAATTATAGTTTTAAAAAAACTAAAAACGTCTTTTTAGAACTTATTTGTTATTAAATCTTTTAGTCACCAAATCTGGAAATGAGATCTGAAATGAGTCACCAGATGCGGGATGGGATTTGAAAATGGGATATCGTTAATCCTGATGATCTTGATCAGGACAATGGAACAAAATTATTAAATTATTGTATTGTCATCGGTCCTGGACAAGTGAGCAAAATTTCGAATTAATCTGACCTTTTAAAGTGGGTAAAAATTGAGTTCAAAGATTCCGTTACATACAAGTGGAGCTTATAAATGGATGTTAAAAGAACACAAAACAAATCATCAAACATCAGCAACAAATTAAATTAATATCGAAAACCTTCGAATGATTTAGCAATTTTTTTAACCTTTCAAACAGATTTGATACTTTAAAAAAAATTACATTACTATAAAAATTAGAAGAAAAACATAAATATTATTTTACCAACTGTTTTAATTAAAATGCTAAATTAAATAGGATTGATTAGAGGCGAAAGTTATGAGAATTCTTTGATTATTTTAGTTAATAATATAAGTTATTTATTGTAAGCGTATAAGTAAAAGCGTATAATGGATGAAAACAATATCTGAGGAATTAAAAGCCTTACCAGATCCGTTTATCATGTTGCAGGGAGGATCATAAGCAGGTACAGTACTAAAAATAAATATTAAAAAAATGTGAGTATAAAAAAAAATACACCTTGTAACAGCTTTGTGTGTGATGATTACATTTTTATTTATACAGAAGGTCGTTCTCACAATATGGAAACGATTTTGATTGTTAATTTTCATCAATAAATTACATATTTTATGTGGAAATGTGCTTCTATCTGATGGTCATGATCCTTGACAATAGCTCTAGCTCTAAATTTTCATGAAAAAAAAAATTTTCTGAGTACTGTCATAGAAATTTTACTCCAGTCTTCTTGAAACGTTTACCAAAGACCGTTCAGTATTCTCGGATGCCGTTTTCCTCAGGTTTGTTTTAATAAACCGAAAGCACAGAAGTCTATTGAAGATGCGCAGGGTGATTTTGCACGTATTTCATCAAATGGGATACATTTTATTCCTGTTTCTGATTCTTTACTTCCTAAACAAACGGCAGTTGACTTAGACGTATGACTAGAGGCTTTGTTCATATGAAGCTCAAAATTACGAATGTCTTTTCCATATAAAGTTGGAATTTCTTCTTCAAAAATTGCTTCTAAAATATTCTGCTGATAGTAGAGTCAATTAACTTTGCCTTTACTTGAGACTTTTTGGTTTTTTAATTTGCCGTTGTTAGAAAATCCTGCAACTATCATGAATGTCACAAAACATCATACGTGACTGAGTGTACGCAAAACATGTGCGGTCGGCGCGCGCAGCTCAAGACTACAATAAAAGGAGTAACGGAGGCGTAATTAAAGCCATTCGCTTCAACTTTAAAAAGTTTTTTAGTGAAATATGGCTAGAAGAAATCACCTGGACGAATTCATACATAGAAGAATAATCGGAAAGCTGGAGGAAGGGTGCAATTTGACCAGCGTAGCTGAAGAGTTCTGAATCAATAAAAGTGTTGTTTCGTGCGCTTGGAAAGCTTTCCAAATCATAGGTACAGATGTTACAAAGGTTGGTGGTGGCCGCCCTAGGAAAAAAATTGCAGTGGATGACCGATACATCATCTTACAGGAGAAAAGAGCCTGATACCAGACAACAGGAGCTATTGCTCAGCAACTGTGTACAGCAAAAAGGTGACATGTGTCGTAGTTTACTGTGACCAGACACCCTTCACAAAAGTGTCCTATTCGCCCACCGTCCTAAATGCTGCATCCCTTTGAAAATTGGTCATCGTTGGCACCGTTTAGAGCGGTGTAAGCATTGGAAAAAGTGGACATCTCATCAATGGAATTGTATCTCTCCAAATTAACTGGCGTTGATTTGGAGAGAGGTCAGGACACGGTTTCATCCCAGTAACATCATGGAGATAGACCATTACTGTGGTCCTGAAGTTGTCTTAAGAAGTATTATGCTGACTGGGCGAACTGAGCTCCAGGTTTTCGAGAAAGATTCTGTTGTAAGGAGGTGATCCTTCCCCATGTGCATCTTTTTCGAGGTACTACTGGACCAGACTTCATTTTTATGGATGACAATGCACGGCAACACCGGACTGCTGATATTAAGAAGCTATTGGAAAGTAAAGATATCACTCGGATGGCTTGTGGTCAATGTTCTCCCCTGATTTAAATTCCACAGAACGTGTGTGAGAAGCTTTGAGGAGACGCGCTTTGTGGCATGATTATATCCTCCGGGGAACGCTCAACAACTGAAGCCGATGCTGATTGAGGAATGAGACCTCAAGATCTGTTGGACAATCTGGTGCTAGATATGTAGAGATGGTGCGAAGAAACCATTGCAATAAGGGGAGAGCATATCCAATTCCAAGAAACACCTGCTTCTTGTTCTTCCTCTTGGATAGACAATTATGTGTAACGATATACTATGAGTTCAATAAAACCTGTTTTTTTTATCTGATACTATATGCATATTCATTTTTGCGCAACTATGCTTTCGTCTTCATTTAAGTACAAAATGCTGCCTCTCATTTCTGAATTTAATGTCTCTCAGATGTTTCGCGGGGAGTTATGGCAAAAAAATACGCGTTGCTTAAGTTTTGTTTACCAGTGTACTTTCCGGACACGCCTTGCATTCTGTATGGTAATGTTACAACATAAAAAGCTAAGGTTTCTAAAATGTCATAAAAATTTAATTATATACAACATCACTCACTTTTCTCCGTTCCATGAATCAATCTCGTCTACTGTTTCGATATCATTTTCACCCGTAAACATAGTAATTAGTCCATCATCAGTTCCGTTACGCTGTTAAAAATGGATCAAAAAGAATCAAAATAGTTATTTTATAATTTTAAAAATTAATCTTGGAAAAAATATTTTAACAAATTGTGAGTAAAAAAAATATTTGGTAACTTTAAAATAAAGTATTATAATTTCATATATTTCTTCCTGGTCAAAAACATAGAAAAATTCCTAAATGTAAATAATTTATTGGAATTAATATCAAAATATATTCAATGTACTAGTTAAAAGGATTCTGTTTAATGTAAATCATCTAATTATTTTAATAAGACAACTTTTTTCCACATTTCTTATTAAACCTTGAGTTTTTTTTTTTGTGTGTATTAGTTCAAAAACAGGTGTATAGTTATTTGTATCTAACGAAGGCCAATTTGTGAGAAACAATGTAAAAAGAGAAATTTAGAAGTAGTTATATTTTCTGCCTACTTTATTACAGTTATTAATATATAAAATAGTTTAACATAAATTAGTATATGTAATAAGAGAAATATAGATGCAATTACACTCTTTCTACTTAACAGGTTTTCAATTTGCAAAATTAGTTGCAAACTAGAGACAAAAATGCATTGATGTTGTGCAAGAGAAGGATTTTGATGTGTACTCAAGTATATTATTAATTATATACTGCTGCGCAGAACTTAAATTTTATTTACATTATGTGGAGCGTCATTGAAAATTTAAATGTAAAATTTAGTTTGAATTACATTATCGATTTATATTTTATGTAGATTTTAGTAATATTAAAGACTTTTGTAATAAATATTGAATGCTTTTAAAATTTTTGCAATAAACTAAAAGAATAGTGAATGAATAACTCTAGATAAACTATATTTAAAGGTTTGAATAATTCAAACTCGCTGTGTTGAGTCGCAATTTTCGGCGTTTGTTTTAAAGTGCAAAATGAATTATACAATTTTTTATGCGAGTTATATAAGTGCGCACTTAGAATAATCTAAAACGAATATTATGTTTTCTAATTTATTTATATTATTCAAGCTATATAAAAAAATCAAGTTTTTTTTCTTTACTTTTAAAACAAAATTCGGAGTTTTTCTTGGCATGGTTATCTAGGAATTCAACAGAAAATCAGCAGTTTCTGCATTATGATTAATATGAAGATAAAAATAGAAAAAAAATAATATTCGCGCTTTTTATCTCACGTAATTTATTCTTTGTTAGCCAAGTAAAATCAGATGATAATGAATGCTGAGAATAAATATGATTTGAATTTTTACTTTAAAAATTACAGTAAAAAAAAATCATATTTGCTAAAGGCTAACTTGTAAAATAGTAAGTACACTACAGATGACACATTTCACAGATTTAAAATGCTTCAGCTTCTAATTTTTATCACATATTCCTAAATAAACCGGTGTGTGTGTGTGTGTGTGTGAGAATATGAAAATGGTCGCTATACATTTGTTGTATAGAGTTCGCATTAAAAAAAATTTATTCTTAAATTTAGATCACACAACAATTTTGGTTCTTAATATTGAAATATAGTTTATGTTTTTTATATAAGCGTAACCTTACATAAAAAAAATTCAAAAACCATTCGAGATGTAACAGATAGGGCTTGTTTGTTTCAAATGGGTTACATTTTGGCAGCTAAGCCATTTGCAGACACAGCAAGTCCCCAAGAGGGGAAGCAATTTCTTTGGTCCCACTTTCTAGTGACGACTTCCGCTACCAAATTGTGTGTGTGTGACGTTGAATTTTTATTCAATTCAAACTCTCGTCGGATGCTGAATATTGCCGTGATTTAATTTTGCCTAGAGTACCAGGGCCAAATTGGTACGCAAGGGATCTTTTACATGCCACATAATCATATGACATGCAGGCCTGCGATTTTCGCATGCAGAAAATCTGTCGACCCCAACTGGGATCGAACCCGCAACCTTAGGCTTACGAGAAGGGCACGCTACCTCAAAGCCACCGAGCCGACAGAAAAGATTAGGGAAACTTGGTAAATTTGGGCACTAAGGTAATATAGACTCATTTAACCAAATACCCATATCACTCGTAATGGTTTTGAGTTGTGTGTGTGTTTGGCACATTCGTACTGCGGTGTTGACAATGCTCAAGCGTCAGGGCGACTGTATAATTTGTTTGTGTTGTTGAGCGGCTCAAACGGAAGTACAAACAGACCGTTTCTAATTAAGTACAGCAACCTGATACTCAAATTGGGGTTGTTGCTGCATTTTAGTTATCTTACTTAAAATTTAACACGCAAATTTAATTAATTTTACTTGAAACCAATAAACAGCTGTAATCTTATGTGAATGTAGTATCTATTGGCGGGAGTAAGTGGTTTCGTTCCTTCTCCCTTCGCAGCAGTAATGCTAACTATTGAATAATGCCATTAGAGCAATTATGGGTAGTAAAATTAAGGGTAATTTGGGCAGTCCCGAAATTTGATGAAGTCATGGTTTTTAGCCTTACTCCTGGACCATCCTCTCGTCCTACATGTCCTTTGAGTTCATCTTCCTTCCCCAAACCTCTTCCTTATAATAACTTAAGCAAAATTACAGTAGCACATGGTTCATCTATATTCACTATTGAATTCTCACAGTCAATTGCAGTATTTTTGGAAGAGCTGAGTCCAATTACAACACTGAAAACAACCTGCGGAAATCGCGGAAGACGTAAGATAGCTGACAAGTGCAGAAGGTCTGGCTGAAACGAAGAAGAGCGTTGTCAACGGAGGTAGTAGTGAAGATGAAAGGGCAAAACGCGGAGCAACAGAAAGCGCCTGCAAACACAATGTATCCTGAATTTGTCCTGTTTGTGGTGCTAATTATTATGATAAAAATCAAGGACATGAATGGGTGCAATGTTGTGGCTCTTGTTCATCCTGGTTCCGCGAGGAATGTGATGAGATAGAGGGAACTCCTTCTATTGAAATGAGTGTAGCGTGTATGATACAAGAACACACAAGTCCTTATTGTTATTTTTTCTTTAAGTTTATAATAATTTGTGCTAATTTAGTAGTTTATCTGATTTTCACCACTTATTTATTTTAAATTTATAGATAAAATCTTGGACATTCTTTTGTGATACAATTTGTTCAATAACAAAGGTTTAAATTTGCTTCTTTTTATTTACCAAAATATGTAATTAGCGTAAAAATGTATTTGCGCGCGTGATTGGAAAAGGTAAAGTAAGAGATGTCAGTTTCTCTTTTCTTTTTTGTAATACAACCCTGCCCATATTTCCGGAAATTGTGCCCATATTACCTAAGGTTTTAATCAAATATGGGCAATTGCGGAATTTGCTTTGGAGCTTCTTTATAAACACAGCAACAAGAGTTAGAGGTTTATTCATATACCGTTAGAAAGACCATACTCCAAAGTTTGAAAAATTTTAATTTCGGAAAAAATTTAAAGTGTTTTAGCGTAGTATATTTTCACTTAAGGGTTTTGGTGCCCCTGTATTTACCAAGTTTATCCTAATTATAAATAAAAAAAAATGATTGGAAAAAGAGTTTAAATCTTTTTCCCTCTCTTCATTTTATTGTTAGTCAGTTTAATTTAGAAAGGTCAAAAAATTTTGAAAGTTTATGCATAGTAAAATTTTATTATTTTACAATTACTTAATTACTCTTTTACTAATTGCTGTTTTTTTAGCTATGTGTAAGATTGTGAGATGGGAATCATATTTTGAAGTGAGTTTAACAGGATTCCTTAGTCAGAAGAGTTTTTCAAAAACAAATAGTATGTAATTTATTCGATCAAAACTAAAAATTTCCTACTTCTTAAAAAAAATTACAGCGCTGTACGAAAAATTTCTATTTTCACCACAAGCTGACGTAAGAAAGGTTTTAATTTGAACAATTTTATTTTAGAAAATATTACGTTGAAAATAATCTAATATACATATGATATCAAAATAAACAAATTATAAACAGAACAAAAATTATCTGCTTACTTTATAGAACCAACCAAACTTATCGTATGGCAAGTGCATAAAAGTCTTTGCTATTTGCATCAACTTGTCATCATATCCTTCAAATAGAAGTTCTCTGACAGGCTTCTGGATAAACCAGGTACAGTTAAGTGATGAAAATATTTCTTCCAGTGCGAAGAACACCAGATCCTCGTTCATCTGTTTACCACTCAATGCAGCAGCCTTAAAATAAACTGAATGAGTAAAATGATTTTTTACACTACATTTTTAATTCACTGTCGAGTTTTAACTTAATTTTTATAAACTTAGTATTTTAATTTCTAATAAGATTAGACATTCGAAAAATCATATGCTTCAAGAAATTGTGCATTTAGTTAATTTTATAATTATATAAAGGTAATTGTAAATCTTTTCACGATTATCCAATATCTCTTAAGATCCAGAAGTGTTTCAGAAGATTAATTCACCGAATGTGTGAACTGCATCTTGATAAAAGTTAGACAATTACAATACAATTTGCAATACAGAGTGTCCCAAAAATAGCGCCCAAACTCTGCACTGACATATTCCTCGTTGAGAGTACAAAAAAAATGCTCAAAGAACCGCAGTACAAGCAGCATGCAGACGATGAACTACGTTTGTGTAGTCACGCTATGTCTCTATCCACCAATTCCTTTAGATTGCCCTATAGGAAAAAATCCAATGGTGTGAGACTGGCGATCGTAGTGGCCATAAAACCAAACCCCCACATCCGATACAGCGACTGGAGTATGCCATATCCAACCAATCATCTACAGGAGTACAAAAATGTTCCGGAACTCATCATGAACCATCATTCAATCAACATCATTTACAGTATTTTGCTCGTAAACTATGGGTCGTACAGGTAAAGTTTGGGTATTTCTTATGTACTCCCAACGAAGAATCTGGCTGTGCAAAGTTTAGCTGGTATTTAGGGGACACTCTGTAGGAACTTCTTTAACAACTACAACACATAAAATTTAGAAAAAATATACTCATATCAAATGTTTTCTTATGTTGCCACTTTCAGTGCCTTATAGCTTAAATATAAGTTGAGATCGGTGTTGAAGCACTACCATTAAATTAGTGGACTGTAAGAAATTGTGTTCAATGCCTGAATGTTTCGGTTTCGAATTCTAGTCTGACGAGAGAAAATTTACTCAATGATGAACCAAACTGGAATCTGATATAACTGAATATAATTCACAGATGAAGAATAATTCACTAGAAATATAATGGTTCATAAGTAATTGAATATTTAACATTGTAATTATTTCAGAAATTAAGCATTTCTACATGAGAACATTTCACATAAGAATATTTCACTAGAGAGCGTATTTACATTCGTAGAAACTACATAAACTAACTGTTGCCTCAAAAGCACTTCTAAATGGAAGTGGTTCACCACAACAGCGCTAACAAACGGCTTTTAAGATTCAACAGTCGGTAAGTAGGGTGAATGACTGCAGAAATGTTTCAGTATTTAGTATTTGAAAATGAATATCTTTTTTTGAGTTCTTGAAAGTTCTTCCCGCCTGATACAACACACGACAACATTTGTGTAAGAGTTGGAATGTGTTGAAAAAAATCTTTCTTCTGTACACATTTAAGTTCCCTAGAAACTTTGATGACCGAAATGTTTGCAAATGCTGTAGCAGCGAATTACTGCCGCATACGAGAATAGAGTCAAGAGGCGCTTCAGAACTTGACTATAAAAAATTCCATGAATTGTTTGCCCTTCCAAAAAGCATTTTGCGTAACGAAAGGTCAAACTTAAAGTAACTTAAGTTCCAACTCCAGATAACTTAAAACAGTTAGGACTTAAAGATCCGAACTATACTAAGTTGTCGCAAGTCAATTATCAAATAAGTACTTCAAAGACAATATGGTATAGTGTACATTTGGAACAGCTTAATAATTGACAGTCATAAATTTAAGAGATTTCCGAACTTATACGTAAGTTGTCGCAAGTGCAATGTATCAAATGGGAAGTACTTCAAAGGACAATATGGTATTTGTTTTTGAAAAATATTTCAAATTAAAACTTTTCTGCCCTTATTCACCCAACTTATTGGCTAGGCCTTGCACTTAATTAAAGATGAACTTGTATTACAGTGAAAATAACTTTATTTGTTGACAAATGCTTGACAACACTTAATAATTAATCATATTAGCATCTTAATTTGAATTTTAGCAATAATATGAATTTTTACGAAGTATTAAATCCGTGACTTTTACTCGTGGGAACAAACAGTAAAACAAAAACTCTATGTTATTTAAATAAATAATTTTATCAATATGCTTTAATGCAAAGATGCTTCACTCTTTCAGTTTAGTTTATTTTTTATTACGAATAAAACCCAAATAATATTTTTAATACGTATGACACCTTCTAAAACTGGTGGACAGGTTATTAAGAGAAACGTTCATGTTTAAATCAAGTTTCCAAACTAGCATATTGAATGAAATTTACTTAAGGGGCTTATCACAATGATAATTATTCATGGCATGTTTTGAGAAAAGCAGTACAAAAAAAGTTGGATTTTTTTTGCATTAGTAAAGACAAATCAATTATATTAGCAGCTTTGAAAAGAAAGGCAAAGAAGCTAATAGATTACGATAAACATCTTAATTGTTAATATGTTACAGATATCAGTTGATCAGGTTTTAAGCCCAGATGGGGTTTTGATCGTAATGGAGAACACATTTCTTGTGGAAAATTTTCCTTCAGTGACGATACCCTATAATCTTATCTCTTAAAATTTTAAATACTAAATCAAGTGAAAGCATCACATTCTGATTTTTGCTTGAATAAGTTATTGCAAGTTAAAATGATACTTATGAGGTACACAGCAGAGCTCTTGTAGATTTTCTATAGGGATTTCAGAGTGATTTTTTTTTTTCATATTTAATTTAATTTACAATCCATATTCTGTAGACAATAAAATAATGCTTAGAGAAAGCGGTACAAATATCAATAACATTTGTCTTTGAAGAATTACAAAATACCTTCTCTTAATAATATATTATTTAATCAAATAGCTTTAATGTTTATGACGATCTTATAACTCTTCTTCCTGGACGCCTTTTCACCAAGAAGTTAAGTGCTTTTTAATAAGATTATGATTTAAATCTTGAGTTGTTTAACATTTTTGTACGATTGTTTCATAATTAATTCAACTAGCATTTGTTTCAAATCCGCAATTTTCTTAAAAGGACTATGTTTTAATTTTTCTAAAATTCAGTTTCATGGGGAAAATATTTCAGGCAAAGTTTATTGCTGATGCAATGCAGAAATTTAAATTGAAAGCTTTGGAAATGGAATTTCTTACACTAAGTGACAAATAAAAAGTTTAAGTAATTGATAAGAAAATAAAAATACATTAATATGAAAGGTTATCCAATTAAAAATTATCTAAGCAGTTTGCATCTAAAAAGTCAGTTGCTCATCGAATCAGTGAAATAATGTCTAATAAAATCCAAAAACAGTTATTAACAAAAAGAATCTGACATTTATAAGTTGTTTTTCCTTTGACTTATATTATTACACCAAGATGAAAAATTTATAAGTTGATGCAATTATAGTAATAAAAATATAATTCAAATGTATTAATATCATTGATTTAAGACTGTAACTATGAACAGGCTGACTTAAAACGCTTTTTATTTAAATAAAGTTTCTTACAGATCTCTTTACTTTTCCATCTGTCTCTGAAGTTTGACAAATTACGCATAAGATCCTAAGCCTTTTTTTCTTTTTGTCAGCTACATATATTTATTTTTGCATTTATACTTTATGCTTAATATTTTCAAATGGAAGCTTAAATTTGTATTTTATTTTCTATAAAAAAAACAGTGATATTATGAGCATGATTTTTTAAAGTACATTAAACGGTTAATTAAAACGCTATTGAGATTCCGATAAACTTTCATATTTAGAATATTTTGGCAATATTTAATCAAATTTGTATGAACAAACATTTTTGTAAAAATACATCTTCTCAAATGAGCTGGGCAAAACATTTTGAACGAGAGCCCACATCCTGAGTATTCCTCAGGCTCCTAGTAAAGCTACAATAGCTCATTTCAGACTTTTGACAGGGTATGACTGTATGAAGTCCCCTTTCTACCAAATTAGTATCACCAACACCTGACTGTACTCTTTTTGACTCTGGTCAGCCTATGACCGCTGAACATTTGGAAGTTTGCCCTGTACTAAAAGGTTTTAATTGTGTTGTCGAAAAATAATGAAGAGCATAAGTACTAATGGCAAAGGTGTTATTTGTAGTGTGTGGCATTTGTAAAATAAAATATCTTCCCCAACTACCCATTTTGAACTCTTATAATGAATTAATATGAATGATGTTACAAGATTTAAATCTTTGGCATTTTGATTGCTGCACATTTCCAAACTTTAAGTAATCTAAGAAAATTTTAGTTACAACAGAAAGTGCTCATATGAGGTAATGTTCTTACCTCACAACAAAAATATTATGATCTCTGATGATGTAAATAATGCTCTTAATTTTTACCCAGGAGAATTGGGAAAAGGCGTAATATTTATGGTGTTGTTGAGACACTGACACACATACATGAGTGTTTGACAATTCGGAAATTATCTGGTCGGGGAAGAACTCTATAATAAATCTTCAGTTTATTATTAATTTCCTTTAGCAGATCGGTCTAAATCAGCTTAGTATTATTATCTATTAATAATTCTAATCACACAATTTATACACAATTTAATAAACAAAAACAAAAAAAAGAATATTTGATTCACTATCTCTTCTAAAATCTGCTAGTATTTTAGCATCTGTAGATATTATACTTTCTATTGAATCTAGTGACTCTTAAAACAAAAAATGATCAAATGAAAAGTACAAACAAAAAATGAAACAGTAAATAGATATTCGCAAGGAAATGTAGCGAGACATTCATGCATTAGAGACTCTGATATCATCTGGGTGCCGCATGCAGGAGAGAGCAAAGGCTTTATAAAAAGCTCAAATGATGCGACACAGAATACTCGAGCACAAAAAAGCATTAATCGATGTACTGTAGACACTCGATGCCTACGCATCATCAGACAAGACCGGGCTGCCAATTCTGCTATGATAACCCGTCCACAGTCTCAGATCACACAAATGGAACTACAAGAATAGATTGAATCATTACTGAATTCACCTTTATCTTTTCTAAAATCTGGCTAGGTATTTTTAAAGCATCTCGTAGATATTATACTTTTCTATTTGAATCTAGTGACTCTTAAAACTAAATATTAACACGACTGTTTCTCAAAAAGGTAGTGTCATATATGAAAGAAAAAGAATAATATGTTCCACTTACCACCATAGGAACATTAAGGGTTGTAACAATATCATCAAGAGATCCGTTTGTTCTATCAGGTTGATAGTACCAGCGGCGAATTTGCTTATAACTCACAGTACCATTTTCATTCCAAGTTATGTTAACCTTTTCTCTCGACTCTCTGTAAAAAGAAAATACGTATTTATGGTTAATGTATGGATTTAATATGATATAACAATTAAATGAGCAACGAATAGTTTTCCACGGGATGGAAAGTTTTTAATTAAATCTTTTATTCATATTTGCTTATATCTTAAAGATATTAAGGAATTCAAATTTGTGTATATCTTTTTTTGAAAAAACTACTACAAATTTATGTGTCAGTAAAATAAGTGACTAAAAGCAACAGTTTTAGCAAACGCATCAGAATTCATAATACAAGCATTAATCCTCTGAAATTGACGAGATTATTTAATAGGTTATTAATGACATGTGTGAATATTAAAATTATTATCTTTAACACATGTTGATAGATATTAATATTAATTTTTTGAGTGTCTTATATAACATTTGATAACCTTGACCGAAACGAGATCCTTCTACCATGAAATCAGTAAGCTTATGATTAACAATAGATCAGATTGCCTAATATATATATTTTTCACTCTTATAAACTGCACTCATCCAAGTTTAAATGGTCTCTAATTTGGTCCATTAGACAGATCCTCAATGTCCAATAGCTTATAAAAACTCTGACCTTAAGAAGGCGAATATAGTTGAGACTCTTAGATATGTTATTAAACAGCAAGCATTAAAATTACTTAATCAAATTTACAACTCGACAAATTTGTTTATAAATAATATTGAAAAATACACTCTCGCGTGTTAAATTCTCATAGACCTGAGTTCTGCTAAAAATTGCCCCTTTTGCTCTCTCTCTCTATATATATCTATTCGATTCCCCACATATTTGTGTAGAACTATTTATTAATCTCTAAATTTTGTACACTTTCAAAAAATTTTTAGTTCTTTTGAAACATTTAAATACACATTCGAGTGTCTTATTTGACACCCAACTAAAGTTCTTTTTAATCAGCACAAGTATCTCATTCATCTAAAATTAACTTTTTATCAATTTTCGGACTTTTTGCTGCTTTTGGATTAGCAAAGATTGTCTCGCCCTTCGTTCTGGATGATTTTAATAGTAATTTCAAATTAACACTTTATAATGAAAAATTCATCACAGCCATGCTAAATGCAATGAAGGCAGATTAGAGCCCGACAAGGCTATGTGGTCCATAAACTATCCCCAAGGACAATTCGGTCCAAAGTCACAGAAATATCTCTCCAACAAAACAAAGAAAACTTCCCAAATGTAGTAAATCAGAGAATAACAAAAAGTATTATTTGTAGAAATATTGTAGGTTACAGGAAATATAAGTTCTATACACGCTTCATTTTGTCAAAAAAAATTAATATAATCATATCAATGGAGCAATTTTTACGTCTATTCTTTTCATTTTGACTATTCTTAGTTATGGATTACAGCTGTTAGTAAACATTTTACTAAAATGTCTGACGTAGGTTATATTTTCGTAGAATAACCGGCTGGGTGGCGTGGTTGTTTTGTCGCTGGCCTTCTGCACCCAAGGTTGTGGATTCGATCCCGGCCCAAGTCGATGGATTTTCGTGATGCAGAAAATTGATAGCAGCCATGTCATATGATTATACGGCATGTAAAAGTTCCCTAGAGTGTCTGTTTGGCTTGGACGCTGTCGGCAAAATTAAATCCTGGTACAAGTTCGCATCGTCAGAGCTCAGGTGCCTCCCCCTGTGGAGGAAACTGGGCGTCAAAATTACTTGCGGCGATTGGTATCCGCCTATACGGCGCCGCACTAAAGAGTGATACCAGCTCTGGGGATGAACAAGGTCTGAAATGGTAAAAATACCAATCCGCAGCCCATTGGATAAAAAAAAAAATTCTTAAATATGAATCACCATTTGCATATGATATGCAAATGAATTAGAAGATTCTCTTTGCAAGCCTGAAAGGACATTTACGAAATCAAAAGTTTCTAAGAAAAATAATTTTCGGATATACCGAAACTAGTCCATTTTTTGGTTTGCCATGGAGAATAATGTTGCTAACTTTAAAAATGAAAATTAATGCTATTAAATTCAATAAGTAAAGTAAATTTTTACATGTGAGTTTGTACGCAAATTTAAGTCACAGTTGTAGACTAGTGAGAGAGAGAGAAAAAAGACTTTTATTCTCTTTTTTAAATAAAATTACTAGGCATAATGCAAAATTATGCCTGAGATCTACAAGAATTGTGAGGTACCTGAGCAAAAAATTTGAAAATTTGCAGCTGAAATTTATTAGAAACATAATATTTATTGCCATATATTACATATTATATATAGGTTAGATAAAATTATTAACATAAATATTTATAATTTACTTGTTTCGTACTATTTTTCAAGACAATTTGGCATGAAAAATCTGCAATCATTTACGCACAGTGAGACTAAAAAACCATTAAATCAAAGCCTGAAAAACTTTAAACATTAAATTTTATTAACATTACCAAGAACAGTTAATGTCCCAAACCTAAACGTAGTAATCCAAAATTCAATCATGCTAACATCTTAAGAAACAGTCATAATAATAATCCCTCAATCTCTTGAATAACCAGACCACGTGCATTTATATATTAAGGGAAAAACTGATGCCATAAGTGAAAAGAACTCTATACAAAGCTTTTTGTAAATTAGATACGGCACATTCAATAGCGGTATAATTAAATAGCATCGTGATCTGCCTATACTTCGTCTAACGGAAATTCCAGGTGAGATAGAAAATTGTGGTAAAAGCAGGTTGAAGGTTTATTTCCAACGAAAAATTATTCGGGGGGGGGGATGAAGTTTGTTAAATAGGATTAAAGTAATTTGCGAATTATTTTAAATTAGATTTCGCTCAAATTATTTTATGGTAGTTAAAATCTTTTAATAACAATCAAACAAAGGAAAAGAATTTATTTTTCAGAAAGGGCTCATTTTCTCTGATATGAAATGTTGTTGCGCTTATTGATCGTTTTAATTTTGAAATCTAACACAAAATATAGAAGCCATCAGGTTTTTCTACGCACAGTTTTTATTAAAAATAATAAATGAAAAAGTTTATCTGATAAACCAAACAAAACATCGAATAATCAAACTTAAATTCTTAACACATTTTTAGGAAGCATTTACTAATTTGACATATTATAACATGATGTACTTATACTGGTATCGTAAAATAAAATATTGAAAAACCTTCTAGGACTGGCTAAGTTAAGCATTATTTAATAACAGGTACCTCATTTTCATTAGCAAGAATTTCTTAATACTAGTTAGCACTTAAAGAAATATAAACACACGCATTTCCTTTAAGGTTACGTAAGGATTCTTTAGCCAAAGGGGAAAAAGTTTCATAAACCGGTTTTACACGTGTGGTTTCATATGTTGGAATGAAAATTAGGAAAGCCAGTGTAGAGTAGAAGCAATTATATATCAATTAAAAATAAAAATTTATTAACAGCTTTAATAGCAACACATAAAATAAGAAACTTGAAATGTTATATAAGTAGATAATAAGCAAAAAAAAAACATGTTTACGCCTATTTAGATAACTAGTTTCAAACTAGAATTTGCTAAGATTGTTTCATTGTTAGCAGTGAGAAGAAAGACATTTATGGAATAACCACATGTTTTGTTAATGACTTATGTAATTGAATGACTTATATAAATGAATTATACTTGGGTTTTTTTTTCTTCGTCTTGGGGGGGGGAAAGAGGAAGGTTCCTTTAAAACTTTTCGAAATCACGTCAATTAATATTTTAAAATCTTTATAAAGCGTTTGATGAACAATCAATTTTATTCATCTTTCTATTTGACAACATTTAAAAATAATGGTTTCTAATGGTAATCTAAGATATTTTCGTCATGCAAAGAATAGTCTTTTTTTCCAGGATTCTATGAAAGTGCTGTGATTAATTTATGTTAAGAATGAATTTCAATTTTATGACATCAGACTTATTTTAATTTATATGGATGAAAGTTTTATTTTTATATTCAAGCTTTCTATTTATGATTATCTATCGTTTTAATATCATATATTAATTGAATTTAAATTTTTAAAAAATTCACAACACACGGACAGCTTATTTCTATCTGTTAAAACAACAAATAACACTTTTGAATAGTTCAAAATACAGTTTAGTTGACGCAGTATATCAAAGTCAGGAAATCAAACTGCTACTATCAGTAAAACTTATTCTTATTCAGTAATAAAAGCATTCTATAAATGACCTATTTCCAGCCAATCTTTTAAAATAGAAAATTTCTTAAAAGTGATTAGAATTTTCGAATTCAAAAAGAGTGAGAAAAGTGCTACAACAACTAACAAACTTATTTTTAAAATCTTACCGTCATCTAATAAGCTGTGACTAATACTTGAAAACTAAATTATAACCGAAGCTAAGATACTTTTCCGTCATCATCCTATAATTGGTGATGCGTCAATAATTACAGTGGCTATGCAATAAAAAAATAAGTCGACTCCGAATAGTCTTCAAAGTAAATCTTCTTTTGCATTGAATAAAATCTATTTTAGGAGCAAAAATTGCACGTGTTTTGAGGAGAACTTTACGATTTGAATATTTGAGTACTTTGAATTTCAATTTTATTAAGTTCAAATTGAATTTTTTTAAATTTCTTATTACTAGTTGTCTTAGCAAGATAATGTAAATTGTTCAATAGATTTTTAATAAAGGGCACATCAATATGCATCAAATACAATGTTCATTTCCGTTGCCAGAGGCTTGTAACATGCATAAAAATATATAATTATTATATTTCCAAACATAATAATTGTAGAAACTACGGGCTGTTATAGAAACTATTTCTTTCGTATTTAGAGAAATTTTTTTAATCTTGATAATCTAAAAATTTGTTTGCAGGGGAGTACGCAAAACTCTGATGAAACATTTCGAAATTTATAATCATAAATTCTCAAATGAATACTTTTTCGCATTGATTACGTATCCATTTTCCTCCTTATAATACATCAAAATAGAAAACTTGTTTGGCTTTGGAATCTAAACCATTAAAATACATTTAAAACCAAATTAATTTTTAAAAATTCTTTTACGAAGATTGTTCTAAAAATAATTATTGTACCTAGAATTAGTCTATTCGTGCATTTCTATGATATTCTTTTTTCAAGCTTCTGAATAGAATTGTAAGTCAGTTATGAAAAAAAAGTTTATTTTTACTCCCTTCTTTAAATTAAGTACTCTAAAAATTACTTCAGCTATTTAATCAATTAATCATTTATTACAACATTTGAACTACTCTAGAAAAAAAATTTAATTTAGTTCTTTCTAAATGTAAAATTAGAATCTGCTGTCACTTTTTACCATTTTTTCTTATGATCATTCCAAAATGCAGTACTTTTTCCTATTTAAATAAGGAAAAATCTAACTGAAATAGTAACTGAAAAGACACTGAGCAGGCAAAAGATCACAATAATGAGCATCATTTTCCCCCTGTTGAATATTAAGTGAAATAATAACATATTCATCACATAATACTTGCGATTCTGCTCCTCTAGTCACGTCCTTTATAAAATTCATATTCATGATATTCATGACTGAATCATTAATCTTATATATTATTCGTTAAAATTATTTTAATAACATGTTAAGTTTCTCAAGGTTAGCAATGTTATCAAACATTTTTTCAATCAATTATAATTACTCTTGTAGAGCAGTGGTCTTCAAATTTTTTCAACTCACGGAACCCCTAGAACTTGAAGGTACTTTCGTGAAACCCCTTGGATGTTTTCGTGGAACTCCATTCTATAAACATACTTCGAAGAATGTATCTCAAAATAATATTTAAAGTAGATCAACATCTTATAAGGAATTTATGTAAAGGCAATTAAAAAAGTATATTGCATTTATAGTTAAAAAAATTCTAATGTAATTTTATCAATATAATTTACTCGCTATTAATATTAATTTGTGATTCAAGTATCACCTACCCATGCATTATATTTAGTAACTGGGATACATGTTAGTAATTTTTACACAAACTGTCAAAGTCTAAGTCTGTTGAGATTAAAAGCAGTCGCATTACATATTCTGAGATTGAATTTGCTTTTATACTTTGTTTTCGTAACCACTTACATAAAAGATATACTTCATTAAACACTATATTCAGAATGATATTAAAATGTTTATAGCTTTGTGAGAAATCCCGTATATTTTGCATGAATTTGCAACCTAAAATTGAGAAGCTGTTCTTGCATAAATTTAAATTTCAACATCAACTCTGTTGATATATTGTTCCCTTTCCTTCATTTAGAGGTGTTGTTTTCCGTAAATGTAAAAAGGTACATTTTCCATTAGAAAACTATTTAGTTTTGCAAAACATTGTGCTAGCTAACGAGTATAAAATTATCTTGTGGAACCTGAGATAGTAAACAATAGAATATTCATAGTCTAGTAGGAAGTTTATTTATAAAGATAAAATGATTTGATATTCTTTTATTATATTATAATAAAAGTTTAAAAAGTATTGCAAAATAAAGTTATTATAAATAAATAAAATTTTCAGATTTAATGAATAGGATGAGCTTTAGATAATTGTAATTATACTAACTTCATAGAGAATGTGAATCCCTTTTACATGCATATTTATTATTTTCGATTTTTTTGTGACTCGTGGAGCCCCAGGGTTCCATGGAACATAGTTTCAAGACCACTGCTGTAGTGTATAGATACCTAGTCATGGCAATAAGTTCTGATACAATGAAATAAAGGAGTTAAAAATCTTTGAAATTGAACTCACCATTAAATGTTCTTAGTATTTTATTTTACCTTTAAATTTAACATGTTGCCTTTATTATTAAAAATTATCACCTTCTGCATTTACATGGGTCTCTTAATCAGTCATTCATCGAGATGCGCACTACCTCCACGGAAATTTGAGCCGTTTTAAATTGTGATAACGGTTTTCGCACATCCTTACCTCCAATACTGACAACAATTTATAGTCAAGAGGATTTAAATCTGGACAACTGGAAGGTCAATCTCTCTTTTGTATGAAGTCCGGCACAATTTTTGCAATACCGATGGGTTATTTTCGCCTCATGAGTAGAAGAGTTCTGTTGTGAAAAGTCTGATCATTTCCATTGAATAAGTTTATGTTCAGGACAAAGGCGTAGCTACCGCCATATCAATGATAAAGGGCCCTCAAGCCAAAGGGTCCTCCAACATGTTTGAGCAAAACAATCCTAAAATGCTAAGGGGCCCCCAAGGAATTTTGATACAGGGCCCACTCAGGACTAGTACGACAGTAGTTCAGGAGCTTCACTATTGGTTCTATGATAGTGTCTTGATAAAATTTTGTCGTATTTTTAGTTCTTTCTTTCAAAAGAGAATCTCTAAGACATCTGTTTAGCTGATACTACACCAAACAATTACAGAAACCAGATGATGAGCTCTCAGTATCCATTTTTAGCGCGTTTTTCACGTAGTGGAACAAAAGCGCTATTAGGACGCAAATTTCGTCTTCGTCTTCGTTCCATATTTTGTCGTACCTTTTTCTCAGCCAATAAGCAACCAACTGACCTCGAGTTTTCGGCATTGGGTCGCATTTGTGCCCTAGATGAGCTGAATCATATTTAAATTTTCCCATAGTTTTCCCGAATTTTCCTACAAATTTTCCTGAATTTCGCTAGTTAATAACAAAATTTTCTCAATATTTCTTTTCAGCTCAATAGTAGTACATTTAGAGGAGTGGTACAGTACTACTTTCTGTTAGTAAAAAGTTCATAGTTGCATTATTGTAAAATACAACATGTGAAAAACGCGCTAAAATTACTTGGCCATGCCAATGATTGATATCTTGTTTCTTTTATTTAGCTTCTTGATCACTCTTTACGTTTTCGTGGTCATTCTGATGGCTGAAAGATTCTTCAGTGTTAAAAACATTCTCATCGGTGTACAGAATTCGTCTGTCGCCGTTATGTCCAAGCCATCCCAACAGTGTTTTTGCTTTAAGTTGCCCTGGAGCTTTAATTCATTAGCCAGTTATTGTTCGACAGCCTTTTAATCTAAGGCCTTCGTTTACTGTGCGACATATTGTTATTTTGACACGTTCTTTGTTAAGCTTGAAAAATCTTCTTTCGACAAAGATCTCAATGAATTCTCTCCCTGACTGCTTTGACAAGAGTTGGTATTCTTATCGGGTGCAGATAACTGCTTCTAGTGCAGTTTGCAATGCTATTGGTCTCAGAGAAACCTCTAATTGTTTGGTAAAGGAATAACTTTTTGATGACTTAATACTTAAGAACCTTAAAAATTAAAAATCTCCGACGGCCTCTTTTTCTTTTTTTTTCTTTCTTTTCGTCTTTTGGATGTAGAGAAACAACTGCTGCACGCTTCTGTTTGACGTTCATTCTACTGTTAAAGCTCTACTTAACTCTGCTTTTGACTTTGAAAAACATGCACGAAAAAGACAGCAGTTTCTTGAGAAATTTTACCGACCATCTCTACAGATAAAACTTAAAATCATTTGCTGCGCTTGAATCACAGCAACTTTTTGTATTAGAACATATGGCGTGACTAGGTATTAAATTCCCTTTGAAAATAATTTATAACTATCACTCATGGAGGAATGCTCTCACACAAAAAATACTACAAATCGGATTTATTCATAATAAAAATTGTGAATCTGTATGCAAATTATTCATAATTTTTAATTTAAAAATTATAACTTAAAATTTAACAACAATATTAGACATTAATGACTTAGCCTGAACGAATACAACTATAAGAATATCTTTTCTAGTTCTATATCCCATAACTCAATAATTCAATTATAACCATATATATACAATTTGAAAATCATTTTTCTTTTAATAAATAGTATTTCAAAGCACCAGTTGGGCTGTGAAAAATTTTAAATCATTTATTAAATAAATTGTTTACTTGTTTGCAGCTGGTAAATGAAATAATTGCGAATATATACTGTTAAATTATTGCTAAATTTTTGCTTAAATAACTATAGGATGTCATGTATAAATACCTGAATGTATAGGGTCCCATTTCCTCAAGAATTGGTTTGTTCGTAAAATCCCAAATCTCCTGTTCATTTGTAATATTGAAGAAGTAAAAATGAATATAAATAGGAACAGGAACGTCTTTCCAATACTTATAGGATTGAGATCCCTCTTTAACGATTAGTTTCTGAAAATAAAAGGGAAATGAGTAATTACAATGTTTTAATATAGAAAGAACTACGAAACATTTTAGAACAAAAAACAATTTATAACGATATTTATATAACACTAACATAAATGAACTCAGCTACATATTGTTAGTAAGCTCGCATATGCATATAAAAGATTCATTTATGTAGTAGCAACTCATATTTACACAGTAATTGATGGTGAATTGAAAAAAAATTTAAATAACCTTATTCTAGATTTAGATTTAGACACATTGATGACATTTTAGACTCAATTGTACAAATTACTTCCCCAATTTTACGTTGTTTTCTATTTCCCTCTTGTAGAAACTTTTTTTTTATTATTGCAATCAAACTAAGAGCCAGTAAATAAGCTGTGTGTGTGTGTGTGTGTTTGAGTAAAAAGAACTATTTAATTGTTACTTTATAAAGAGTCTGATTATTAATAGACCCTTGAACATGTAGAACTCATTAACTTATATAAATATACCGAATTGTACAGTATTAACTTGTGTGTGTAAGGATATTTAAATCATAATTTTAACCAAAATTATATTTCCCATTTTTAATCTTTGCACACATACACACAACCTTAAAATTTCCAATCCTATTTTATATTTCTTTTTGCAGCCATAGACCAACTTCCCCCCCCCCCACGCAATACTATTTAATCGAAACCTGAATTATAAGATGCTGAATTAGCAATAATTGAAATAATTAAACAATATGCAATCCCAATTTAAAAACAATTAGTATCGGTATGTACTGCAGAGAGGTTTTGCTTTGTAGGCTTTCTGATGAGATCAAGAATGAGTAAAAAATTAAAAACCAGAAAAGTCTGCACGCTCTTTTAGAAACGTCATACACATTATAATTTCCTCAAAAAGAAACAAGTAAGATGATTTTTTTGTAATCTTCGGAAATATTTTGAGAACAAAACCAGAGTTTCATTTAATTTATTAAATCAGAAAAATGGTCGTAATAAGTTTAACAGAATTAAATCCCCTCAAATTCCTCTTATGGAATCGAGATTTGAACCTACATCACCTCGAACATGAAGATTTTGATTATGTCAGTATTCTGATAAGTTAATTTTTTATTGGCCAGATAATGTGAAAAATAAAAGAAAAGTAAAAAAGTCTTTCTTTTATTTCTGATCATATAAGTTCACTGTTAATAAATTTTAAAGGAAATACACTGCTCAAAACAATTAAAGGATATTGTAAATCTTATAAAAAACCGATATAAACAAAGAAATTTTTTGTAAAAAACGGAAAAAGAGATCACAAACACTAACTTTTCTCACTTTCAAATTTCGATGTATGCAAATTTTGAGTTTGACGTCAAAAATGACGTTTAGCGGTAGTAAATGAAATTCGGCTTTCAACTTAATAGGAATTAGAGAAGAATGGACTACATTTAGTAAAGTGTGTTGTTTTGGTAAGTGCGATGTCATAACGAAGTCATTAACAGTATCAGAAGCTTGGATAATTGTTAGTCAATTAGAGGGGGGAGAGACACAAGCCGAAATAGTAGAAGCCCCTGGAGTTTTACAAAGTGGGATTTACAGGATCTGGAAACGTTTTAGGAGACTGGAAATGCAGGCCAAAGGCCTGGGCAAGGTCGGAGATTTGCAGCAACGTTCAATGAAGATTGATATTTAACGTCTCGGAGAGACCGAGATATCAATGCCACTCTTCTTCAACAACACCTTTGTTCGGCTACTGGCACCACAGTTTCGACACAAACTGTGGGAAACCGGCTCCACGCAGTAGGTTTCAATGTTCTCCCACCAATGTTATATGTTACATTAAGGGAACCGGGACGTCCTCGATGAGGCAAAACGAGCAAAATTTGGCTTTTCGAAAGAACATTATTTTCAAAAACAGAAAGACTTCATAAATAAAAAAATTATGTCATACAACCTATATACTTTTCTTAATATACTACAACATAAAATTATTAAATTTTTGAAATATTTTAAGAAATATAAGGATTCTCGAAAAAGTACACACCAAAAGGAACTTTCGTATACATGGTGTTCATTAGGTACATGTATCTTTATTTTTATAACATATAACACCACAAAACATGCTGTTTTAGTTACAAAATTGTACTTTTATTTAAATGCAATAAATATTTTTATACTCCCTTGTTCAGAATTTTTTTAAAAAAATTTTGAATTATGACTTTTTGAAATTTTGATAAAAATGTCATTTTTTTTTTACAAATTCAACAATAAAAGTAAAAATACTAACATTTCAGGAAGGAAATTAGAAGCATTAAATGCATTATCATGATACAAAAGTTCATACCAAGTTTCATTAAAATATAATAAATAGATTTTTCTACACATGTACCTAAAAACTGAAAAAACACGTTTTGAGAAAAATGGAAAAAAACTAAATAAAATGGTACATTTACCTAAAATTTGACTTTTAGAACATTCCACACAGCACTGTACTCATCTTGCATAGACTCTTCTAAGGCATCCTGCTTCCTTTTAATTTGCCTTTTAGTTGTCCTGGCTTCTTTGGTAGCTTTTTGGATATTCATCTCGGCTTCACAAATTCTGACGTAGTCAATTTTACGAAGGCCTTCACAAGTATTGATACCTGGATTTATTTGCAGTGCTTTTAATACTTCTGTTCTTGCGTATGCACCTTCATTGAAACATATAACTGCGTCCATAACACCCATTTGCAAAGTTTTTTTGCTCACAAATGTGTTTTTTGGCACACGATTCCATATACAGTTATTAAAGTTTTCATTGGGGTTTTGAGTTCGGCCATGCAGACATTTTAATAAAAGTTCTTTCGCAGTTAAATCTCTAAATATTTTTTTAATTTTAAGAAGAACTGCTTCTGGGAGGGAATGTTTGTGGGTGTACTTTTCACCAGATACAAGGCTTTTGTTGTACCCGTACCAACTTTCTTCTCCCATAGGGCACAAACCATGTTGTGGATTTTCATCTGTCGACAGTTTATGGAAATATATTGCCCAGATAGATTTGGACATATCTGCGACTGATTTTCCAACATTTCTTCTTAAGTCTAGGCCATAGTATTTTTGCAGCAAAAGAATTTCTGCATCTGTCAGCCTTCCTCGTCCAGATATTGCTTTATTGTCTGACAGCTTGGTGGATTTTAAACTGTTCTTTAGAGCTCTCAGTCTTGATCCCATACTTTTTTGGACGTCGCCGATGCACTCCAATTTTTCAATCGGAACATCATCACCGTATATGTTGGACTCTTGAACCCTAAGAAACCCCTTCGAATCTCCATCTCCAAGGTACTGAACATACCGAACATCGTAATTTGGTACTGAGCGATTGAAAATCCGCAATGCTCCTTCACTCTCCATTCCCGCACTAAATCCATGATAGTTTGCCTGGCAATTATCACAGGTTTTGTTTTTGTTCTTACATTCAAAACAATATTTTGATAGGCACTCAAAATCAACACTTTTCCGTTATCGAGAAAAGTTGCCGTTACAACGCCATTCTTTGACGTGTGTCCTCTTTTTTGCCAGGTCCCATCAAGAGCAATTGCTATGTCCTTATTGTTTTCGTTTGCAATAACAGCTTCATTAACGCTGTTAACCATTGAACGTGATGAAGCAGTTTCCAACGCATTAAAAATTGGCGTATACAGTCTTTCAAATTTAGCTGGAGGAGGAGGCAAGTTCATCAGCGCACAAAATGTCTGAGCTGCACTTTTTCCAATTCCAATGCATCTCATACCATAAACAAACCTCAAATTTACTCCATATCCTGCTGGCACAGAATTTGAAGTCATTGAGCCATGACTAGAGCCACAATACTTGCAAGTTGCTGATATACTGCTAGGAAGTCCTCTGCGATTACTTTTATTTTCAGCAACATCAAAGCAGAAAGATCTATCACAATATCTGCATTTTGCAATATTGTTGAAAATATCATTAAGCATATTTAAGTCAATAATAACAAACCTGCTTTGAGATTCAGCTGAAAAGTTATCTTCATAGTCAAAATATCCTTTACTCTTCTCAATCTTTTTTTTGGAAGAGCTGACATTACATTTTTCACTCACTACACATACTGAAGTTTTTTTACGAATTAGACGACGTTTCTGATGTCCAAATTTCTTTGTTCGAGGCATTGCAAATATTTAAAATACTTACAAATCACAAACAAACAGAAAGTAAACAAGAAAAAGTAAATTAGCAGTGAAAATATGAAGTTCGTAACTCACGTGTTTGTATCTCAAGCACAAGAAAACAACATTCTTTAAATTTCGCACAGCTTGTGTTATAAACAAGATTGAGTTGAGTAGTTATATTCCCTTCTCAAACCACAAGAATAAAATAAATATATCCAAATTAAGTGATATTAAAATACCAATCTACAATCTACATAAAAGCATATGTTTCGGTTACTGAAAGATGGGCGTGGCAGTTGATGTACGATAACGTAAACAACAGGTGTGGCAGCTGTTGTTTACATTTTAAAACCGCAATTACTCAGATATTAAGCTTTAAACCTATACATGTCATACATTTTTGGAATCAGCATTAACTCTACTTTGTTTTAAGATGAAAATTGAAAAAAAAACGATTTTTTGAAGGTTTATCATGTCTCGGTTCTCTTAACAGCAAGATACCGTCGCGTCCGCAGGAAGTGGGCAACAGTTCATGCGAACTGGAGGAGAAAATAATGGCGCAATATTCTTTTCTCTGCCGAGTCCCATTTTTCTGTTCATCCTGATGATAGGCGTTTATTCATTTAGAGGAAACGTGTCACAAGGAACAATTCTGCGTTTGTGCTCGGAAGAGTCAGATTTTGCAGGGAAAGTTATGGTCTATGCTGACATCTTCATTGATAGGTGCACCAAGCTCCACATCATTCGAATTAGGGCTCTGACCGGTCGCTGATGTAGGGATGAGATCCTCAGACCTATTGCAGCCCTTTACGCTGCAGCTATTGAAGATGACGTCATGTTAATAGAAGACAATTGTGTGTGTGTGTGTGTGTGCGAGCTAACTTGTGCTAATTTGGTGGATATTTTCCTTTTCGAGGAAGAAATCACACGAATGAAATGACATGAACGAATCCGGGCATGAACTCAATACAGCATGTTTGGGACATTCTGGGTAGAGGAGTTGCTGGCCACTTAACACGTCTACAAACTCTCTTGGACCTGGAAAAGGCTCTTCTGAAGGAGTGGAATAGAGAATACCCAGCTCTTCATTAATAAACTCACTGACATCATGCCTTAAGCATGTTCAACGTTGCAGGTCGTCCGGGGAAACCATACTCCTTGCTAAAAAAGATTTTCTTTCAAGGAAACAACTTTTTTACTAACTTCTTTTCCTCATAGGCACAAATGATGTTCTTTTCCCTTTAGTACCTAAATGCTCAATAAAATGCATTTTTTTTCTTCCAAACATGCGTAATTTTTTCTCATATAGCCTACCACGACTGTCGATCATGTATCAGTCGGCTAAATAATTCCCCAAAGAGCCACAAGATTCCCCTACAACCTCAATATATTTTAATTGTTTTGACAGTGTATCTATATCAGTGTCTCTATTATTTAAAAGTGTAAACACATACACGCAATTTTTTTAAAATAGCGTGTGTATGTTCTATATTTATTAATTATTTATGTATATATAACTATTATTCTTTTCTTCATTTTACTTACTTTTAAACAAGTTGTTATAACCTGTGAAACATCACTTTTTATCTATCACACATGCGTAACAAATTTAAATAGACGATTAAAATAACGACAAGAATCTAGTTTTATTAAAATTCAAAAAAGAGAAAATGCAAATGCAAAATTCAAAATGCAACACAAGTATAAATTATAAATTAAATGCACTCATTAAGCTTTCTAGCTTATAAACCATTTCTAAGAAGAAAGTAATTAGTATTTTTTCCTGTATGAGATTACTTAATAAATTAGGGGAGATTTTCGTATTACAAGGAGCTTGGGTAATTTTAACTCGGAATAGAAATCTTAATTATTTCTTGCATGAAACACTTGCAATACAACATAAACTTAAAAGTAGGATTATAGTAAGAATTGGGGGGGGGGCTCATAAAATAGCTTTATTGAGATGGGGAGGGGGGGGACTAAATTATGTCGCGGATATATTGTGGGCACGAGATTAACTAACTCTGCTTCAAAGTATTACTTTTTTTAAATAATACTATACTGATAGTGAATTAGGGCATTGTTGTAAAATAAATGTTAAATGAATAGATGGCACTGCAAGTCATCTGAGAAAACAAAGTATATCTCTTTAGAGTCAGAGTTATGTAATGTTGTTTGTGCTGTAAACATATCTTCAATATATGTGTGTCTTCCAATAAATCAAAATGTCTAAAAGAATGGACTAAATTATTGAAATGATATAAAAATATTTTGGATATAAGCGTCTATCTTTCCCATGGAATAAAGGATTTACAAAATGTTACAGGCATAAAAATTGCTTAAAAATGCAACACTCAAAAAAAATCACCAAATTTAAGGCGATATGTAAGCTTGGCGATCTTTGCAGGTTTCAGCCATTTTGGGATGATTAAAAAGATAAAAAGCCATTCACTCTCTTCTTAAAAACTTTTCTGGCCTTTGTGTTTCTTTATCTTAATATTAATCGTGTTTAAAAATCGAATAGAATGAGCCCTTTCTCTGACAAACATTATAATGTAAATTGCTTGTTTTTGTATACAATTTAGCCTAGTACAGAGGTCACCTTAGAGTTTCATGGACCACTAAATGTGTACTTTTGTATTTTGTTAACTACTAATTTAATTGATCCCATTATGGAAATAACTATATCTATATTGTTCCTTATTTACGTCTCAATTTACATTTCCATATCACTGAAAGAAACATCACAAAAAGCAAGAACAAACCGGAAAAGCAAAGCAATATCATCAAAATGAAGTTTTATGCCAGACATTTACCATGGTTGCCAACTCTCACTTCCAAATGTCACTAAATACACCTGCAAAAGTAACTAAAAAGTCATTCAACTCAGAAGGAATTTTGCTAAAGGTTGAAGCTCAAATGTAAAAAGAAAGTATAATCCATATTCCATAGTACGTTTTGACACTCTCGTCATTTTTAAAACTTAATCTTCGTAAAAAAAATTAATATATATTGTCCCAATTTTTCTGTAACTACAGTAACTACATGAATCCTTGGTGTTTTGCAAAACATAGATTGAGAACCACAACTTTAGCATATTTAAAGTATTTCTTTTATATTTACAGTCCTCATACAGTAAAAAAACTCATGTAGTAACTCTTTCAAATTGAGTGTCTCCAAAGAAATTGTAATAACTAATTTCGAAATTTTTCATAAAATGTAAAATTTTAATCATTTATACATTAGATCTATTTTTCTGCTGTCTGCATACATACTATAAACTTTTTTGTTTACATTTAAATAAGGTTTTTTTTTAATTTTATTTATGTAATGATATTTTTAGACTTGTATATACTGAATCTAAACTTTTAGAAATTTTTTTAAAAAACTGCCATTTCATACAACAATTCCATTGAATTTCAAAAATACAGTTATTTAAAGTTTTGCATATTGAAAAGAATATAAAAATATCGATAAAAAATTTCGCATTTTGATAAAAAAAAACATCACATGTAAATTTTTGAAATTTTATTTGTAATTAGGATACTAATAAAACATAAAACTGACTAATTTACATATTTTGTCACTTGAGTACGATGATCCCAAATAGTATCACAATACCCCACAACGGACAGGTCTCGATTCGACAACTACCTGCCATTAAGTGTATATAAGATGGTAAAAAAATAATGAAAACACTTAAAATCTAAATTATATTTTGATTAATAGGTGCTATTCCATTATGATCAGCACCAATTTAACTTAGAATGCGTGTATACAGATTTCTCACATAAGATAACGATATTTTATACCAATCCTCCTGTATGATATCTTCCAATTCTGTTAGTGATATAAACAGACAAAAAATCGTCCTCACAGTAGAGAAAATTAATGCATTTTATTGCATGTACTACGTGATATGTAATAAATTTAACTTTGAGTCTCCCAAATTACTTTATTATCATTTAACACATCATCATTTTTGAAATAAAATTCTCTCACTCAATGTATTTTATTTTTGGAAGCCGTTTCTTCAGATATAAAGCTAGTGATCATTTAGTGCATAGGCTCTCAAAGTGTTTCCTATCGACTCTTGGGAGTCCTTGCGATTTCTGAGGAGTCCGTGGCATATTAAAATTTATTTGGGGAGGCGTGGACAATGTTAAGGGATTCACGGAAGGTTTAATATAAAGTAAAATATTAGTAACCCATTTCAATTAATATGAAAGTTAAAATAAATTAGCATAATGAAAAAATTTAGGGTAAAAAATCAAAATTTTAGAACAAAGCAATATAGTCATAAAATACAAATAATCACAGAATTCGTACGTTGGACTAAGGTCGGACCAATTGTGGATGCGGCCATCTACGCAAGGTTAAATAGGCGCGGAATCTTCCCTATAACTTGTTTAAAACATTAACAAGTTTGTTAATGTTTTAAACAGGCAACAAGTTTTAAAAAGGTAATAAACATTAGTTTGTTTAAAACAGTACAGTATAAAAGAGTCGTTCATCTAGATCAGTGATCTTCAAACTGTATTCCACGTAACCCTGGGGTTCCACAAGGCATGCCCAGGAGTACCACGAGTCAAAACAAAAAAATCGAGAAGAAATACATTTGCATGCAAAATGGACTTATGTTCTCTGTAAAGTTTGTGTAGTTACAAGCCCGTCCTATTCACTAAAAGGGAAAATTTTACATTTATATATAATAATTTGAATATACAACGTTTTTTAAGTTTTTATTACAATATAATAAAAAAATATTAATACGTTTTCTATTTAAATATGTACACACTTTCTACTAGATTGAGAATATTCTATTGTTTGCTACACTCATGTCCATAAATTAAGGATAATGAAGTTCAGGCAAAGAAAGAGACAGAAGCAAAAGAAATTTGACTTATTTGTAAAGTCTATTTATTAAACAAAAGGTAAAGAGCAAAAAAGATGCTATATGTTTGACATAATTAATAAAAATTGCGATTTTTACTCCCTGGGGCAATTTCAAAAAAGAACCTATTTACAAAAAACAGTATAACATAGTTAGTATGATGGTTAATACGGAGTATGTCTCCCGGACGATGCAATACAGGCCTTACAACGCCTACGCATGCTGAGTATCAAATTATCAATCTGATCTTGGGGAATATTACACCACTCATCAAGCAATGCCCACCGAAGTTCCGGTAGACAGGTGGGAGGGGGTTGACGGGCTGCAATTCGTCGGCCAAGTATATCCCACACATGCTCTACTGGATTCCGGTGAGTATGCTGGCCAATCGATACGGGTGATATCCTCCGATTGAAGGCATTCGTCTACAATGTTTGCACGGTGAGGACGGGCGTTGTCATCCATAAACGGAAATTCAGCACCCATGGCGCCCCGAAACAAACGTACATGTTGTTCCAGAATGACATCTCGATAGATGTGGCCTGTCATCGTTACACTCTGAACATGCAGGTCAGTTCTGGAACCAAGAATAATTCCTCCCCAAACGAGCCATCCTGCACCACCGTAACGGTGTCGTTCAATGGTGTTCTCTTGGTGGTAACGGGTACCTGGCGCTCTCCATATGAAAGTCCGGCGAGAATCAGACTGCAAACTAAACCTGGACTCGTCGGAAAACATCACACAAGACCACCGTTGCGGTGTCCATAATGCATGCTCTCTACTCCAGGTTAATCGCAGGCGACAGTGAGTTGCGGTAAGGGGAACACATCTGACAGGCCTACGAGCATATAGACCAATGTGCCCTAAGCGTCTGTACACGGTCTGCCTTGAAACTGTCGTACCGGTAGCTGAAGAGAGCTGACGAGATAGGTCTGATGCTGTGCTCCGTCTGTTTCTTTTGACAGTAACTGCCAAATATACCGTTCCTCATTCGGCGTTGTAACTCTGGTGCGACCTGTGCTGTAACATCTACTCACATTACCATCATCTTGGAATAGTTGCCAAAGCCTGGAGATGACACTCTAGGCGATTCCAAGTTCCTTGGATACTTCCAGCTGGGTACGTCCATATTCCAGTCGTCCGATAATTTTAACACGTAAAAAATCATCCAAATGCTTCCTTTGTGCCATAACTATGCGGTTATTGCACTGAAAGGCTTTTAAAGTGCTTGTGAACAATTTTACATCTTTGCCACCATTCCTTATATACCCCTCTCTTACACTCTCGTCATTGTGACGTACTATCCGCGCCATCTGGTGGCTTCCTGTAATTTGCATATTCTTCTTCAAGATGTGTGGGATAATTCTACAGGTGAAATTTTTATTTTAGAGTTAAATTTCTGTGTGATTCTGAATTATCCTTAATTTATGGACATGAGTGTATATCTCGGGTTCCACAAGATAATTTTATACTCGTTATAGTTAGCGCAATGTCTTGCAAAACTAAATAATTTTCTAATGCACTTTTTTACATTTGTGGGGGAAAAAACCTATTATGAAGGAGAGGAAACAACATATCAACAGATTCAATGTTAAAATCTAAATTTAATAAGAACAGCTTCTAAATTTTAGGCTGAACATTCATAGAAAATACACGGATTTCTCACTCAGCTATAAACATTGTTTAAGTGAAATATATTTCTCAACGTATGTGGCTACAAAAACAATGCGTAAAAACAAATTAAACTCAAAATAAGTAATGCGATTGCATTTAATTTCAATAGTTCTAGATTTCGACAGTTTGCGTGAAAAAAAGCAAGCACATATCCCAGTTTCTAAATATATGCATGAATAGGAGACACTTATAGATCACAAATTAATATTATTAATGAGTAAATTATATAAAAAATTAGATTATAATTTTTAATAATAAATGCAATACTTTTTAAATGCCCTTACATAAAGTATCTATAGCATGTTTTGGTCTACTTTATATATTATTTTGAGTTATATTCTTCGAAGTATGTGTATGTAATGGGGTTCCACGAAAGCCTCTTCAAGGTCTAGAGGTTCCATAAGCTGAAAAATTTTGAAGACCACTGATCTAGAAAACAGTTTAGTTTTGTTTTGTGCATGATCCCGAAATCTAAGGGGATATAAAAAAATTTCTTTAGTTTCGAGCAGAGAGTAGTAGTATTCATTGCACTGTAACAAGTATTTTTTAATACAATTGATATCTGTTGTTGATTCTATTGTTTCAAAGGACAAAATCGGAAATTAATTAATTTACATCGGTCCACTCGCAAAAGAGCAATACTGAATTGAAACCAAAAACTAAAAATTTAAAGTTAAAACATGACACGACAAAAACTATAAATACTCAAAAAACACACTATTAAAACCATAAGAATCGGAATTTTGTGATCAGGACATAAGACTCCTGTCCATCCGATACAGTAGGATCTAAAATAACATAGATAAGAAAATAGATAATGTAATATCATCCTATCTGGTACACTCATCTCATTGAAGAAAAAAGTCCCGTAATAGTTAAAAACAAAAGTAATAATTTGAATAAATACATTTTCAGACATCACAAGGCATTATTTATATTTTATTCTAGCGTTAACATTTATTATTCAGGGCATCAAGGCTAAATTTGTAATTTTTCTACTATGCATTGGTATAGAGGTGTTTCATTTAGGCGCTTATGGCCAGTTTTTGGTATAAAAAAGGGTCCATAAACATAGTAAATTTGGAAATCACTGATTTAGCATAATTTCTTAGAAAAGTCTTCCGCATTCTTCTACATGGGAAATCGTGAAATGTATTTTAAATGCTAACAAGTTGATATAAAAATAGTGTGTATTATGTAATGTAGGAGCGGACAAAAATAGAATGTGAGAATGTTTTTTTCATCTCCCTTTTAAATTGAAAATAATTATCTCACCTTATTGTGTATTTTCGTTTTATAAATTAATTGTTACTCTTAAAAATATATAAATATTTCGCTATTGTCTTAAATCATTTACATATGGTTCTTTAATTATCACAATTGCATTTGCTGAAATGGGAAAAAAAATGTAGAATTTTTAAAAGTTATTTGAAAAACATATTGGTTTGATTAAAAACAGCTGATACATAAAACTCAATACAACACATTTTATTCAACTCATTCTACCTCTGATGACAAAATAATACACATGTATTAATATTCAATGCATATTTTTTTCCTGTTTTGAACATGAGTAATCTTTATATAGATTTTAAAAAAAACACTTCCTATTAGTTACAATTTGCATGTAAATATTCTTCTACTTTAAGCTCTCAGTAGTTCTTACCATGTCAACCTTGTCAAAAAGTAGATTTTAATCTTAACGTCAATTACAATAATTAAATAGCAATCTTCACCTTGTGAAAAGCCCTACTTGTGTGACCTTGATAAAATATTATTATCGGCAAGTGAAAAGAAGCCTCCGTGTTTGAAAACCAAATATAATAAATGGAAAAATATATAGCCGTGGGTGAAAGCCATTCTGAGTCTGTAATCAGATAATCCTTGGAAATATTCAGTTAGAATTAACTTTACGTTCTGAAATTCAAGGACTATCAAATTATGAGAAGGAGAATTATTTTCTCAAGTGCCGTATTATCAACATCTGAAACAGTGAGCAAAAATTTCAGTGCTACTTATTATGCTTGAACATGTCAAAATACTCTACAGAAGACAGCAAGCATCTGAATTTTGAACTGATAAATTTTTTGTAATGGTTTTACGTTCGAAGGCGGTAAATTGACTCGAAATTTATTATACACTTTTTAATGACCCATAGAGGTGATAAAATTTGCATATTTATGGCAAATATTCTAAGAAATATGAAATAATATTTTATATTTAGTCATTTTTAAATTAAAATTTGAATTTTTGAAAACGCATTTTACAAGGTTAAAAATTACAGTAGTTTGGGTGCAGAATATTTAATTACGTCTTTTTGAAACTCAAGGTGAGACGTGAAATGTGTATATTTTGTTCAAAAATTCTGTAAATTTCTAAGCTTTAAGGATTTTTTTAAATTTATTTTTCGTAAATTTTAAATTTCCTTGCCAAGAAACTGGTTAAAATGCCTAGAAAACTATGTTTTTTTTTTAAATTATCAATTAATCTCAGTCATAAAATATTACCATTTAACTCATAAAAATCAGTTCTATCTGTTCATGTTGCGTGGTTTTCAAAGAAATAAAGTTGAAATTTTAGAGTTCAGAAACCGATGCACTATATACAGGGTGGCCCCACATTCATGGTACAAACTTTAAGGGTAAATAAAGGGCATTGCAACAATAATTTATTGTATAGGAATGTATGGGTGCAAGTGACACGCTGAGGCGCAAACAGGGGAAATAAAAGAAAAGAGAAATGGATTTATCGGTTGGTTTCGTTGCCGGTAGAGGGCAGTAGAGGTCTAACCACCGTTCAACATGATGCATCTCAGTAGGGGAAAGCACCATTCACAATTATGCTGACGTTTACGGTGGGAGACTTTATGGCCGAAAATGCAGACATGCTTTAGATGTACGGCCCTATAAATGGTAATAGCAGAGCTGCGCTACGAATGTTTCACGCGCAGTTTCCTGATCGACGAATGCCTGATCAAAGAATGTTTCCCCGGTTACATTGTCAACTTCGTGAAACACGTTTGTTCCACGTCACTAGACATGATACTTGTCAATAAAGAGCTGTACGCAGTCCAAGCCTGGAAGAAAGCATCGTAAACCGGAGTCAAGTACAAGATGTGTTGCTCATCTCGTAAGAATGAGTCATCAGACCGTTTGTTCAGTGTTAAACGAAAATTGCTTACACCTCTTCCATTTTCAGGGAGTACAAGCTTTAAATCCGACAGGCTATCTTTTCTGACTACTAGTGGGTCGTACAGCAATGTGAGCTGCAGCTGGACTTCATAATTCATGTGTTGAACAGTTATGAAGAGTTACTTTAAACATTACGCTTGTCAACGGCGCTTTCAATAAGCACTTTTTCTTTCCTTTCTTCTCGTATTTTTGTGTTTGTGTCTCATTGCGTCACTCACGTCCATACATTCCTGTACAATAAATTAATCTTACAATGTCCTGTACCTACCCTTAAATTTGTACCATGAATTTGGAACCACCCTGTATATATAGTTAGAGGGGATTGCGATTTTATGAAGGGGAAAAAATTTATTAATCGGAACCTACAATGCGGAAAAAATTTTCTATGGTGTGGAGATTAGGAGATAAATAATTTAAAAAAAAATATCTCAAAATTTAGTATTGACAAAAAAGGGTTGAACTTTTGAAAAAAGTGGAGAAAGACTTAATTCTGTTTAGATAATTTTAGACTTAAAATAATCTAAACAGAAGGGAAAGGAAGGGAAAAAATTTATTAATCGGAACTACAATGCGGAAAAAATTTTCTATGGTGTGGAGATTAGGAGATAAATAATTTTAAAAAAAATATCTCAAAATTTAGTATTGACAAAAAAGGGTTGAACTTTTGAAAAAAGTGGAGAAAGACTTAATTCTGTTTAGATAATTTTAGACTCAAAATAATAATTTTTTTTCAATATAAACAACCAAAATTGGTGATTACTGATAAGTGAATACTGAATAGTGAAAAGTTCGTTGCAACATTTCATTTCATTTTTCTTGTTTTTACTCTTTCTCGAATCAGTCCAATTCAAGCTTTTTTTTTCGTCTTCCGCTTTATTGTGCATTGTCATTTCGGCAATGGGGTTTTTTCTTTTAATTTAATACTAAAGAATCTGTTAAAAATGTACCTGATATCTTTTCTTGTTGCTATTTAGTAGGTATCTTTTCGTGCCAATAAATGTTGTTGTTGTCGTGTATGACAAAGTGCAAAGGTGTATATAACAAAATAAAGATATAGAAATGAGTCAAATATTGCCAAAGGCGTGAATTACTGCCGTGGCAACATCCATGGCACGATCCGAGTATAGGATGTCCATGCTGTAGTCATTGTCTATTTTAAAAAGGGCACCAACAATGGAAGAACAGTTAAAAAGATGTTTGGGATCCAGTTGCTTGCCTGGGCAGTGCCTGCATTCTACATATGATCTGGATCCATCAGGCAGAATCTTCATGCCCTTAAAATGTTTTGTCCTTAGTCTGGTTATTGTTGTTGTAATTTCTCGGCTATAATTTAATTCTGGCAGCGAGAATTTTTTTCGTAGGTTTGAGCAGAGCTTTTGTTTTGCAACTGCGTTGGCATCAAAGACCGTAGTCGAAGAAGTTACAGGTTCAAGGGTTCTGGCTTCATTGGCAAGGAAATCGGCCATCTCGTTCCCTTCGATGTCAACATGGGCCGGGATCGACTAGAGGGTGCATGATTTGCCCAATGCACCAATGGAAAGTAAAAGAGAATTGATTTCTTGGGTGAGTCCCATTTTTCCTTTCATGATGGCCTCAAGAGCAGATCTACAATTGGAGAGAACAATGATGCCGTCGGAATTAGCGATATCTGTCCATGTAAGGTAAATATCTAGGGCTGTCCTAATTGCTATGAGCTCACACGTGAAGTTGGAAGCAATTTGCCCTGCGGAGACCTTGTGCTTTGAAGTTGTATTATCTGGGTATTTAAGAAAGACACCAGATCCACCCCTATTGCACTCTGAGTCTGAAGAACCGTCAGTGTAGGCAATTACTAAACGAGGCCTCATAAGACTGATAATTGTGTCCATGCCTTTCCTTTTAATTGTGTCCTTAGATTCCTTTTTCGTGCAAGGCTCAAGAAGGTCTAAAAATATTTTGGCAGAGGGAGGTGGTTTGACTGGAAAACAAGGTTCTTGAATGATGTCAAGGCTTGTGTGATTCAAGTTAATGTTGTTTCTGATGTCTTTATCAAACTGAAGTGCTGAAATCTCTTCAGCCTATTCTTAGCTGTCCAGGAGTGAAAAGTGATGTTGGAAATGTGTTGTTCGCCACAGCTTCTGATTTTGTTTGTAAATGTAATGGTGGCAAGTTTCCTCCTGCCTTTCAATGATGGCAGGCCACACTCATTCTCAGCTGTCACATTATTTGTCGAGGACACAGCTCCGATGATAATTTTGGACGCCCTATACTGAACAGAGTCGATTTTCTCTGTTGAGGTAGAAGCTGATGGAGCCCAAACGGGTGCTGCATATTCGAGGATTGGTCTTATAAGTGCAGTGTAGGTGTTTTGGAGTGTCTTTGGTTTAGAACCCCAAATCGAACCGCAAAGTTTTCGAAGAATATTGAGCTTCTTTAAAGCTTTTTGCGATACATTCTGTATATGCTTGGTAAACCTCAGTTCCGCATCTAGCGTTAAGCCAAGGTAATTGGGATGGGAGATTTTTTCAACAATTGAGTTATATAACCTTAATATGGGGAGAAAGGCTGCCCTGTTTCTCCTGTCAGTAGAAAACACACAGTATTTGGTCTTTTCTGGATTTATCAGCAGTTTAAGTTGCTTAGCCCAGACTTCAATGTGAGAGAGATTTTCGTTCAGTACATTTTCGGACATAATGATGTCAGTATGAGAGTGCCAAATGGCAATGTCATCTGCATAGCAGGCTATTTTAGCTTCATTAACAATGTGATTATCGACAGTGTTCATATAGAGGAGAAAAAGGAGTGGGCTTAGGACCGATCTCTGCGGAACGCCTGCCCAAGATCTATGTGTCCTTGAGAACCTTCCATTTACCCTTACAGCAAATCTTCTACCTCTTAAGAAATCGTTGATCCATAGTAAGATATTGCCTGAGACGCCTAAGGAATGCAAAATTTCAATGAGTTTTTGTCTCCAAACCCTGTCAAAGGCTGCAGAAAGATCAAGGAATACGGCTGTAGTTTTCCTATGAGGTCTTTCTTGAAATCCACCTATGATTGATTGCACCAAATAGATAAGTTGGTCAACAGTGCTATGCTGGGATCTATAAGCTGTTTGGTAAAAGTGTAATACTTTCCGCTTGATAAGCCATTTCATGATACGGGAATGAATTATTTTTTCCATAATTTTACATAAAGTGCTTGTAAGGGATATGGGCCGGAAATTTTTACAGCTTGCTGCATCCTTACCAGGTTTAAGAATAGGAACAATGACAGACATTTTCCAGATAGTGGATAGTTTGCCAGTAATCCAGGATAGGTTGAAAATCTGAAGAAGAATACTCCTGGCAAGAACACCAAAGTGTTTGATCATTGAGCCAAAGATGAGGTCGATACCTGGAGACCTCTCTCTCTCTCTCTCTCTTAGGGTCAATGCTTCTAATTACGCTGTCAAGTTCTTCCAAAGTAATATCATTAGAAAAATCATCTTTTTGGTAAAATGTAATGTTAAAAAGTATTAAAATGCCTATTTCACTTCAGCAACATTAATTTGACTTAATTAATTGACTTTTTACCATAAAAAAGCTCAAATACCTAAGCTTTATTCCCCTTATGGCAGTACTTAACATAAAAACTATTTTTTCATTTTATTTTCCCCTTCATTTATATATCAGGAAACACCTTTTCTCCACATAGGACGGTTTTGAAATTGTGAAAAAAAATTTTCATCAACCTTAATATATATATGTCCATAATTTTTTTTAAAAAAATTCCTTAAATTCATATCTCAGAATTTTTTTTTTGTTAACATGTTGCGTAAATAAATCTGGGAAATACTTCGAGGAAACATTTTTTACACCCATCTTGAAAAATTATAAAACTCATTCACGAAATTTATTTTTTGAAAAATGCTTGCATCCAAATGTAAATGTTATGTATAATAAAAATACAACATATATAATCAAATTAAAAAATGATAGGCATTGAAACACACACACACTCAAGTTGACATTGAAGCTAGAAAGAACAATCCATTAATTGTCTGACTCAAATCATGAATGAAATATGCTCCTGCCCGAGGCTATTAAGGCCACGCCCACTGAAAAACTGGCATTCTTCTCGGCAATCTCAATACAGATTTTCTGAATCTATTTCCATTCCAAAAGGCTATTTTTGCATCTAAGATCTCATTTAAGCTACTTGATTTTCTCATGACAAATTAGAAAACATTTAAAATCTGCTGGTATTAAAAATGTAGGGATTTTTCTAAATCAGAAAATTTAAACGTGTCTTTTGGGGTACGAACTGAAACTTGTAATTACCTTTTCATGTGACTCGTAACTCCTCCAAAATATATCGTTTCAAAACTAATCTTGAATGATGATATCATACTTATGCGTTGCTTCTTCTCTGTCTAGTAGTTAAAGCTAAAATTTTTCGAAATGTTAAGCAGAAAATAATAAAAATCGAAAAGAATTTTTTGATTTATCTATATATATAAAGGAGAAAAGCGACTCACTCACTGACTGACTGACTGATTGACTGACTGACTGACTGACTGACTGACTAATCACGAAATCTCTGGAACTATTCAACCTACAGATTTGAAATTTGGTAGACATATTCCTTTGATAGAGTAGACATCAGCTAAGAACGGATTTTCCGAAATTCGAAACGCAAGGGGCGTTACGGGGGGTTAAGGGCTTTAATAATAATTGTTTCCATGTTTAAACTACTTGATGTACAATCTTGAAATTGGGTAAGCGGGTTCCTTTCAGAGAGTAGAGATCCGCTACAAAATGAGTTTGGTGAAAATCGACCCCCAAGTGGCATTGCAGGGGCTTAGGGGGCGTTATAGATAATTATTTCCATTTTTAAACTATTTGACGCACTGTCTTTAAATTTGATATATATATAGATTCCTTTCGTAGAATAATGATCAGTTACAAAACGGGTTTTGTGAAAACAGACTTCTAAGTGGCGTTCTGGGGGATTAAGGGGCGTAATAGATAAATATATCCGTTTTTAAACTACTTCACCTACCTGCTTGAAAATTGGTAGGCAAGTTTCTTTCCTGGAGTAAGTATCCGCTAAGAAATGGGTTTTGGGAAAATTGACCCCAAGGGGTGTTGCGGGGGCGGGGGGTTTAAGGGGCGTTATAAATTCCTTTTTTTAAGTTATTAGACGTACAGTCTTGAAACTTAGTAAGCAGATTCCTCTCATAGGGTAGAGATACGCTAAAAATGGGTTTCGTGAAAATTGCCCCCAACTGGCGTTGAGGGGAATTAAGGGGCGTTATAGATAATTATTTCCATTTTTAAACTATTAGACGCACAGTCTTTATATTTGATAAAGAGATTTCTTTCATAGAGTAGAGATCAGCTATAAGAAGGTTTTGTGAAAACAGACCTCTAAGTGGCGTTGCAGGGGAATAAGTGGCGTAATAGATATATATTTTCGTTTTTAAACTATTTGACCTACCTGCTTGAAAATTGGTAGGAATGTTTCTTTCATGGAGTAAATATCCGCCACAAAACGGGTTTGGAGAAAATTGACCCCCAAGGGGGTGTTGCGGGGGGTTAAGGGCAGATATAAATAATTATTTCTTTTTTTAAACTATTAGACTCACAGTCTTGAAATTTGGTTAGCAGATTCCTCTCATAGGATAGAAATACACTGCAAAATGTGTTTTGTGAAAATCGACCCCTAGGTGGTGTTGCGGAGGTTCAAGGGGCGTTATTGATAATTTTTTTGCATTTTTAATTAATTGGACGCACAGTCTTCAAATTTTGCTAAGCAGATTCCTTTCATAGAGTGCAATTCCCCTACAAAATGGGTTTTGTGAAAACAGACCCAGAAGTGGCGTTGCGGGGCTCAAGTGGCGTTATAGACAATTATCCCCATTTTTAAACTGTTAGACGTACAGTCTTGAAATTTGATAAGCAGTTTCCTGTCATAGGATAGAGATATACTACAAAATGTGTTTTGTGAAAATCGACCCCTAGGTGGCGTTGCGGGGGCTCAAGTGGCGTTATAGATCATTATCCCCATTTTTAAACTATTAGACGTACAGTCTTGAAATTTGATAAGCAGATTCCTTTTGTAAAGTAGAGAACCGCTACAAAATGGGTTTCGCGAATATCAACTACTAAGTTTAATTTCGGGAGATTAAGAGGCGTGATTGATAAATATTTCCATTTTTAAACTATTTGATCATCCTGCTTGAAAATTGGTAGGCATGTTCCTTTCATGGAATAGAGTTCCTCCAACAAAGAGTAAAACGAAAATTGACCCCCAAGGATGGTTGCGAGGGGTCAAGAGGAGTTACAGAAAAAAATTCCTGTTTGTAATTGTTAGACCCATATACTTGAAATTTGTTAAGCATGTTTCTTTTGTTGAATAGGGATCCACTAAGAATAAATTTTATGCAAATCAAGAGTTCTGGGGGGTTGCAAGAGGTTACTGGGACGTATTGACAAAAAAATTACTTTTTTCGAGCTACAAGGACTATAATAATGAAATTTGGTTTGCATTTTCCTTTTGTTGAATTGAAATCCGCTAAGAGCGGTAATTTTGGAAAACGGCTCTCAACGGGATTACGGGGATATTGATAGTAAAACTTTTGTTTTTTTCTGTTAGATTTAGACTTGAAATTTGGCTTGCGTGTTCAATTTACGGAGTAGAGATCCACCGAAAATTGGTTTTGCGGGAATCCACTTGGTTTTTGAGTTACGAAAGAGCAAACATCATTCTATGCTTCAATTTTAGAGATTTTTAGAAAATACAAATTACATGAGTTCTGCCCTTTTTTTTTATCAGCAGGTGACAGTTACATGTATAAGTATGTTTTTCAATTCAATCGAATTCTTAATGCTACTAATTAGATATCAATAATTTATACATATATATAAGCAGTAAAAATTTATAAAACATCATGAAATACCCAGCGAAGCGGGCGGGTAATAGCTAGTATATATATATGTATGTATGTGTGTGTGTGTGTGTGTGTTGATAAATTAATGAGAAAAATTAAAAGCGTGAAATACATGCCCCTTAAATATTTTAAACTCTCATATCAAGTTAGTTGTCCGCTTTTATTTATATAAATTAAGGGGATTCAACCATATAACGGCCTGTTTTTTTAGCATTTTTAAATAATTTGACGACCAGTAAAAAGGTTATTATCATTTATTTATATGTATTTTAAGAGTATGTATAAATGTTTAGCCAAAAATATCGAATAGAACTTGAGCTATAACACTATGAACACACCCACCTTGAAAAAAAGGACGCTCACTTCCTCCACGATTCCGGCTGAATGGCTTATTTGAAATAAAAACAAATTGACGGTGTTTTAATTTATAAGCTTAAATGCACAGAATGGACTACACTCATTTGATAATATCAACAATTGCATTTTTGGTGGACCTCGGAAGAAAAAGATTCGAATTTCATGGGATTTTTGTTATGTTTTTGTTATAAAAAATATAAATGTTTTGAATTTTGGAATGATCGTAGTCCATTTGATGCGTATATATGTGATGAGTCTACCCTACAAATTTGAAGTCATTCGGTCAAACCGTTCTTGATATATGATGGAGGAAAGTTTGAAACACACAATTTTGAGAAAAACGCGTTTAAAGTTTCAATTCCGATTAAAACAATGAAAATCTTAACTTACCCTCAATCGACGATGCCTGGTGACGAAGACTAAAACAAGTTCGACAAAATATTTAATAACTATAGAGATTTCCTTTTAAACCCTTAAAAACTTGTATGAACGTATATTTGCATAGAAGGGCCAATGGTATCAAGTCGACTGTACATAATAGGCCCAGCCTTCGATTGCTAACTCAGCGCTCCGAACAGCTGCTCTTCTAACACTTGCTTCTTTAAAAAGATTTCGAATTTTAAAAAAACACTTTACCGCCATTATTTCAATTAAAATTGAAATATCAAAGTAATTTATCATTGGATTCATTAAAGTTTCATTTGAACAGGAATTATCCATTAAATTATGCATAAAAAGCGATGACATTCTTTTAAAATTGAAATATTGCAAGTTGAAAGCCATAGAAAGCGCTAAGCATCAAAATGAAAGACTCTTTTATGGTTAAAAGTATATAATGTAGGCAGATGTCATATGCAGTTTTTCAAAATAAAAAAAATATTAAATGTTACATTCAATTAGTTAATCTATTTATTAAAATAAATGCACACATATATACATTTCATGATTCCGTAATTTAAAAGCTTGCATCAATGTAATACTTGTAACAGAAATCTTAATAAACCACGTCTAAAATTATGCAATACAATGAAAGAATGAGAATTGATATATGTTAAAAATACTTAATGTGAGTGGAAATAAAAAAGTAATTCAGACTTTTGATAAAATTTAATATATGAATAGGTTTTCTTATTTCTTTAAAAAATAATTATCTCTAAACTCTCTTTTAAATTTCCTTAACTGTGTAATGCGAGTACTTTAAAGTTCTACGAGTACTTTAACAGTTATTTAAAATGATACAAAGAAAATGAAAAATGAGAAATGATATACTCAAAATGAAAAGTAACAGGAATTTACTCAGATTTATACGATAAAATTTAGTATAAGGATAGTTTTTTTTATTTTCTTTAATTATTAATTAGCTATTAACTGTCATTTAAATTTCCTTAATCGTGTAATGCGTGTGTTTTGTAAATGTGTAACGAACGCTTTGATAGTTATTTAAAATGATACAAGCAAATAATGTTAATTTCCTGCCTATGAGTCTTCTTCCTCAAGGCATGGTGGATATCATAATTAAGGTTAATCTTTCCTTTAATAATGGGCAGATCGTTGTCTAGTGAACTCCTTAATGCTCTCGAAGCTTACAGTAGATGATTTAATACGGTTACTTTCAACGTCTTTGGAAGCCTCATTGAAAGTACTGTCATGTACGAAAATCATAGTCAGTTTCTGAATTAAGCCGAATTCAAGACTGCAAATTACGTAATTATTTAATTTTAAAGAATTCATTACTTTAATTAATTAGTTTTAATAAGTAATTTATTATTTTTCAATGCAAGCATTTATAAAATTTTGTACGACGAAAAGAAGCCTGCTTGTATACATTAGGACTATGTTATGAATGGTTCAAGATTTACACAGAAGATAGGAAAGATCCATATTTATTGCTACAAGTATTCTTTTTTATTAAGAAGTGCATATATATAAATCAGCGTAATAAAAAAAATATGTAGACAGTTATATAAAAAAAATTTTTACAGTCAATTCCTACTTAGGTCAACACAAAAATTTTTTATGTTAGTTACTTTTTATTAAATAGTTACAATTAATATAAATATGTATATACATATGACAGAATCACAATATTAAATGACAAAATGAAAGATATTTTTCATTTTCCTTGCTATATAGGGTGTTGGACTATTTTTTGTTTGTTTGTTACTATTTTTTCATAAATTAAATTTAATTATTGTAATAAAATAGTATAGTAAAAGAATCGCATTCTCACAGAAATTAGGTCATCCCAGCTGGGATTCGAACCCTCGACTTTTGCATTAGAAGTTTACAGCGCTTTCCATTGCGATAAAGGGACACAACGAACGATTTTCCTTTCTATATATGCTGTTGGACTATTATTTTTGTTTGTTATAATTTATTCATTTTTTAATTAAAGGCGTATCAGGACCCTTAACATATATCTGTGCACTCGAAAAAAAAAACATCCTTCTTCAAACCAATGTAACTTAGTAATAAAACAAAACAATCATTTGAAATTTTTATCACATGATAATCATATATATTTACATTACTTCTCAAATTTTCAGAGAATTTGAGGGAAAGTGTAAGAAATTATACAGAAATAAAAATTGGACAATTTTTCAAAAATATGAAAATTAGTATTTTACACCGCGCAGGATTCTGATTTACAAAATTGATCAAAATTTACAAAATTCATTTTAATTGGTGTAAAAATGTTCACTTTCGAAGTTATAATAACTTTTAAGAAATTTAGAGAAAAAAAATATTTTTAAATACAATTATAACGAAAGTTTTAAAATTTTAAGAAAAAAAATAATTAAAATTCAAATAAAATAAATTTAATTAAATTTTTTTTGAAAATTGTTGCATAAGTTATGAAGAATGTTATTTTGAATACGTGTATGAAATTTCAAATTGATATCATAAATAGTTTCTGAGAAATCCTTCGCGCAAGCTAAAATTTGTTGTTTTGAGAAAAATGAAGTTAAAGAGGTAAGAAAGAGATAGGGTCTTTGTTTAAATTTCACTTGTTATTTCTCAACAATTTCGAAAGTTTTTACAGTATCAACAAAATTTTGCTATCAAAATGCTCAGAACTGTTGAGGATTTAACATATATTTTTCTTTCAAAACATTGAAAATTTTGCAATTAAAGAGTCTAGACCCTTAATTAATGAATTAATATTTGAAAAAACCGTATTAAGATAAAGTGTCATTCACTACAAGTTTTTAAAAATGTATTTGAACTTGAATGGATGAATAGAAATTATTTTATTAACAATTGAAAATTTAAATAATATATATATAAATATATATATATATAGGGAGGAGTGAACTAATAGTGAGAATTGAAAAAGCAATACACACATAAATGTGCGTGTTCGCGTGTGTACATGTGTACCTAACACTTGTTCAAAAATAATAAAGTTGTGATTTAGAACTGAATTTTCAAGAGAATTGAATTCTATTTTTACTTAAAATATAGAACCAAATATTAACTATTACTAAAGTAAATGTCAAATAAAAAAAATTTAAGTTATTTTTATTCTATAGTTAATTAAAATATTTTTCAAACGAAAATTAGTTTTTTTCAAAGTTAACTATCCTTTTATTCTAATATTAAGAAATATATTATAAAATAGTTTTTATTTTAATTTTTCTTTTTTCGTGTATTGTTTATATAATATCTCTACTTAAATTTACAAGCATTACTTAGTAGTCTTTTAAATATATTTAACATGATATTTGTCTCAGTCTGAATGTCTCAATCTTTTAAGATAAAATGATAGCAGAATTAAACTTTTTTTTAAAAAAATAGAATATTATTTATCCGAAAAATTAATAGTCTGCAGCTTTAAGAATTTGTCCTTGTTGAAAACTAAAATGCTCATCGAAAAAAAAAAACCCTGTTAGATGAAAGATTGAATATTTTCTTCTATGTATCATTTAACTTTGTTAAAATTTACAAACAAAATAATGATAGCCGTTTGTTTTCAGTAGGTAAATCCTTTCTCATAGAACGTATAATAATATCTTTGAAAACTCCAGGTGGCCGCAGTAACCTAGTGACCAAGGTAACGGATTCGTGGCCGGCGTGTCATGAGTCCGAGCCTAGTGCCGCTGAAGACTCGCCGTGTAGGGGAGTAATGCACGTTAAATCTGTCGAGAGCTCAAACGTCCTCCCATTGGTGTAGTATGGTAGTTAGGTGAGGGGATTCCAGCTCAGGTGTCGTCCTCAGCACTTGACCATGGTTCAAAATTACGAGGTCCGTCACCAAAAGCCTTCATGTAGCTGAGCAGTGCGACGTTAATACTCGATCACTCACTTGAAAAACTCCATGATTCCAATTCCAAAACTCCGTGATTTTCATAATTATTATTAATGTGCCTGAAATAAACGTGGCCACAATAGACAATTGGTTATAGGCGCGGACTGAGTCATGGGTTCGAAACCCAGTGCCAGTGAAGACATCCGTCATGCATAGGGGCTGATGCACTTTAAACCTGTCTAAGCAAAGTCCTCCCACAGTTCGTTTTGACTCAAATGTTTATTTTTAAAAATATATACACACTATTTGCATCAAATGTCGAGTATTTTATGAATTATGAGTATTTTATGAATTTTAGGCCTGAATATCAGGAAGTTTTAGGTTATTTTTATGACAGTCGTCTTTAAAGTTACAAAGCAATCAAATATTGACGCGAAACTTATCAAGTTTGGAAGCTATTGAAATTATTTGTAGTTTTTCAGATAAGTGTTTTTAACCTAAAGTTTTAGTCGTATATATATATCATTCGCTTTAAATCTATCAACCCATTTTAATTCAGATAATTACATTAATGAAAACAGAGATCAATATTTGGCCTACTTACAATGTTGGCCTCTTAAAGTTGAATGCATAATTTTTTTTAAATTCTGTATTATAAGAGGCTTGGCCATTTTGTATTGTAATAATTTTTTCTTTTAATAGAATAACAAAAATATAGCACTTTATTTGAAAATAGAATATGTTGTGTGAATATATAGAGTAAACTCAAAGTTTTTTACCCTGGTTATAATATTTAATGTGCTCACACTCACTCAGCCAAGAGTTCTTTAACATGTCTTTTGTTACGCTGCCTGTTTATTTAAACATTTCATGTCCCCGCTTTGTTGATTTTGCATCAGGACGTTCATAACAATGTCAATATTTATGCTGAGTATTACGGGGCGAATTTGTTTCGTGAAACAAAAGCACAGATTGAGTTTTCTCTTGAATCGGCGCCATTTCGGCTGAAAATGATGCCCTCCTTACAAATGCTCCTCCAAGTCCCTCTTGAAGGAGCTCTCCCGTCATCATCTATTGCACAAAAAAGTGCTACTATTCAACCATTCCTATGCTTTGAATTTGCATTTCGGTCCAGAATCTGGCAATAACTTGTTTATTGTACTCAGATTTAGGGCGGGCTCTGCATTTTTGAATGCAATTCTTAGGCAAGTTACCTTTTTCTCATAATGGATTTAGATTTTCTATCCATTATTTTCAATAGGTTTTTGCACAGTATTATTAACAGAAAGAGGGAAGATTGGCTGACCGCAAAACATGTTCAGCCCCACTTTTATATGAATTATTTTATATATAAGCTGTTCTAAGATAGCAATGTTTCTAATACTGTAGCATCCATACTTTTATAATTTTTTATATTTAATTCTATTATTTTAATTTTTCATTCATCCTTTTTAAAATCTATTGTCTGGTTATTGCCAATTTCAATTTTTTTCAGTTTTGATTAATGTTTATTCATCTCTCTCTTGTAAAGAAATTTTGACTATATATATATATATACACTGGTGTCCAAAAGTTAAGCATAAACTGTAAACTGCGAAAAACATGGAGTAAATATTCGTAAAATTATTCCAAATTTCTTGTGGATATTAATTGGGTGAAGAAGAAACATTGGGTTTATGCAAAACTTTTCAGTCGACTACGTCCTGCGCGAAACACCGGCGCATGTCGGAACGCGGAGAAACCGATTCACGCAGCATAGGCAGTTCAGACAAGTTTCGTGCAACTGCTGTGCGAAGGAACGTTGTTAACCATCAAAAAAGGTGAATGATGTCACAAAGACGCCAATTGGACATGTTTATGAAAGGAAGAATCGTTGGAATGTTGGAATCCTCACGATCACAAACCGAAGTGTCTCGAATTCTGAATGTGGACCAGTCTGTGATCTCAAGACTGTGGCAGAGGTTTCAAAAAACGGGAGATGTTACCCGACAACCAGTATCAGGTCGACCAAGAGTCACAACCCCTCGCCAAGACCGATATCTGGTAATAAGTGTGCTACGTCAGAGGGGCAGTACTGCCAGAGCACTGGGTTCGGCGCTCACAGTCACCACAGGAATACGAATTTCGAGACAAACTGTTTACAGGAGACTCAATCATGCTGGCCTGTATGCCAGAAGACCAGCAGTTTGCATTCCCCTCACGTCTGCATATAAACGCGCTCGTTTGAACTGGAGTTTGAAATATCAACATTGGAGTGTGGGAGAGTGGGCCAATGTGATGTTCAGTGCCGAGTCTCGGTTTAGTCTGAGTAGTGATTCTCGGCGGGTAACGGTATGGAGAGAACGTGGAACACGTTTTGAACCAAGAAACATAATGGAAAGACATCATTTTCCATCAAGGGGAGTAATGGTATGGGCAGGCATCATGATGGACGGCCGCACAGACCTCCATTCTTTGACATGATGTCTGTGACTGCTCAAAGATACAGAGACGAAGTTCTTGAGCCTTATGTTCGCTTGTTTCGAGGTGCCGTCGGTCCTGTCACCGAGCGGTGCTGATTGAGGACTTCTTTGAAACGGAAAACATCCAGCGCATGTCGTGGCCTGCGAACTCCCCTGATTTAAATCCTATCGAGCATGTATGGGATATGCTCGGGAGACAAATTGCAGCCCTTTCGCACCCACCAAGCTCCGTTACAGAACTGAAGAGAGCTCTCCAAGAAGCTTGGAACCGTTTGAGCCCACAATTCATTCATCATCTCATAGCAAGTATGGTAAATCGCTGTGCAGCGTTCCTGGCTGTCAGAGGTGATCACACGCCTTATTAAACTGCAGCATCAGTATTTTATTTAATGTTTTCTTTCATTTTTTCTTTAAAGTGTGAAACCTTGCTATGCTCAGTTTTCTTCCAAACTGCTACTTTGGATAATAAAATTAATTATTATCATTCTTTTGATTTGCTTCCTTATTTTATAATCATTTTACACTCGCATATCATGTTTCCTGCCATTCTGATTTACAGTTCCTTCTTTATGCTTGACTTTTGGATACCATTGTACATCTTTCCAAAGTACCATCTTTTCTGTACAGTGCTATCCATAAAACTATTCCGAGGCTTTGATATCCAATAAAAGGGTTTGCGTAGGATTTACTCATTTGAGAGGATTTGCCTATTTTTTCTCCCCCCCCCGCAATACATGACAGACGTGCCTCCATGGAAAACGGTGGTATTAGGAAGCGAATCGCGTAACTTTTAATCAGCAGTTAAGGGATTAATTATAAACAGTACAAATTATGAAGATAAGTGTTAACTTAGTATATAATTTTATATATGACAAGCCCATGAGTCACTGGTAATTGTTAAACTTGTTCTTAACTTAGCATCGTTAAACTAATTATAAAATACATTGTGCACTACTAATACATTTATAAGTGTTTTACATCAGTGTAAACGTGTATTTTATTTGTTATTATGTCAGAATGTATTTCATTTGTTTACTTTCAGTTAATTAATAATTTTTTAAATAATCTTTTGTTTTTGAATTTTTAATATACTCGATCTCCCACGTAGAGTTATCACGTCCCCCCCCCCCGTGGGAGGTGCTCCCCACAGTTTGTGAAATCCTGGTCTAAGTGTAATATAAAAATGTAATATCTGTCATCAAGAACACATACCTCATCAATTCAACAGTTCTTAAAAGCACCTATTCATGGAATAAATAAATAACGCTTTATCTCTCTCATCTCCGCCAACTATTATATATATATATACATATATAGTGTCCCTAACATAATGGTTGTATGTTTACAATTCTTAATTTATTATTTCAATTCTTTTCATATTTTTTCTAAGTGCTACTTTTCCGCCATTGCTATGCTTTGAATTTGTATTTGGGTTCAGAATCTGGCAATAACTTGTTTATTATGCTCAGATTTAGCACGGGCTCTGCAATTTTTAGGTAAGTTACCTTTTTCTCATAATGGATTTAGACTTTCCTCCATTATTTTCAATAGGTTTTTGCTCTGTATTATTAACAGAAAGGGGGAAGGTTGGCTGGCCACAAAACATGTTCAACCCCACTTTTATATAAATTATTTTATATATAAGCTGTCCTATGTCAGGAATGTTGATAATGCTGCAGCATCCATTCTTTTATATTTTTTATATTTAACTCTATTACTTTAATTTTTCAAATTTCCTTTTACATTCTGTTGTCTGGTTATCTTGCAATTTCAATTCTTTTCAGTTTTAATCCTGTTTATTCATCTCTCTGTAGAGAAATTTTGATTATATATATATTTGTGTTCTATATTGCGTGTAGTGAGTATATACAATTTCTGCTGTTTTTTCGATCTCTGAGAACTGAGCCCATCTCGGCTTACTACGCAACATGCGCATTTGCATTAAGAGACAGATGTTTTGGAGAGGGAGCACCGAAATTGCTTTAAGTAAGTGCATCTGAAAATATGTTGATTACTTTTTTATGTAACTGAAAATTCGTGCTCAAATATCTTATTACTTATTCAATGATAGTTTTGATAAGTCGTGTATTATTTATCTCTGCTGGAAAAAGGATAACTTATTCATGTAAAGAAAAATTAATATTACTGTTTTTAGGGCTTATTCTCATAAAAAGTTATTAAAAATATTCAATTGAGTGTATGGTTGTATTTTTTGAACTGAAAATTAGTTCTGTGAAACGAGAAATAGATCGTACTATATTACTTCTCTTAAAAAAAATAACGTACCTTTAGTGAAATTTAAAAGTTTTCTTCATTTTTTTCGTTATAAACGATTAGTATTTTTCCAATTTACCTTTATTTTTGAAATCATTAATTTTCCTACAATGTTACTATGCATCTCTGTTTTTATATAACCATAATTAGACCTACATGGAATGATACGGTTGAAATAGTTCTTTTATATAAGCGTATTTAAACAGTCCAGCAATAAAATTCTTTGAAATAAATTTTAATCCTATCAAATCATCTCGGAATGAATGAAAGTTACCTTTTTCAGTCACGGTGGAAAAAAAGAAAAATTGAGAATATTTTGTTTTAAGGTATCCGACTACCCAAAAATTGTGAATTTTGCCAAAAATTGACAATTTTTTTTATTATTTTATTTTAAAGGCCATCTTACTAGCTTTATAAAAATACCAAGTTTATTATTTTCCGTTTAATAGAACAAACTCTACAAATGTTTTAGTAAAAGCAGATGCCATTACTTTAAGCAAGATGTCACATTTTAAAACGCGTTTTACTCGAAATGTGTGTGTTTTTTTTAAAATACTCAACGGGGCTAGCGATTGCTCAAAAGGTTTTGAAAATAATTAACTGAAATTTTTTGTGTTGTTCTGTATAATAGTAGGTGTTTTAACCTCAGATTTATCAACCACTGTTTTATTACAAAATTTACAGTCCATTATGTGAATAAGTTTTTCTTAAGCAATTTCTTATAATAACAAAGATAAAGTGTTTTAGTTTTAGTAAAAATTAAAATATCTTTTATCCTGAAGGTCATTTCAAAAATGAATAACATAGCAACACATCAGAATTGAAAAATTGAAAGTTTGTTTATAAACTTTTGGTACAGAATGGGCCGCGTTTATGTTACTTTTTGTCAATTTTTACCCATTTTTTCCCATCTTAGTAATAATAATTTCTTTTAGTAATAATAATTTCTTTAGTAATAAAATTTTAGCAAATTTTCTTAAAATGTACTAAACAAATCTAAAATCAACAAAAGAATCCCCATATCTCCATTTTTTAAAGAAAAAGTAGTCGCAAGTAGTCGGATACCTTAATAAACTTATTTTCCCCCCCATCAAATAGTATTCAAGAAAAACGACTAAGATTTTGATTAGTGAGTAAATTAATTTTGAGATTATTAATAAATTTTATTTATGCACTATCTACCGAATTAAGCATTTTATCATTGTTCTTTTATATTTAGCTTTCTATTTTGCTCCATGATTTATGAAAAAAAAAATTAGATAATTTTTTTGTAAATCCAGTTTAGCTTTCTTATTTGTGTTTTAAAACTATTATTCCTTTTTCCAGGATTGCATTTTACTTCAATTTTTCCATCTTTCTGAAATAAAAGAAAAATTATCTCTCAGTACATTTATGCTCTTTGATTAAATAGATAATCCTCGGGCCGTTAACATTAAATGGAAAATGAGTGGTCCAGATATGGGCTGACATTAGAGATGATATTTTGCATACGAGTCAGACAGGATAAAAAATATCAGGTTCTCATGTATATGTACTTCTTATTTTTTGGTTGAGCATAACCACATTTGCGCAATTTTAAAATTATTTTAAAATAGTCTGAAACTAGACTTTGAATTATTTTGTAAGAATGTTCTTTAAGGACTGCAACACACGCATACAAAATTTTATAGTTCTAGTGTCTACAATTGGCTTGATATATAATATTGAGTAAAATAAGTTTAATTTGTATCATCTTCTGCATCACAGTTTTGATATGTGTGCCACGATTGTTCAGTTTCATGCATAAAGATCAAACAAAAACACACAATTTTAAGCATATAATAAATCTTATCTCATTGTGAAAGGTTAAATTGTTTGAAGATTTTTAGTTACTGAATTTTTAATGGCTTTTCTACGTGTTTAAGTTCTATAAACAGAAATGTAAAGAATTAACTAGTAAAAAGGCTGATGAACCAAGTGATTTTTAGATAAAAACTGACTTAAGATATTCCTAACAATACTAAGAAGATACAACTGATTAAATGATAACTTGTCTACGAAAAATATTTTAATGCAAGCATAATAGATGCTTTTTATTAATAAAATGCTTATTTGTTTTCTGTTTCAATAATCCTTTTCAATGTTAGTATTCATGAAAGACACGATTAAAGTGGATGAACATTGAAAATTCCATCGCGTTTTTGAAATCAGGAGAACCGTATACTTTTTTTTTATTTATTTAAGTGACATTATTTCTTTCGAGGACTTTCTGTGACAGTTAAGAGGTATTCGAGACTAAAAAAAGAGAATGAATAAAGACCTTATATCTGGATTAAATAAGTGAAATATATGAACGAAAATTCTTGAAACATTTCAACCGTTGAAATCAAGTGAAGTGGTTGATGAGAGAGAGAGAGGAAAGAGAGAGAGGAAAGAGAGAGAGAGAGATGCCTTCCGTAATCAACCATAGCTTACGTGAAAACATTTAGTATCTCCAGTGACAGTTTAGGGTACTAAAAAACTGGTCTGACAATAATTGGTTCGTATGGAAGAACAAAATTTCATTATACTTGAATAACTTATTCAATGAAAACCTAAACTACATTTATGTTTCCAAAATAAAATAGACCATTCAATCATCTATCACCAGCGATTAATAAATCCAAAAGTGAATGACGAATTAAAACTTTATGATGAGTAATTTAAGATTCGCTATATATTCTTGAGCAGTATCTAAGCCAGTGATTCCCAAAGTGGTCTATATAGACCCCCTGGGGTCTATGATGACCTTCAAGGGGTCCACGTCACCATAAAAATAATTTGGGGGTCCGTGAGGTGTAAGTGGGGGTCTATGATAGTGGCTCTCATTAAACCGACCATGACTTTAATTTTAAAAGAAAATTTAACCGAGAGGAAACCACATTTTATCTATTCAACAGATTTTTATTTACTAAATTTAATGAGGTTAGTTTGCACTTACAAGGAGACAGCATAAATTTTATTAAAACAAGAACCATTTTAGCATTTATCTCCAGATTTAAGCTAAAGAAGTATAATACTGGAGGTCTCGAACTTTCTCAATTTGTCACAGACAATCCGTCTGGATGTTTTAACCTACGTTGTGACGGGGCTATCCGCGTGAATTCAATACTAATCCTCTTGGGAAAATTTGGGGCCAGCATTTTTACTATTTCATAGCCTCTTCGGGAAAAACACGAGATAGTTTTATGTTAATTAGTTCAACTATATAAAGTCTAGATTTCGTAAATGTAAGGAGAAGGAGTTGCCAAGCTGTCATGTAAGTATCGTCGGTGAATTACTTCACGACTTAGCGCGCGTTTGATAAACATAAATTATAAAAGTAAATGGTTAGATTGACAATCGAAGATTACAGATTCAGTACCGACCTGAGGTTAGCAAGAGTTCGTCTCCTTGTCCATTCTGATAGCTGAGATTACTTAGACGGGAATATTAGATTTGAATATTAGAATTGAGTGTTAAGATTAATCGAGGTATTAGGGAATCACTCCTAGGTTTCCACTTATAATTAAACTTGTGATTGTTATTGTGTTTGTCAGTCCTGAATTTGTTACTATGGCTTTTGTTGGTGATGATATGTTTCCTCCCACACTTAGAGACGCGCCGGGTGGTGTGAGCGGGGTCCGAAATAGGACTGAGCCACGACAACGTTCAACATGTAAATGCCTTTTATTCAGAATTTGAAACCACGTTGAAGACTCATTGACTATGATAATACCAAGACAGGCAATAAATTCATATGGTCACGTTGGGGGAAAAAATGTCACATTACAATACGAACTGATCGTAATAAGGTCTAAAGAGATATTAAAGTTTAGAAACGGATGTCAGCAACTTTGGCTTTAAAAAGTCAAACCTGTTATTTGTTCCGAATTATAGAATATCGTGAAGAAGTTTTTAATTGCTTTTCCTAGTGTAAAGGAGTTTCAGCGTGCGGTTGCCAATCTCTAAAACAAAAACAGAAAGAAACAAACAAAGAAGGATTGGATACTACTAACTGAGTAAATTTAGGATTAAACCTGACAAGATTGATACCAAATGTTGAAAATTTGATATTGTTGCACCATATTCATCCATCTCATTAAAATCATTTGTTTATTCTTTAGTTATTTTATTTAACAGTTTTATTTATTAATTAGCTTTTAATCTAATTAATTAACATGTGATTTTTAAATTTTAAACACTCTACTTCATTACAGTTAGAAATGTAATTCTTTTAAAGTAGGAGTAGCAGTCAAAAAGACATTTAAGTTGATAAATTTGCAAAAATTCAATATTAAATTAAGCAGGGGTCTATGAGACAAAAAAGTTTGAGAACCTCTGACCTAAACTAAAATTTTGGTCATTTTTTCAATGATGTCAGTCAGCTCTTCAATTCCATGGCTCTTTATTAATAAACAAATTAATTCAAAAAGTTATTTTAAGCTAAAATAAAATATCTGACATTTTTATTTATCTGAAACAGAATAAAGTTCCCTTAAATTTCCTTACTGACTTTGACTTTAGAATTCAAACTTAACCGATACGCATAGATTTTGAAAAAACTTTATAGCAATTTTTTTTTCTATTTATTCAGTGATATTCTATAAAAGATTGATTTAAATCACAATACATATCCTCTCACTGCCGTTTACTAACAATAAGGATATATATCTACTAGAATAAAAGTCGAAAACACAAAAGTTTAAACAAGACATTATTATAAAAACTACGTTACAGTGATACTATATTATGCACTATATCCAAGTTTTGGTACCTCAACATCCACCCTTAAAATTCATACATAAAGTAAGATATTGCTTACAAGATAATAAATTCCAATGTGAGAAGAGATTGCACAATCTCTGGAAAAAAAGCAACGTCACTTTTGAAATATGGAATTAAAATTTTAATCTCGTTTATGTAACGCGATGACTCGCACTGATTCTAACAAGATTTAGAAGAACAGCAAAACTATGCACTTTATTTTTGAAAACATTTCATAATTTAAAAATGACCTATCGGAACTTCCAATGATCGTAATGATATTAAACACGCTACATAATATCTTTTTCCAGAAATTTACAACGCACTGCCAAATCGATGATTATCTATGACGAAAGATATCTGTATTGTAAATAGTTCTTTTGCATTCCATACCGAAAATAACAAAGTATTACAATATTTCTAAGTATTAAAGAAACTGTTAGAGAAACATCACTCTTTACTGAACTAAAATAGTATACACTCATTTAACTTTAGAAGAAAAATTTATTTCAATTCAAACGGAATCAATTATCATATCATTCTATCTTATCCAATGCTGGGTGTTTCTTGTAATTTCATTGCAATCCACACAATGAAAATTGTAGTTAAACTCTATGGAGAATTTGAAAACAGCTATATATATATATATATATACTTATTGTAAATCGTTTTTCAAAATTTAGAGACAGACAGTAGATAATTTTTTAAAGAAATACTTAAAGTATGAACTTTACTAAAATTAACGAAATTTTTTTTAGATAACTCTCAATTTATGTTTAAAATAACATTTATTATAGCCAACTAGTGAATTAAAGTCTATTTGTAACGTTTAAAGTATCCGAGTATTTGCAACATTTTTTTAAGAAAAAATGGAGATATGGAAATTTTTTTGTGTTTTTTAGATTTATTTAGTACACAAACACATTTTTTTAAAAAAATGGTAAAGTTAGGAAGCGAAAAAGAAATTATTATTATTACTAAAATGGGAAAAAATTGGTAAAAATTTGCAAAAAATTACATAAACAGGGCCTCCACTGTACAAAAAGTTTATACACAAATTCTGAATTTTTCAATTTTGGTGTGTTACTTTGATATTTATTTTTGAAATGTCCTTCAGGATAAGAGAAATTTTAATTTTTAACAAAACTATTGCAATTTATCTTAGTTATTATATGAAAATTCTTAAAAAACAGTGATTATATTTACATAAGGGACTGTAATTTTTTCAATAAAACAGTGATTTATAAATCTGAAGGTTAAAACACTTCTACTTTACACAGAACAAACACAAAAAATTTCAATTAATTATTGTCAAAACTTTTTGAGCAATCGTTGTCCCTGTTTGAGTATTTTTGGGGGGAAAACACACTTCAAGTAAAACGCATTTTAAAGTTCGACATCTTGTTTAATGTTATGACATCTGCTTTTACAAAAATACTTGTAGTTTTTGTTCTCGTGAATGGAAAAATGTTTTTAAAAAATTGTCAACTTTTAAAAAGATTCTCGCGATTAAAGGAATTATTTAACATATTTAAAATATCCGAAAACTAACTTACCTTTCTTATTTGACTGTCCATAATGGATGGGAAAGTTAAATATAAAGCCAATCCTGAAACTGCAAATAGTATACCGGCAAATACCAGGATAGATATTTTCTTCTTCAAGGTGCAAATCATTTTTAATCTAAAAGCAACAGAAAGTAAAATCAACAAAGAGAACCAAACACACTTAATATATGTACTAAGTCGACCACAAATCAAGAACCTTCCATAGAGCAAGTGATAAATTATTTAAAAATATTTGTTACTATTATACAGCAATATAAAATGTTTACGGTCAAAACCGATAATTTACATTTCGTACCGAATAACAATATGAATAACGAGAACCAAAAGATAAGTCAAAATCAGCGTTATTTATTCACGAATAATATGAGTCACAGTGTTGATAATATTCAAACAAGAAAAACTGAAAATGTTTCTAAAACTTATCTGGTATAAATATTTCAAAGTTCAACTCAATTCTATTTATGAAAACAATAAAACAGCGCATTCAAAAAAAAAGATAATAAATCAGACGGAATACCAAAGATCATATGCTCAGTTTAGATGTCGATTGACAGATAAGTTTCGATTCTATTTTGGTATAAAACCCCACTGTCTGTCCCAAATTTAAATTTTGAAGCTTTTGTCATCTATTAGCACTACATAAATATATCAGTAAACTGATGCTTTGCTTTCGACAGAAAAAAAACACAACATTGAGCATACTATTATCATCTCAGCGTAGCATAAATATTTAATTTTAAAATTACCATTATTTTAACACGTTTTTATTAGTTTCACTTGTATGTAACGGAATCTTTGAACTCGAATTTTACCCACTTTAAATAGTCAGATTAATTCGAAATTTTGCACACTTGTCAAGGACTGACGAAAATACAATAATTTAATAATTTTGTTCCGCTGCCTAATCAGAAATAACGATTTCCTATTTCCAGATTATGCGACTAATTCCATATTTGGCGACTACAAAATTGTTACAACCCTAACGCAAAAACGCTCACGCTTAATACAAATACAACAAACAAAATAAATGGTAGTATAAAAAACATTAAAAAAATGCTTTTATTGAGTGAATCAAACTAAAAAAATGAAAAATAAAGGTTTAAAGAAACTAAAAAACACGCTTTTATAGTTAATCGAACTGAAAAGTAAAAAATAATTCTTAACATTAGAATAAAATGATTAAAGAGAAAATTAATGTCATTTTGGCATGCTCCATATCAATTATATTAATTTCCTACTAGTTTTATTCCAAAAGGCAGAGTTAGTGTAAAAATGTAGTACTAAGCACCCCACGCTTTTACCACAATGACATCAATGTTCTCGTTAATCATTTTATTCTTATATTAAAAATTACTTTTTACTTGTCAGTTCGATTAACTATAAAAGTGTGTTTTTTAGTTTGTGTTCAGACTATAATTTATTATTATTTCGATTAAAGTCGTTTGAATGAAAGATATGTCAAAAATTTACATATATACTTTGTGAAAATATCTCTTCTTCAAGAATGTATGGAATGAGACAAAATACATTATCTGTGCATATAAAAGAAGTTTTTTGTGATGCTATAATAAATTTATTATGAGCTATAGCAATGATTCCAACGTTCAAGATAACTTGCTAAGTTGGCAACCTCGATTTCGCATGAGTCGTATGCGCTGAATTGTCATCCATGTCGTTCGTTTCCTATTGAGTCGGCAATTTAGCTGAGTGAGTGAGTGAATATTAACGTCGCACTATTCAGCTACCCGAGGGCTTTTGATGATGAACCTCGCAATTTTGAATCATGGTCAAGTGACGAGGCCAACACCTGAGCTGGCATCTCCTCTCCTAAATTACACACCGCATGATAGGGAGGACATTTGAGCCTCGACAGATTTAACGATCAACGGCTCTTTCTGTACGGTGGGTCTTCAGCGGTACTAGGCTCTAACTCATAACACGCTGACCACGAGTTTTTTTTTTGCTTGACCATTAGGCTACCGCAGCCGCCAATTAAACTGAAGAGGAGCACCAAGAACGAATTTTGCGGGAAAAAAGACATATAAATTCATCTAAATTACAGTTTTACAATTTAAGCAAAAAGTATGAACAGTTGAAAATTTGTACAAAGATGCTGGTCCCCCGTTAGGTAGACAAGAGGTACCCAACCCCTAGTATTTTTTAAAAAATAAAAATTTAAAGCTTTCTTTATATTTTTTTTAACGTTAAGTATAATAGTGAAAGAATATTTTGCTTACGACACATAAAAATAAAACCAAGAAGGCAATAATATGATCCAGTAAAATTTTTATTCTCTATCAATCCACTAGTTTTTTGTTATGGTTAAGCCCAATTCAGTAAAAGACGCACTTAAAATTCGTATAACTTTTTAATTAATCTAATTTCTCAAAGTTCTTTAAATTAGAAGCAAAAAAACCTGAACTTTCAACACGCATCATTTGATATAAATCTTATTTCAATCCATCTCATGATGCATTTTCAATCACAAGGATATCATAATAGTACTAAGCTTTATGTTAATAACTAGATTTTTTAAGAAAGTATCAATAATTAATGCAATGAATATACGAAGAAAGCATAAACTATATACACTGATGAAATAAATTAAGATAATTTGGATATTTTATCAAATTGCATGAAAAGAACTGAACTGAATGAAAAATCACTGCTTCTGGATGAAGATGCAAATCTTGTACGGCAAATACGTAAGCGTACACGTGTGTGTAGGCGGAGCCAGCAGAAAAACAGGCTTTACAAGAGCGTGTAAGTTAAAACGTATTTTGTTCGCCAGCACACCTCGGCGAATTTCTTGGTGTTATTTAGAAGCAATCGATTAATTCAAATTTTAACAGTAAATATGAGTAACCAACAACGTTTAAATGAGGGAATGAAGTGGCGAATTGTGGGGAGGCTAGAAGCTGGCTAAAGTCAAGTCCAGATTTGGAGAGAGTTCAATTTAACGCCCAGCGTCGTGTGTAACTTATGGAAACAGTTCCAGGATACTTGATCCATCGAGAGAAAGCCTGGGCAAGGTCGTACAAGAGCCATGACGGCCAGAGAATATTGTCTATTATAGCGAGGCGTAACAGAGAGGCTACAGCTTCTCGGCTCTCTCGTTACTTTTGTACAGCCACAGGAACCCATGTATCAAGGGTGACTGTTTCAAAAAGGCTTCATGAGAGAGGGTTGTTTGCCAGAAGACCTGCTGCTTGCGTCCCGCTGCTCACGTCTACGAGCAGAAGAGTCCGTTTAACATGGTGCAGACAGTATAGAGATTGGAGTATGGATCAATGGGTGACCGTTCTGTTCACCGATGACTCCCGTTTCAGCCTAAACACCAATTCTCGCCGTACGTTCATATAGAGAGAACCAGGGACCCGCTACCTACCCTCTAATGTCTACGAAATCGACTATTATGGTGGAGGAGGTTTAATGGTCTGGGCAGGCATCATGTTCGATGGCTGTACACCTCTCCACGTCTTTGAAAGAGGTTCCGTGAATGGTGTGAGGTATAGGGATGAGGTCTTGAGGCCCTATGTTTACCTTTTCAGGGGTGCATGGGGACCCGAGTTCATTTTAATGGACGATAACACGAGGCCACATAGAGCTCTTCATGTCGATGAATTTCTAGGGAGTGTGGATATTCGCCGTATGGATTGACCAGCCAGGTAACCAGACCTCAACCCTATAAAGCATGTCTATGATGCTCTAGAGCAGGGGTAGGTAACGCGGTGCCCATGGGCGCCATGGCGCCCCCGATCGATTTTTAATGCGCCCTCGCTGGACTAATGTAAATGTATGATAGCTAGAGCGATTTACTTACTCTTGAAGCAAAACTTTCCCTTTTTGTTTTGTCTATGTGGCGCCAGAGCGCTTGCTTCTAATGTATTGCTTAGATCAGTGTAATCACTATTTTTTATTAGGCAGAATAAAACTAGATTTCGAAGGGAGAGGTTGCAATGTCTCTCTTATTTTGAATAGTAATATTGATTTTTTTTCACTCTTGTCAAACGGCGATATACAGCAAGTAGTCAGTTGAGTTTAGGATTGTGCATAGATTAGCAGTTTGCTAACCTTGAGCGTATCTAATAGCACGCACGTATTTTTTGTTAGTGTGTGATCGTATTTCGAATAGACCACGCGTAGACCGTGCATTTAAAACTATCAAGTAATCCGAAATAATTCTTTTCTTTTAAAACCCTTCATGGATAAATGTAAAAGAAAAAGAACATATTATTTTAACGATGAATGGGAACATCTATATTGTTTCGTTGATTACAAAGGGAAGTGTATTTGTTTGTTGTGTAATAATAGTGTTGCGATTCCCAAGAAAAGTAATATTGAACGACATTTTAAGACCGTTCATACCAATTTTGACAGTGACTATCCAATAAACTCTGAAATTAGAAGAAAAAAATTATTTCTTTAAAATCTTCAATAACTAACCAGCAAAGTTTTTTTGCTAAACCACTGCAACAACATAAAGCAGCAACGATCGCGACATATAAAATATCGCATTTGCTAGCTAAGAATAAAAATCCATTTACAGATGGAGAATTAGTGAAAGAAGCCATGTTAGAAGCTGCTGATTCACTTTTTGAAGAATTTAAAAATAAAAAGGAAATAGTTTCAGCTATAAACACGTTGCAATTATCAGCACGAACTGTTACTAGAAGAATTGAAGTAATTGCGGAGAATTTGGAGGCAGAATTAGCAAATGATATGGAAAATTGTATTTTCTTTTCGCTACAGATGGATGAATCGACAGACGTGACAAATATATCACAATTAGCAATTTGCGTGAAGATGGTATTTTCTGATTTTACAACAAAAGAATTCCTTAAAGTTCTACCATTAAAGGGAAGCACCAGAGGAGAAGATATCTTTTCTACTTTTAAAAAGTATATAACAGATGTAAAATTACCTGTACAAAAGTTATCGTCAATTACAACAGACGGGGCACCAGCGATGACTGGTAAGAAAAAAGGATTTATTGCCTTATGTAGACAGGATTCCTTATTCCCGAAATTTATTTCTTATCATTGTCTCATACATCAGGAAATGTTATGCGCAAAAACACAATCAGTTTTCAACACGTATTTACGATAGTAACAAAAATTATTAATTCCATAAGATCGGGAGCTATGCAACACAGATTGTTTAAATTACTTTTATAAGATGAGTACGTTCAGTTCACAGATCTTCTTTTACATACTGAAGTGAGGTGGCTGAGCAGAGGTAAAATACTTGAGCGGTTTATCATGCTTTTGCCACAAATAAAGGAATTTATTGCATCAAGAGGCGAATTTTACGAGCAATTAGAAAATAAGGATTGGCTAATCGACCTCGGATTTCTGACAGATATAACGGCAAAGTTGAATGAATTAAATTTAAAAATACAAGGAGAAAATCAGCATATCGCTGACATGAATAGTGTAGTAAGTGCATTCAAATGCAAGTTAGTGTTGCTGAAATCCCATCTATTGAAAAAATCATTATCACATTTCCCAAATATAAAATATACTGTTGAGAGTTTAAATTTGAATAATGAAAATTTTACTGCCACATCATATTTAGAAATTATAGCTAAGCTAATAGAAGAGTTTTCTTCTAGATTTGAAGATTTTGCAGCATTGGAACCCGTTCTAAGATTTTTCATAAATCCATTCAATGTTACTGAAGATGATGTCCTTGAAATAGTTTCAGTGTATTTCGAGCTTCATAATATCGAAGACCTAGAATTAGAAATAACAAACTTGCAAAGTGATATTATTTTAAAAGCGCATAGTAATGATAAAATGTTTTGGAACTTAGTCGATGAAAATAAGTATCTTATTTTAAGGAAATGTGCGCTAAAAATTTATTCATATTGTGCAACAACATACAATAGCGAGTTTTTGTTCTCAAATATGAAATATTTGAAATCAAAATACCGAACAAAGCTTAATGACTCACATTTAGATAATTGTTTAAGGACCGGGAACTCTAAATATATCTCCAATTATAAGAAATTAGCTGAAAATATGGACACCCAAGTTTCACACTGAATTATATGTATCATTATGTATGACACCAACAAAATAAAGTTATAAAAAATCTGGTTTTTTTAATGCCTATTTATACCTGTTGATTATCTGTAAAATATGCGCCCTCGGTGATTTTCAAATTTAGTATTGCGCCCTTAAGGACAAACAGGTTGCCGACCCCTGCTCTAGAGAGAGCAATTGCAACTCGATTCCCCCTCCGAGAACCACCCAGTAAGGGAAAACAGCGTTGCTGAACGAGTGGAATCAATTGCCACAAGAACCGATAAACTGCCTTATTTCAAGTATGACATCAAGTTGCGAGACCTGTATAGCTGTAAGAGGGAGCTATATTCCCTATTAACCCATTTCTTATGTTTATTCTGCAACCCTGTTTCTCATACCTTCCAACTCCAACGAGTGTTACGCATAATAATGCGTGTGTATTGCAATTATTGAATGATTACTTGTTTTGTTTTGTATTGTATCAATGTATGTACATATCAAATTTCATTAAAATCGGTCCAGTAGTTCTAGAGATAATCGATCAAGTCTGCAAACTCTCTTAATTTCTTACACCAGTGTAAATAAAGTTTAATAAATTTTTTATCAACATACATTTAATAAGCTGAAATCTGGTGCATTTAACCCTTTATAAAGCCATTTTTTTCCTAATAGTGTTATGTTAAAATATTTTAGGGTTTGAGTTTGATTTATAAAAAGAAATTCATTCAGTTTATTATCTAAAACTAATTTGATTTTTAAGATCACTTTTTACTGGGAATAGATTTCCCAACGTCCATTGGGAGCTAATCTAAAGTAGGACATCTTATGCATTGAGAGAGAATTTCTCTATATATCGCATTATCGTATACTTACAAAATATAATTTGTAAATACAAAAAAACTACAAAAACAATTGTAAAATTGATATATTTTGCTTTCAAAAATTTAAGAATTTATTCATAATACTTTCCATGAAATTTCAGAAAACAGGGATCAATACATTGTGTGTGGGACACTGCAAGCTATATAAAAACGTATCTTATTCTCGTGTATTTTAGTAGAGTACAAACGGCAACATCTATATGTTTTTTTTCGTAAAGTTTGCTTATGGTCACTAACTTTGTTCAATCATCCATCATCTGGAGCAGTTTTCTTGCTGCTCAGAAAACTTACAGGTCGTCCTTTGCGCTTACGACTTGAAAATTCAGAAATCAGTGTTATCGTCCTGGCCGAAATCGAAAATTTAATTCTCTCGAAGTTCTGAAACTGTTCAACCAAACTTCCAGACAATTGAGGCATTAGCTTCTGACATATCAGTTATAATGTATAGAATTTTCGATGCTGCCATTTTTGGGAACGTCATACAGTTCCACATCTTTCTCGAAGTTGATTAAAATGATCAAAACCTCCCATAACCTCATCATATCAAAGCGGGGCAAAAGCTGCCCATCGACATTTAAAAATCAATGCCTTTGGTGGTACTTTTACGGCTTTATAAGGCGTTGAAATGTCTCATAAGTGTGTGTAATTCTGCTGATAATTTTTGTAATATTTGTGGAGAATTTTCAAGCACTATAGTAGAAAAGAAGCATATTTTCTTCAATTAAAATTGCCTGTAAACATTACATTGGATGAGATATTGGTGAACATGATAAGCCATGGGCATTGCTCTTACGCTGTTATACCTGACTTCGAAAGTGGATTAAATGCAAAGGGACTTTATTGCCTTTCACCATACCAATGATTCATATGAAACCAAGAGATCATTTGATTTGAAATTATAATATTCTGCTGTTTTTGTATGACAGAACAGCAAAAGGAATTACTTTTAAGAAGCAAACCCGTTCAGCATCCCAATATCAATTCTACAATAAGGTCAGTAACTCACAGTGATATGTTTTCTGTACCTCAACCATTTTTTTGAGAGTGAGATCACCACTTGATCGGAGTTCAAAATTACGAAGTCCGTCTTCAATAGTTCACGTGCAGCCTTAAAGTGTAGCCTTGGTAGAAGAATTAATAAATAAACCCACAACCACTTGCTATTTATCCTTTAACTCAATGCTTCTCAAACCTTCAACATTTGCGATCCAGTTTTCAATCATAATTTTCATCGCGTACCCCCCATACATTAACAATGTATTGAATGCAATAATAATGTACTTTTTGGCGCTAAAGCTGTAATACAATTTTAATCATAAACCTTACAAATTTTTAAGATAAGCATTAAATTTTGTACATGATTTTACATAAGTAATTATTAAACACGTACTTAGTGTTCATAAATTATTTATCAAATACGTTGAGCAGTACTGAAACCTTTATAAGTATATTATATCAGGTTAAATGTGTATTTTATTTTTTATTACGTCGGAATGTATTTTGTTTTTATTCTTTTTATTGAATTATTTATTTAAATAATCTTTTATGTTCACCTTTTTAATACGCTCGCGTCCCCCTGAGGGGGAGGGTTGCCCTACATTTTGAGAAACGATGCTTTAACTGATGAAGAATGAATGCCACCTTGTAGTCTTGAAAGTGTAAAAGGCATGGATTGCATTTAATCAAAGAAACATTTGAAGACTCGTATAATAACTCATGAGTATGATTTGGTAATAATGAAGCCGAATTTCCACGATAAAGCTCTTGGGAGCGTGCTGTCTAGGCTATTGATGCAAGTATTTCCATATACCGTAGCAAACATTAAATGCTTCATTAGTTTTTATCAAAAAAGATGGCGAAATAGGCTTTTGCAATGAGCTTCCAAGCCTTATTGAATACAGGAGTGCTTACTGACTGCAAAACCAGAAATTAATATACTTAAATTAATACATTAAAGCATGTTCTGTTGTGTAAAATGTGTCCAAGTATACTGCATGTAAATTTGATAATCTGTTGTACTGCATCCTAAACTTATTTTGCCGTAACCCATTAATACATGTATTCCATTTAACAAAAATAAGAACCAACTATACATTTCTATTACCATTTTTAGTTACTCAAGAGTATATCCAACTGAAATATTTGCTTTAAATTTAATAGGAAAAAACCCATGTCAATTTTTGTCTATTTGTATTATTATCATGTAGCAACTTATGACATGATTTATTTCATTAGAGACAGAACTTTTTTATTTGAAGCAACTTGTTCAGAATTCAATTTAATTTTTTTCCCTAATTCGAAGATCAAATGAGTATTTTTGTAATGAAAAAAAAGTGTGTTTTGTCTCCCTTTTGCAATTTTCAGAAACAAAAAAATCAAGGGAGAAATTTTAAAGATTAAATTTTATTCACTTCCGAAAAGGTTTAGGGCTCTATCCACCTATTCTTCATCTATGTTCTCTTTAATGATAACCTTCAATTATATAACTGAGAGATAGATAAAACATGTCATGCACACATTGTAATGTGCAAGTTATTTTTTGCTTTCATACTACGTGAAGTGCTTTTGCAACCGAACTATAATTTCCTTGTACTTTAAATTGTTTTACTCGAATCACATCCCGTAATCAGGATGCGAGACTAAAAGATATGACTAAATTATTATTCATTATTCAAAAGTATTTATATTGCACCAAAGTCCTTGATGCATTCTAAATCTACAGAAGGTTTCGAGGTTCTAATAGGATACTTTTAGGGCTTTTACTAGAATGTGATTGTCCCTTCCCCCTTCCCTATTCGTAACTACAAAAATTTTATGAGATTGTAACTTAACTAAGCTTTAATTTATTTTTTAAAATTTTTTATTTATTTATTTTGTGCTGGATGAAACACTTATACAATCACTTGTTTATTCTTTTTTGACTGAGAGCCTTCTGCTTTGACCATACTGAACACTAATGATTCATAAATTAAGCACTGACTGGGTTAAAAATTATGAGTAAAGAAACAAAGGAACCACATGATCACACGATCCTTTTAAACTACTCACTGTGCGGTATTTTGAATGACTAAATTTTTGTATAGAGTCTCAATAATATTTTCTTAATAAGTTTTATATCTTTTTTATGCTAATCATCAAATGAACATATTTTAAGTAACAGAGAATACAAGAGTGTTTAAACGAAAATTCTAATTCATGTCCACCCCCAACGAAATTCAAACAGAGCTTTGGAGGTTTTTCCTCCTTACATTTCTTGAGTCTCTTACATACGAAGTTTGATAATGATCTAAGTATAGAATCTATATTAACAGAAAAAAAAGCCCTATTTCATCTTTCAACATGAGTAAGAAAATCACTTTTCACTGAGTCTCAACTTTTCAAAAATTAACGTTTCTTTTATTAAATTATAACTTAATTTTTAACTACGCAACTTTATACATTCCGTAATTTTAAAATAACTGTTATGAGCAAGTATATATACATCCTTCTTTTTGGTAACGATATTCAGTAATTTTTATGCTTTCGTCTTCGCCGAGAGAAATAGATATCAAATATTAAACTGTGTGTAATCAAGTGTTTTTGAGGGAGTTTGGAACAGATATTTTAATTAAAAACAAGCATTCTTTGAGGTTTTAATATTAAAATAGTCGTTATTTGTTATAAATATGAACTTATCTCATGTCGCTGATAATAACTCATCATTGATTATATATAACTAATTGAAAATCAATTTAAAATAAAAACATAGTCGCTTCTTATTTAATACTGACTTTCTAATATTTGTGCGTGGAAAGCATATATTCAGGATGATTATACTATATTTACTTCTCAAATTGTTTAAAAAAAACTCTCAAAACTGCTTAGTTTTATTTGGCTATCGCTGGTTTACTTACTTCACTGCGCAAATACTGAATTTCGCGACTGGTTCTGGAAAGTCGTCATGCGTGTCAATTTGGCCTTCAGATGTGCTCGATATGATAAAGAGATTCTGCGAGGAGCTTTTTCTTTGCTTCCCTAAGTAATGACTTATTTTATGTCGTTTTTCACAAAAATTTGTTTGATTTTAAGTGTAAACACCAATGCGAATGTTTTTTAATTGAAAATGGGCATGAAGTGGTATAAAAAAAAATAACATTCATTTAATAAAATTCCAAAATACTCCTTATATTTTAAAGGGCATTAGCTTCAAGTATTATTATTAATCCTTTAATTATCTTACATTTTTAAGGGGGTGGGCAATTTTGATTTGCTTATTAGTATGCTCCGTGGCAGATTATTTTTAATGCAGTTATGTAAATACTGCCCATGTATATACATGAATGGATTTTATAATTTTGTCATCTTTTTTAATTAAACCAAGTTAAAGTTGAGAGAAAGTTTTATTATGATATCCGACTACGTTCAAAACAGTGATTTTGCAAAAGTGTGCAAACGAATATTTTTTTTAGTATTTAGTGTCCCTTAGATTAGAATACATGAATAAAATTGTTTTAAGAATATTATTACAATGAAAAATTCTTTAAATACAATATTTTGACAAAAAATCAACTTAGAAAACTTATTTTGATAAAAAATTACCTTTTTTCAAAATATTCTCCTTTCATGAAAAATGCTTCTATGATAATAATTTGCTTATACATAGCTAAGACTTCTTCAGAAAGCCTGAACTAGGATATTTGAAAATTTTTAAATTATTGTCAGAGTTATTACCAATTAAAATAATTATCGGTGTTTTTTTGTTAAAATTTTTCCATCCGATGCATTGAAGTACGGATAAATCCACTTCTAAGTTATATATTTCAAAAACCCTAGTATAGGTTATATACAGAGGTCTGAGCTATAAACGGGCAAAATATTATTATTATAGAAGCATTTTTCATAAAGGGAGAATGTTTTGAAAATGGATAATTCTATGTTAATTTTTTGCTAAAATAATACATTTAAAATTTTTTATTGTAATATAGTGTTCTTAAATCAATTTTATACGTGTATTCTAATCTAAGTGACACTAAATATTAAAAAAAATATTCATTTGTAAGCATTTGCAAAATCACGATTCCGAACGTAGTCGGATACGTTAACAGTTGGTTATTTGAATTTGAGTTTTATTTTTAAATATATATAACCGCGCATGTAAAATATTTTTGACAACTCATCTAGTTAAACTTAAATTCAATAACTTTTAAAAAGAAACTTCGAGGAACATAACTGGAACTTAAAAAAGAATTAAGAGATCTAACTATACCTTTTGATTAGGAAACTCACAGCTTAGTAATAGACAGGTTACGAATATTCCCACAAAAACTGTTGTATGGAATGGTAAGAACTTCAGTTCTTCAAGACTAACAGAGTATCAAGATCTAAATATGGGGAGATGTGATAAAGCGCTTTTAACGACGTACTCAAACATAACACAAAGATTGTTAGATATACTTTGTTATTTTACATAACAGTCGTGTGACAAGTGCGACACCTGACTCGAATCCACGACTTAACCGCAACAATACTGACCACAAGCACGCGACCTTGACCACTCAGCTACTTCGGCCTGTATTGGGTTATATAAAAATGAAAGAAGGAAGAGAAAAAACCAACTCTCAAGTGTTGTAATTACGTGACTGTGCTAATTTTGTTATGAGCCCAAAGTATAAATGTACAGAATGTTGTATTATTGTAATTAATTAAATATTAAATTGAAAGAGATTTTAACATGCTTTAAAAGGTCAGATTAATTCGAAATTATTTTGTGCACCTGTCAAGGACCGATGACAATACAATAATTTCAGAACTTTGTTCCATTGTCCTGATCAGGACATTAGGAATGACGATTTCCAGATTGACGATCAATATCACTCAAGGTTAAATTCAACAATAAGTAAATGATGGTTTGAAAATTTTTAAAAAAACAGCTTTTATTCTAGATCGAACTAAAAAATGAAAAATAAATTATAGTTTTAAAAAAAATTAAAAAATACGCTTATAATGAATCAAACTAAAAAGTAAAAAAATAATGCTTAATATAAGAATAAAATGATTAACGAAAAAATTAATGTCATTGGAGTAAAAGAGTGGAGTGCTTTGTACTATATTTTTACACTAACTCAGCATTTCGGAATAGAACTAGTAAGAAATTGTAATAATTAATATAGGCATCCCACACTTTTACCCCCAATGACATTAATTTTCTCGTTAATCATTTTATTCTTTATTAAGAATTATTTTTTTACTTTTTAGTTCAATTCACTATAAAAGCGTGTTTTTTAGTTTTTTTAAAGCTATAATTTATTAAGAAATAAAGTTCTTACTCCTCTTAATTCTTTCAGTCTATTATTTTTAAAAAAATTCCACTCATAGGGGAACTAAAAAGAAATATCTCGTATTCATCTACAGTTCTGGGGGTAAAGCAATTATATTTCACATAAATCTAAATTTTGGAGGAAATAGTGGGGAAAAAAATTACAAACACACTGAATTTTAGTTTTGTTGTTCGCAAGAATTTTGTAGTTTTAAATTTAAACTAAAGAAAAAGTATACATTTTATTTTATTACTTTTTTTAAGAATTCCTTTGGCTTACTATTTTTTCCGGCTTTTTTAACATGCAAAAATTTATATTTCAAAATTTAAAGTTTTAAATGTGTGTAATTCAAATTAAAATATCACGAGTTATTTTCAGGAACAATTTTCTGTAAGCGCTAAGTATGAAAATAAGATTTGGAGGAAATTTATAGCATTCACAATTAAGGTTCTCACAGGAAGAAGTTAAAATATTAAAAAAAATAAAAGAAATATGCTTTTCATCGCTAAGTAAATTTGAAATTCCCCATCAAGCTTATTTTAAAATGTTAGGTAATTTGAATAGATACGCTAGTTTCCAGAACCTAAGGAAAATTCAGAAACTACGATTGCAAAATTTATATTCATTAGAATTTAATGAACTTTGGCAATAACATTAATGAGCGAGCTCTTAATAAATTAGGCACAAAAATTTACATCAGTTTATTTTCTGTCTTGAAAGAATGCAAAATGAAAACATACCAACAAACACAATATCCGAGTTCAACGTACATGTAATCATCATAAACATCTATGTTCCATGCTCAAAACGATGTTACTGGGCAACAAAACCCATTTGTTTGTCAAAACAGCTAGAAGGCCATGAAGATTTGTATGTATATAAAGGCTTATTAAATCCGCCAACACGTCTCTCTGGAGCATCCCAAATACGCTCAATTGGATTCAAATCCAGAAAGCATACAGTTCACCACATATACACCTCACGTACTATCCGAACAGGGTGTGATCTCACTCTATCGTCTTCTAAGACTAAGATGAAAAGGCCGCCGATAGCACATCTGGATAAGGATGAACAATTGAATCGAAGATGCAATTTCCTTATAGCTGGGTATTAACGGTGCCTCATGGGAAGATATGGTAGTCACTATAGCCATGCAATGAGATACATGCTGACAAACATACATTGGTTCCACAAATATGTCTTTTTCATATATATGACTGAAATAATAACGGTTCTAGCTAGACCATCATCTTCAATTACTTTGAAAATAAAATCTGAACTTATCTGTAAATTGTAGAGACCTCCAACAATCCAGTCGGCATGTATGTGTGCCCAATTAAATATATAGTTTTGGTGGAGGGGTATGTGGAGTACACAGAATGCTGGACGTCATACAAACAGCTCTCCTTCGTGAAATTGTAACTGGCTATCTCGCTAGTTTTCAATTTTAAAACTAAATTAAGACTTCTTTTTTGATGTTTTTTTAACTGCCAACTTCTTACAGAAAAAATGATATGTTAATGAGAGTAGTTATGTAAAGCGGGTTGAAGTAGATTTAAGAGAGGAGGATGATAATGTTGATAGTCAGACGGTATTACGAAGCTTATTGAATACAGTTTTACTTTAGAAGAATGATTCTAAGGGTTTATTAATCAATAAAATACAATGGCTGTATCTGAAGATTGTTGCACGTTCCATTAGGCCTGCGCGCTTGCTAATTCTGTTAGATAAGTAGTGTTTTTGATTCTTATAATTTGTGTACGCGTGCGTAGATCGACTCACTATAGACTAAAGTTGCTTGGTTAATAAACAGATTACAGTTATATTTATTTTTGTCATTTGTATGACTCCAACCCCTGCAACTGCATCGAGATCGAATATTTCTCATCATGTTATGACCTAACTCGATTCAGAGGATGCTCGACTATTGTTGGGGCAGCACCTTCGCCGGATTTCTTACCCGCTGAAACCATCCAGTCATGGATTTTTGAGAGAATGGGCCGTCACCGCTCTCCAGCTAGTACGATTGATGAAGTATGGAAGGTTTGATACAGCATTAAATGACTTCCCCATAAATGTCCTCCAAGCCCAGTTTGACTCGATACTTAACTGGGTTACATCCATTTTAGCAATCGGAGGCGGCAGCTGTGTGTACTAATTTTGGATTTTGTGTAATTGCAAACTTCCAACAGATTTAATCGTGTTTTCATTTTACTATATAATTTTCACACTATGTCTTGCCTCCCCCGCAACCGTCCACCTCCCAAAAGGCCGTAATCGCTGCCCTTCTATCTCTCCTTCCGTGAGAAAAAGATAGGTCGACAATGAGAAGCATTTTTTGAAAGTAAGCTTTCCGTTTTATGTGAAATAGATAAGGTTCTGTTATTCGCTTTCCTTCTTAGTCAGCAATTTTAATGGCGTTGACGAGCAATGCATATATGTGTTATATATACAAATTAACCAAAACCCTTGCCCTGATTGTAAAAAATTATTACAAAATAACCCATTAATATAACAATGTAACTTTTGTATCTTTGGATTGGTCAGTTTGTTGAGCAACAAATGACGGGAGTGCTCTTTCAAGTGACTCAGGGGAATATTTGTAAGGAAGACATCATTTTCAGCCTAAATGACGTAGATTCAAGATAAAGCCCGATTAATGCTTAGGTTTCACCAAATAAATTAGCCTATTAATATTCTGCGTAGATTTCGACATTGTTATTTACGTCCTGATGCATTGTTGTCCTGATGTAAAATCAATAAAGCGATGGTATAGAATGTTTAAATAAACAGCAACACAACAGAAAGCATGTTACGGGAACTGGAATACACCCCAGACATTTTCTCAGCTCCCAAGAGCGTACGCGTTATATTGCCTTATAAAAAAAATTCCTATAACATTACTTACAATATATCCGAACAAACATATATCTAATTATAATAGTTTGAGCACAATAAATATTAATAATCAGGGCATGACTTTTGGATCACTCTGTATATTCTTTTACTCTTGTCTATTGATAAAATCCACATAATCAATTATTTCAAATTTACAAAACTATTATAAATAGAAAGATTAAGATGCCAAACCAAGTTAGATCCGTTTTAGTTGGCTGACGTGTGTACTCGTATACCCCAAATTGCTACATATTGCCTTGTTATCTGTTTTGTGTGTGTGTGCTTGGTGTTTCAATTTTAATGACCAGCAGTTTATTTTTGATATGACGTGGTTAACATCTTGTAAACGTAAAAAGTCGTCAAGCATTTTAGTAATTAGCATAAACAAAACATCTATTTCGTCTTAACTTAATTACAGGCTGCTTAAATGCTTTTTAAGAAAAAAATGTTTCTCTATAATTTGCTAAAAATATAGAGGAACCTTGAATTGTATTAATTTGGAGGTTTTCAGGTGCTGTGGCCTCTCGCGTTATTCATATTTAGTTAATTTTCAATGTCTTGACTCCATTAAACGGCAATGTATACGTGTGAATGATAAATAAATGTAAATGAGGATTAGGAATAGCCATAGGCAACATTAACTCAATTTATCATGAAAATTTATGAAATACACAAGTTAAGCCCAAATAGTGACCTTGAGTATAACCTATTGATGTAAAAGGGATGTAAGTTAAAAAGATGTTATATAGTAAGATATTGCTATGATGTATAATAAGATGTTACTAATTAGTCAATGTACGAACGGAAGAGTTTAACACTGAAAGGAAGTATTTAATTAAATATATTATGTATAGAATATTTGCTATATTTATTTAAACATTTACAATCAAACGTGTTTATTGAAAGGTAGAACTTTTTTGAAGTATTCTTCAGATAATTCAGTGGTATTAAAATACGAAAAAAATATGAAATCATTTATCCCCTTCGTAGCTTTTCAATACTTTCGTTCAACTGAATATGCATAGCAAACAATATCATTTACAGAAAATATCACAAAAATTAGAGAGGTTGATACACGTTATGTCTGTCGATGCTCAGAATCCCTGTGTCGGCAGGGTGTGGATTTTGGAGAATGAGCTGTCATTTCAGGTTTACTCATATAAATATAGGAATTGAAATGCGAATCTCATGTAAGTAACTTTTGTTCTTTAGATCCGAGATTCATGATTAACGTTTATTTGAGAAATGTTTTAATTAATTGTAAAAGAAAATAATTTTCAGATTCAAATTTAATTATCCGAAAACTCTATTTCCACGTATTTTATTTGTGTAATCTTGAGCATATTTTTCTTTCTTAAACACAAATGAATAAATTATATCAATTAAAATGCTTATTTAGTCAATATGGCTGAACATCACTGATAATTATGCAAGTGTTCAAAAGAACAAAAACAAATTACAAAACAAATTGTATTTCAAAATTATATTAAGCACAGACGAAAAATATTAATATGATTACTTTGAAGTGGGAAGGATCAAAAACTTTTGCCAACGGAAACTATTTTAAAAATAAAAATATATTGTCATTTTATATCGAACATAATCTATGCTAGAGGATTTCCTCATTCAACTCTCCGTTTCAACTAGTTATATTAGTTTTCTGTTACTATGTAGATAAAAAGAAACGGATATGAGAGAGATTGGAATAGGTAAAAATATCCCTATCTAGTAGTGAGAACAATTGAGAATTTTTAAAATGTTGTAAGTGACATAATTCAAGAATGATATGAAGAAAAAGATACATACGTTGAATATCTTTTGAATTGATAGCATTGAACAAAAGTAATAGATTCAGCGTTATTGAATTGAATCAGTATCATACAACAGCTGTAGTACCTTAATGGTCTGAAACCATTTTCAAAGCAAAGTTATAGAAATCAGTTAAGCAAAGATAATTAACATTTTCTTTGAGGTTTCCTCAAAGGAACAATTTTGTATTTTTATGAAACAAAGAATATTTTGAAGGATTAATTAGGTAGAGATTTTTAAAAAATACACAAATTGTACTCGAATCTAAGAAATAAAACTTTAAAAAAATACCAGATCTTTAAATTCTTTTTCCTAATTTGACTCAACTCCGATTTTATGTTAGATAACTCATCTGTTATATATATATATATATAGGCTAGAGCAGTGTTTCTTAAATTAGGGGTCGCGTGACTTGCAGTTGGGGTCACCAAAAATTTTAAGTTTTTTGATGTATCTTTTAGCATAAAATAACTTGGTTTTCATTAATAATAATAATGATAATAATAATTTTAATTGCTTTTTAGGTTCTTGTTGGAGAAAGCCCATAGATAATTTCATTGTTTATTTAAATTCTTAATAGAGTATCGATCAAATCTAATGAATATTGATGACGTACTTCGTCCGGCCCTGTACTCTATTATTCCAAGATTTAATAACATAACTAAAAATAATCAAGCACATTCTCCTTATTGAAACTTAATCTTGCACAGACCGTTGTTAATAAATAACTCGTAATTGAATTATATAATGTTTTTATTATTTTGTTAATTAAAATTTCCTTTTGTAATATTCAGAATAAAAACTTATTACGGATGTTTTTTTAATGCAAAATATACAACTAATAAAACGTATATAGAACTACCCAACCGTGCGTAAACTTTGCGCAATGTTTATGGGGTCGCCACCCCGAAAAGTTTAAGAACCCCTGGTCATGGATGTAATAGAGGAAGTAAATACTTGCAGGGTAATAACAGCCTAATGGATAACCGCAAGCCTTGAATGACATTGACTTTTTGAATATTTTGGAGTATTTGGCTTTTCATAAACAAATTACCTAAGAAAGCTTTCAAAAATAAGGGACTCTTAACCTCTTCAGAGACGATTTTTTTTATGGCGAGAAAAAAAGTAACTTTATTTTTTTCTCTTACGATTTATTCATTTTATATTAATTGAAATTCAAAAAGTAAAAGAAAAAAATAGAGAAAACAATAAAATTCCGCAAAAGCAAATAGCATCCACATTTGTGTTGGCTGAAAGTTAATGGCAATTTATGAATGAAATTATTTCATACATTTTGGGCATACAGGTCCTCCTTCCCCTATTTTTTACAAATGTAACGAGTTCGTTTTATACGAATTTTACCGTGAAATCTTGGAGGATTTTTCCGTTCCTTTTTTTAAGGTAATTAATTACCTATACCGTCCAGTCAAACTTCACGATCAACTTTGGTCCAGTTTTTGGATATTTTAGGTGATTGCTCTCATACAGAACTGTTCCGATGACGATATCGACCACTTTCATTGGAATCCGAACATTCTCTCGCAATTCTAAATGGACTAAATAAGTCATTTTCACTTTCCTCCGTATCGGAATTTTTTTTTCAAATCTCCAATGTCTGAATTGTCGTTATTTTTCCTTTATGTAATAATTTGGATCTTAATTAAGTTTTCCTTTTCCATTTTCATTGCAAGCAGGGCATATAAAATCCTAATTCATAGAGTTCGTTTTATACGCTTACACGAAATATTAAATTATACTTACGATTGTATTCAACTAAAAAGATCAACTCGAACGGTAACTGTACACATATGTGTACGTTTGTGTTAATGTCTTATAAAATAAAAAAATCCTCAGAAAATTTCTTTGTTACCTTTATACAAAGTATTAAAACCTAATATATTGAATGTATATGATATTATTTTTATGAAATATTAACGATTTGTTGAAATAACCGAACTATATTGACTGCTGAAAAGTTACTTCACGTTTTTTCATATATCTAACTGTAACTTCTCTTCTGTCGGAAATAACCCTCACCAGAGCAGCCAGTATATATAAAATATATTTATATATCTCAATCAGGGGCACACACAAGGAAGGGGGTCCCCGGGTATGGACCTCCCCCCCCCCCTAGTCCTTGATTTTTCTCCCGATTGATTATAATCCTATGTATATAGTACGTAAAATTTAGTGAAGTATTTGTTATCAATAATTAATTTTTTACTGTTTTTTGTTCCCAAAAATCGACAAAATCAAAATAATATGGTGGGCGGCGTATTGGATAATGATACGAGAATGATGAACTTTCGACCCTGAATCTCAACCCCCCTTGAAAAATTCCTGTGCGTGTCACTGATCTCAATGTGTGTGTGTGTGTGTCATATATATAAAAATTTTATTTCTCTTATTGAGGGATTCTGTAATGAATAAACTGTTATCAAAATTTTTTTCTATTTATTCTTGACACAGTAACTATGATTATAAAAAAACTAAACGTCCACATATATATGGCCAAGAGCAAGAAGAGGTTAAATTTCAATCTAGTCAGCTTTAATTTCTCCTTGAAGGTCCTTGATTTGTAATCAATATATGAGTTTTTTGGGGAAATTTATAATAAATTATAAATTCTCATATATATAAATCATGTTTAGGTTCTTAAGAGAAACGAATCCTTTTCATCCTAAGTTGCCTTTAAATAACCTCATTGAAATTAATAATGGGTTATTTTTATGCGTATAATCCAGTTCTTTTTTTGAAGGTCCTTTTAAAATACATGCTTGTCCTTCGCTTATTTTCTGTGGATGATTTAACTTCATTTAATGACACCTGCATACCTGTAATTTATTTCTTATTAGAATGTCTTTAAGGAGAATATCTTTTTTCCCCTTGTTGCTTTTAATTTTGTCCACAATCTGCCTCTGAATTAATAATAGACCATTCCTCTGCCCATGTAAACCTGATGTGCATGTGCCTTTAGAATGTTCAGAGATATACATATTATTCATTCAGCTTTCAACGGGGGATATTTTTTTTTGGTATTAATGTTACTACTAAAGTGCAGAAATAAGTTAATATGCAGATTAGCTAGGTAATCTACTCATTAACTAGATAATTTGCACATTATCTACTAGACATTCATTAATATGCCCATTACCTACAAGGCGCTCGTTAAAGGGGAAATAAAATCTTTGGTGGAACAACAGAAACGTTTCTATACGCTTGAATTAAATGTTATTTATTTACTTTTTGATACCTAAAGAACAAAATTAATACAATCAATTTTTTCAACACATAATTTGATAGAATCAATCACCAATCAATTGAAAAAAACTGCAATACAAAGAATCAAACGGTTTAAAATATTATTGCAATTAAGAAAATGGACAATGTGTTATTTATTTGTTTTTCTATATCTAAGGAATCATGTTATTACAATCAAGCAAACATCAAATTAGATGATATAATCAATCAATTGAAAAGCTATAATGCAAAGAATCAGAAATTGTTTTTTCATCGCCTATTTGGATTCTGCAATCAATGGCCGTAGGGTCTCTCTTAGTCGGCCATGCAATTTAGGGAACTATAATTTCTTTTATCATGGTTATGATTACTATATCGGTATCTGCAGTTATACTTTGTAATATTGGAACTTTTAAAATTCAATTCGTTTCCAGAAAGTACTGACCGTCGCAATTAAATGCATTGTAAATTAATTCAAGGATTCTTTTATCGAATACATTTATAATCTCTGCCACTCTGTTTCTAAATGCTTAGGATAAATTATTCTGGGATAAGTCAAAGTTCAATCAAAATTCCTAACAGAAAGGAAATGAGAGAAATAAACTTTTGAACTTGAACGAAACGGAAACCATTAATGTGGAGATTACGTACCGTAAAATCCGGTGTATAACGCGCACTTTGAACACAAAAAATAAGACCGAAATTTACGAGTGCGCATTATACTATGGGTATCAAAATGAAAGTTTACAAAAAAATTTAAAAAAAAGATGAATATAGAAAAAAAATCAAACCTACATATATAGAACTCAAACTCAAACTCAGTGGCGCAACAGCCCATGAGGGCCAAGGCCTACTGTGCCCATCTCAGTATACGTGACCATTGGGCGCTGGGGTGCATGAGCAGATGTTCCGATCAGGAGGTCAGCCTGAAGCGAAAACCCCCCAGTGTTTGGTCCCCAAGTAAGCTTGGTTCTCATTTTATCGACTCACTGATGGGATGAAAGGCTGAGTCAACCTTGCCCAGCCCGGGGTTTGAACCTCGGACCTGTGACATATATAGAAAGATTGTTTATTTAAGAGAAATGACATTCCTTATGAACTTAAAGGGTTGTATTTCCAGAAGCCTGGGATAAGACCTCAAATAAATGACTTCAAAATATATAAACATTATGCACGTACATTTCAGGTTTCTTCATAAAAAAAGGGGTGCGCGTTATATGTCGAATATACCTAAAAATTAAAAATTGCAGCTTGAAAGTATAGGTGCTCGTTGTACGCCGGATTTTACGGTAGTTAGTTAAAAGGCGGAAAACTCTTGATTTCGCACCTCAACAAGGCAATCAGTAAATCTACAGATTAATTAGGTAATCTGTACATAAACGGCTTTTGAGCTTTAATGGTAACATAAATACTTGATGATCATTAACAGTCCAATGATTATTGTGATTTCATTCCAAGCGAAATAAACGCCGATAAAAATAAACATTTACTTACGGTTAGAAAGAATATAAATTAGAGGACTTTGTTTTGGATTCTATTTAATGGTTCATCTGAAAGGATCGCTTAAGAAAAGGAGAAATGAAATTGTCCTTACCTTCACTTTGTTGAGGAAATAGATCATACTACTCTCGGAAGATGACATTTGCTTCTAATATTTAAATTGAAACGTCAGTAAGCAATTTTTTATTCTCTTATCGCCAAATTCTAGTAAACCTTGCAGCGTAAAGCGCCAGTAATCGTATCATCATTTATGCGATTCAACGGAAGTATTATCTGATAGTTTGTGCCACTTCTCTAATAAACCACTCTTTCGTTATGCGTTTGCAAAAATGACCTTGTATGGTCGAAACTTTTTGTTGTAGTTTCTTCACCTCTCTGATAGATAATATTGCCAATTGTCAAGATTGCATTTGAATTCATAGAATAAAATTATGTTCAAACAAGATTTCTCTTACTTGTTATCTATTATTCTTTCTTCAGCATAATTTATTTCTTGTTTCCCTTCTTCCTTCAAGTGTTTTTGCTTTATTATTTTTTTCTTTTTTAAATTACCCTTGAAATCTTTTTTTATCTTTATCATTTTACACGTGATAGATACTTTGAAACCGATAATTTGTTGGTAAACATAAGAGATATAAACTGGACACGTTTTAGGCTGAATAAACTATCCTTTAAAAAATCACAACACTAAGCGGTTGAAAATAAATAAAGCCAGAAAAGGCATAAGTATCGCAATATCATGCTTCTTTCATGCTTTTGTGGAAAATAGCGACATATAAACAGAAGAGTACTGATGCTGTATTTTTCATTTTTAAGACGTCTTAATTGATGCTTAGACTTATTTAATTTCCGATGTGTTTTGTTAATGAAAGGTTGAAAAGTAAACCTCAACCCAGCATATTAAAGACAGAATAATGAATAATGATGACTGATTTTGGGAAATTTGCGGAACAATTATTGACATTTTCAGCTTAATGATGTTACCAGAGTTTATTCTACCGAATCAGTTCGGAAGAAAAAAATATGTAATTAACGATAAACATTATGCATATTAAAAATGAAATTATATGTTGCTTCGCCACACAATTAAAATACCATATTAAGGAAACATTTTCGAGAAAGATTAGCACTTGCGTAAAATTTGAGAAAAGATTTTTTTTTTTTTGAAATTATTCAAATACAGTAAAATACGTTTAACCCGAAAACGCTTAAAACGAAATATTGGTTAACACAAAATAATACATCGGTCCCGATAAACTAACATTCCTTTTTCAGCATTTTCATGCATTTTTTTCTCTTAACGAAAAACGAAAACCGCTTAACACGGAAAGATTTCCCTTCTGGCGAAGAAGGATATTGAAACTGAGTTTGAGAAAGTCTGTGTGTGTTATTGGACTGTCTTACGTCATCATCGGTAGAATTCACTGCAGTAGATGATGATAACGTGTATACAGTCCCAATTATAGTAGACAAAGACATGTTGGAGTTTGTTCAAAGCTCAAAAAATATCATTGATGCAGATTCCTGCCACAAAAACGAAATGAATAATGCAGCTCCTGTTTCCACATCATCCGAAAAGAGGAACATCATGAAAAGTATGCGCAGAAATTAAGACACACATTTTTTTTCAATAGTGAAATGAATAAAAAATGGACGACATCAAACAATTTGTAGCCATGGATGGTCATTTGATGCCAAAAAAGACAATCCAAAGAAAAACATCAGATTATTTTCCAAAAAAAACTCAAATGTTTGGTTTTTCAAAAAACTTTAAAAATTTTATATTAAATTTCATTAAATTCTGGTGAATGCTTTTGTTTTATTGATTTGTATTAAATACATGCATATATGCACATCTATGTAAATAAAATGTATTCTAATTAATTTTGTGGAAATATGTTTGTTTCTTGCAAAATCCTTTAACACGAAAAAATATTTCAGTCCTCTCAGTTTCATGTTCAACGATTTTTACTGTATCTCTCATTATCAATCCCATCTCGAACACTATACACATTATATTTTACGTATCACTTTACACAGTTATATAAGATTAAATATACTTGGAAAATCTGGACATAAAACCACTGATGAATATACAAATAAGATTACCTAATTTGCAAACCTAATGCGAACCTAATTTGAGAGAATTTACCATAGCAAAAAATATATATCGTGCCCCTAAATTGACCCACGAACTCGCAAATGGGTTGACTGGGTTAATCCCTTCAATGACCTTGTACCTCTGATTTTTAATTAAAGAAGAATAGGAAGTAACAGTAATTTGAGCCAACATCCATAAAACTTGATAACTATTTGAAAGAATGAAACATATATTCTCGTAAAATGTGAAAGTCAAAAAAAAAGAAAAGAAGAGGCAGGTGAAAGCTACACTGGGTCGAGATCTACAAAGCCCTCGGGTAACCCGATAACTGATATATCACGTTCCTTAGAGCTCGTGATCAAAGAAGTCGTCAGGAAATGCGTGGTTTTTCCTTTCTGACATGTTCTTATCAGACACGTTCGAGAATCGTTTCGGCTGACAGCTCACTTTCATTTCTCCCGCAGGTGATATTCGGAATTGACCGGAAAGGTTTATTTTTACATTTTTTTTTGTTGATTTATGATACCAGTTATTGTGTCTTCATTATCTGTAAATTAAAAGTCCAAATATTCGTTGCTTCGCATTAAAAAAATTGGAAGGATCAGATTGTAAGCATCGTATTTGTGTGTGTGTGTGCTTCCTTTTTTTTAAAAAAAAATTGTGTTATTATTCAGTAGGACTGAGATTTTGTGCATGAGAAGAACAATTTCTTACTAAAACAAATTAAAACTATTTTATTTGCTTAAGCAAATACGTTTTCAGCCTTTACTTTAAAAAAAAATCAAATTATATTTTGATTTTCATTCCAAAAAAGAATTAAAAACGTCAGAAAACCTATTCGAGAAAATAATTTTTAAAAACCGGTCATTCTTATGAAGAAAAGAATCTACACATATGTGTAAATTTTTCTGTCTAGGGATTTTATACATACCGCGCGCGTATTTACTCGAATCTAAGCCACGCTATTTTTCCAGTATTAATGCTACTGAAAATCAGGTGCGGCTTAAAATCGAAGGCAAAACATTTGTTGGATGGGGATAGTTGAATTTTCACCCCTTTCAAAAGGAAAAATGTAACCGTCCATTTTGGACGCTTGCATCAATGACTTATTCCCATTCCACAGCCCCCCCCCCATATCTCCAGTATTCAGTCTATCCTAAACATCATTGTTTGCTCGTGTTTAGGAAATTTTTTTGCATACGCTTTCTTTTAATCACTTGAATATCAAAGATATCAGTTATAGCATCAAAACGAGTTCCCTAACGCAAGTATGAAAAGAGGGAGGCAATTTTATATGCAGAAAAAAACGAAAACAGAGCAGCGTCCACGGATTTAACAAATATACGTCGATGGCAAAAACAAAATCATATAATTTTTGCTTGTAAGTGTTCAACAATCTTTAATAATTTTTTTACATTCTTCTATAATACAATCTCTTAAAGAAATGTTACTTAACAAATGCATTGGATGGCATTTGTCTTAAAAATGCTATACTATTTATTTATTTAATATTTTCTGTCTTAGTACGAAGATTTATTTTTCCTTGGTATTTTTACTTGATATCTAACCTCCGTAATTCAGTTTTAGCATATTTACTATTATTCTTTTAATGTTATGATTATTATCCTTATTATTACTGTAATTTTTTTGGCTGGCCTTAAGACCATGTTTAACTTTGCCATTTCAGTTTCTAAGGCTAAGTGTTTGTCTTTGTACTAATGAAACTACCTTAATTTTTACCTATACTATCTTAATATATTCCTATTTTGGCATTGCTTTTTCAGATTTATAACAATTTGGTACATGATTATTGATTATAAATACATGTACTCGTATATATGCATGCATGTATCAGAAAATTAAAAAGTCTTGTTATACCCGAACGAAAGAGTAAAAATTTGGAGGATTCTTTTCTTCAGGATAATAGTTTTTTTTTAAAAAAAGAATAGAAAGAAAGAAAAAGATGTGTGGAAATCCAACCAAGAATACAGACAAATGCGTTTTGAAATCTACGCGTGAAAAAAGAGAAAAAGTATTTCTCTGAGAGAGAATCAAAATACTCGTAATTGTATTCAAGAATGAGAATAGGATTTGACACACATGAAAACAGTGAAGAAAATGTCTTTCGTTTTCTATTTTTGTGCTGGAATAGGAGTTAAAATATTTGGAAATTTGCCCAAGAATGAGAACATAATTTGAAATTCCGTCTTAACCACGAATAAAAAAAGAAGAAATTAGAAACTTTGACTAAAGCAGGGAATACTATATATATATATAAAGAATAAAGTTTGAAATTCTTTCTAAAACATTATGGACAAAAAAAATTCCAATCGATATTCTACCCTTTGAAATTTATAATTAATGCTTCTAAACCTTAACAAAAACCATTATTATATCAATTTAAATAGGTACATTTTTAATACTTTCTAATTGACACAAACAGTGATTTATTAGAAAATCAAAACAAATATGAAATCTCCTCAAAAAGTACAAGCAATATTTTAACGGGTCTATTCGCGTACTTCCTAATAATTTTCTTGGGGAAAATCTTTCTTTAAATATTATTCAATTGAAAACTTTCTCTCGAAGAAGAAAACGCGGTCTTTGTAAATTATGACGAGTATTTAAGCATTAACTTTCGGGTTCGAGAGAGAAGGAGGTTAGAAGCTAAATCATAACAGTGAGGATTAATATAAAGTAATAGAAAACTAGACGAAAGTGTTCAGTAGATTATTTGCTTAATATCTAAGATTGACGATTTGTCAGTTAAATAATTAATTTGAATTAGCATTGGCTTCAAGAAGTTTAACTTAGAACGTATCTTCAATTATTGGAATGTGTACGGGTAAGACATTTCTAAAGTAAGTTATTAAATTTATAACTAAATTAACTAATATCGTCTTCCTCGCTCTTGCTCCCCTATTAATTAAGTGGTGTATCTCCTAATCATGGGTTGTTCAAGTTTGTTAGGTTATTGAGACTTGTAAATAAATTGTCTTTGTTTTGACTATGGCTAATATTCCTTCTAACTCTTGTACACTGAGGGCTGGGACAGACCAACCGTCACAATATGTTCTTAAAAAGAAAATGTAATGTGACATTTGTTGAATTGATTATTCCTAAATTCTAGATGCATTTATTTACTTGAGTGAGAGTAAAATAAACATCATTCAATAAAGCTGCACGAAGGCTATTGAACACGAACTTCGTAATTTTGAGCCATTGTTAAATGACGAGGATGGCACCATCTTTAAATACGACAATCACTAATTTTAAAATGGAGGAAAATCTTTCCCTCAATCGTGAAAGAGTTAAAGAAATAGATGATCTTTGTCTAATCATACTCAAATTCATCTACTTAAAAATAAAACCACAAAATTATAGAATTTTTGCATAAAAATTTTATTGATTCTATCATTTAACAAATGGTCTTTACCGAAATACAGGTTCCAGAAATAGTGCCCAAACTCTGCATAGCCATATTTCTCGTAAAAAAAAATGTCCAAAGAACCTGCTTCGATATGCACAAGGGATACTTTAAACATCTGCCTTTATAAATATTTGAAATACTGCTGTGTATGTGTCTAATGTGGTGTTTTTCCCTTACACATGCATATTTTGTTTTTTCCGTAATTCTCTCCTAAACTATGGATCGTACAGTTCTTTGGGCATTTATTTTATGTACTACCAAAGAGAAATCTGTCTGTGCAGAATTTGGATACCATGTTGTGACGTATTATGACGCCTCATTTATGTGAACTAATTTAGGATCCAGGTCGTCTGGGTTAGTGAAAATCTAGCCTAAACTTAATAACTTATAAAAGGATAAAATGTACATAGCTTAATACTTTGTAGAGTAAAAATTATACGTATTTAATAAGTATACATTTCTTAGTTGGTTGTCCAAATTAAACAACATTTGATTCAATGGTCTCCAGATTAATAAGGGTTTACTATATATCGCACACAAACGCAAATCATGTTTCTTTACATATGTACATTTTAAAATTTTTAAGGTGCATATTCGTATGATGATCTTTAATTATAATAAGGGGCGGAATTCAATTATTATTAAATTTTTTTTTAATTTAAAGCGTAGCAATAGTTTTAAAATAATACTCTTTTCGAATGAATCAATTAAAAAATTTATCCAGGTGTTTCATTTCAAAACATTCAAAATACTTCAAGTATACAGTCTCGTTGCGCATTATATCATACATTTTTGTCGAATTTCAACTTTACAAAAGAAATTATTCAAATAATACTGTAAAATTTAATTCTTTATATATTTTTACTTACACTTAAATTTTATTAATGTATGGATTAGAAAAAATAAATTTTAAGATTAATGCTTAAGGCTACAGTGAAACTCTATGAAAATAGAATAAATATTGAGAACAATTTGAACAGAAGGTAGCATACCTTTTTGTTGTTGCGATCAGAGCTCACTAAACTAAATTACTAAATCTAAATGAGGTAGAATAGTTTCTGTTATTATCACTGAAAAATGTATCAGTTACATAATTGGTCCTTAGATTAAATAGAATATAGAACCTTTTTTATCAGATTTTATCTTATCTTTGTTTTCTGCTGACTATCATGTATTTTATTTGAGATATTTATTTTTATACAGCATTTTTAGAACCAAAATTCACTTTATCATTTTTTATATCATTTGCATTTGAACCAAGTCAATAATAAAGGTATTGTTTACATAGATTTTAAAACGCTAAATATATACATCCGAGATTGCATTAATTTTTTTTAAGTAAGCTAAGCCTACATAGCTTCAACGAAAGTAAAAAAGGGCAGACGACAACAGAAATTTAGCGATAACTGTAAAAAGATAAAAATTTTGTGATTAAAATCCAATCAGAAATGTCTATTCAAATTTTATCCGGTATGATCGTAAAAATAAGGATGAGCTTTTGAATTTATCAGATTTCCTGATGTTTGGTAAGATCAAAACACTTTTAGCGCGTGAAGATATTTTAGATTAATTTTTTATTAAAATGTAAAATTATACAAAAAGAATCCGTAAAAACTGCCTTTTAGTAAAATATTTTAATGTTTAGTTATATTTATTTATAAATTGAAAATGGCACAATTCTTTAAATAATATATGCTTTTTAATACATAATTATCACAAAGTATTTTTATTTTATTTAGCTCTTCTAATGCAACACGAAACTATATATATGTAACAATTCACGTTAGTTTTCTCTTGAGGGCTTTTTAATTTGTAATGGTCCTGAGCCCTCAAAGACTTCGTGTAAGAAATTAACTGTTAGTTACCCACCTAAAGGGAGTTACCGTAACTTTTAACACTTTAAAACTATGTACCCAAAGTTTTTTAAATTACTTGCTATGTAACCTACATCGTAGGAAAGCTATCCAATCGGAGGAGCCTTTCAGGGAAATCATACAAATTTGGGAACTTCCGGTTGGCGTTTTGTTTAAAAGTCGAAAATCTATGGAAAATTGCGCTGCTTCTTGTCCTCGTCATTTAAAACGCGAACGCGTCTTGTTTGTGCTCTGTGTTCTATGGCTGTGACTGTGTTCTTTACTTAAATAAAAAAAATGAAGGTATAAAAACTAATAAGCTTCCTCGTCAGTTATACCACACTACAAAATCCTCATTATAATTAATCATCAAGTAAAATTTACGGCAAGTTGTTATATACACTCTCTTCCAAAAGTTAAGCACGGAGAGGAAAATGCTAATTTCCGGAAGCCAATCAGAATTGAAGAGGATGCAATTCGCTGCAGAGGTAGATGGAAGTATGCAAATATGTTAGGAAACAGCCAATCGTGCTTTCATGTCAAGAAATATGCAAATAGGACAGTCTTATAAGATGCCAGCTTTATGAAGGGTTACAGAAGTTGATTGTAAGTGCTGATAAAGGTGTTTAAAAAAAACTTACGTACAATTTGTTTTCAAGACATACATGTTTCTATGATTTCCAGAAAACGAATGGAAGATTCTGAGCGCTGGCGTGCTGTGGGGTGCATTGAAGCAGGACAGTCGATCACAGATGTCGCCCTTTTCTTCCGCGTTCATCATTCTGTAATTTCACGTTTATGGAAACAATTCCAAACCACACAGACAGTTGTCTGAAGGCCCGTTGACGGTCGCCCAAGGGTTACAATCCCCGCGAAAGATCGATATATTGCTATTGTAGCCAAGCGGAATCTCAGAGCGACCTCCACACGTGTGACATCTATGGTTACAGCGTCCATTGGAAAGGCTATATCTGCAGCTACTGTACGCCGAAGATTACATATGAATGGACTGTATGCCCGGGTACCTCGAGTTTGTGTTCCTCTATGCGTTCAATGAAGAGGGGAACGATTAAAGTGGTGCCGGGACTATGGCAATTGGACTGTGTCTGACTGGGGCAATGTCATGTTTACTGTTGAGTCAAGATTTGCTCTGGAGCCAAATGACAAGCGTATAAAGATATGGCGTAAACAAGGAACACGCAATCAGCCCTAAAACATCACCGAACATCACGCATTCCGAGGCGGAAGCACTATGGTGTGGGCAGGGATTTCATTAGGATACCGCACCGACCGGCACATCTTTAAACGGGGTTCTGTGACGGCTGTCCGGTATCGAGATGAAGTCCTAGAACCCATTGTGAGACTGTACGCTGCAGCAGTTGGCCTTACTTTTGTTTTAATGGACGATAACGCATGTCCCCATAGAGCTGATGTCGTCGATGACTACCTGGAGAGTGAAGGAATTGCGCGTATGGCGTGGCCAGCATATTCGCCCGACCTTAATCCCATTGAAAATCTTTGGGATGCTCTCGACCGTGCTGTATCTTCCCGTTTCTCACCTCCGGTCACTCTTATTGAGCTGGAAACTGCTCTACAAGAAGAATGGCGATTGCTTAATTCTGTGGTGGTTGACCACCTAATTGAAAGCATGATCAGAAGGTGTAAACTTTGCATACAGATGAGGGGGGATCACATACCCTATTAATGTCCTTTTTTTCATTTTATCCTGTTTATTTTTACTTTATACATAATTTTGTTTAAGTCTCGAGTATGACATTATCTGATAACTTACAAAAATGTACTATTGTTTTCATTTCTGTATAAAATTATTGATTTTGTTTTATGCATAAATATATATGCTACTTTACTGCTAAGTTTTGTGTCAATCAAAGCTGTATTTGTTGATTTTTTTTTTGCATTTTACATCTTCGTGCTTAGCTTTTGGAAGTGAGTATATATCAATTCTGCTTAATTTTTACAATTTCCATGTATTTTACGCTTATTTTCAATAACTTTTTTAATTTAAGAAATTAAAATATTTAAATGAAAGTCGTTATTTTTCATTTGAAACTAAGTACCCTAAATTAATCAGGAAGACAGGTTTCTTCAAACTTTAGTTACGTGTTATGATTCGTCAAGTTAAACTCATCAAATTATTTATTCACATCATAACATTCATTATACGTTAATTCGCAACCAGCATTGAAAAATAAATTATATGCATTGAAAAATATTATGTATTTAATTTATTTAAAACATTAATTAAAATGTATTCATATATAGTTTCTGTACTCATAGGGTCACAAAGCAATATATTACGTAAAAGTTTTTAGTAAAAGTAAATTACTTTACATTTAATTTTATGTCTTGATACTTATTTATCAATAACACAGGCCTGTAAAATTAAAGTTTTTGGAAGATACAAAAGAAGTTTTGGGTGATTTTTATGTAATTTGGTGTGCTAATTTCGAAAATGACCACCATTTTTTTTTTTTTATCATGTCAAGATTTTTTGTAAAACCAATATCGATATTTTTACTAAAATTCTATTTGAAAAGGAATCCACTCGAACAATTCAGCATGTACTATTTTGCTACAGTCTTTTTTATCCAGTTAAATCTATGCAAATATAGGCTCTTGATGAGGCAAATTGATTTTTTATCTAATTGATGAAAACCACAGTGTTACCAGATCTCACGAATTGCCTTTGGTTGAGAAAAAAAAGATGTTCCTTTGAGGTTTAAACTTTTTGCATTCAATTATGGTACAGTTTCTAAAAAAAAATCACGAACATACAACTTTAATTTGTTTTTATTAAGGTTATTTACATAAAATAAACGAATGACCAAGAGGAGCAAATATTATGTCTGAGTACATGAAAGTTTGAAAGCAAATTTCAAACTCTACTAAAAGCAAAGCAAAACAAAGTTTCTATTTAAATATATACTCTTTTTCCTTTGGAACTTCTTTGACGTTCTTCTTTTATGTTCAATGTGTTTTATGCCTATCTAGTATTAATATCCAACAGTAGTCAGCGAATATGTTTTTATCCTATCTTCCTTGATATTTGTGTCCATATCTTTGATGGTGGAACCTTTCACTCTGGTCTTCGCTGACTTATCCTAAATTTTCTGGAGAAAAGTCCACATATGAGAGAAGGAAATGTCTTTTGACACAAACAACCCCTTTCTTTTTCCTTTGTTTTCATGGTAGTCTCAAATATTTTATCTTTCATAAGCTTGCGAACATCTGAACCAACAAAGAGATTCCCTCTTTCTCAACTTGACTTCAGATAAATTTGGAAGCTTTTTGCACAGGTATTCGAAACAATCACTATCTTTTGGAATAGTCTTGTCAAACTGCTTCATTAAACATAATTTTATAAGAAGAAGGGATAATTATTCGGCTCACCTAAGCTGTCTGAATAACATTCTAGGTGCCTGGCTGAAGATTTTGTCTTTTTGGTGATTCTGTTTTAAAGCAATGTTGAGTCTTATCACGGTTACTCCACTCCCAAACGAAACGTGGGAGCATTGCAAATCCACCTTTTTGGCCAAGAAGCATGAAGATAACCTTCAAATCACTGCAAATGGTCCAACCATGGTTGGCATATTTTATTTTGTTGAGCATGTGAGAGTCAGACTTTCATAGAGTTCCTTTAAATACATCGAGTGTCTAACTGGTGCAGATGCATACTGGCTTGAGATGAAAAAAGACAGCTTTTTGAAATGAATCTATAAACAACCTTCATTCATTTTTATCGCACAGGTTATATTAAATTTGCTCATCAATCCTGGAACCTCTGAAAACAATAGGCCATATTCTCATTTTTCTCTAAGTACTTAACAAATTCTTTTTCTCAACTCCTATACAAATAAAAAGAGATTCCTTTCGGAAATAAGTTTTTCATTCGATCTGGAGCCCAAAAATTCAGCTGTATTTTCGAAATTCACAGATTTCTAGTCGGATCATTAAGTTCAACCAAAGAGAAGGGCAAAGGTAGATCTGTGTATCGGAGCCTTGAACTTGTGGCGAAATATAGGTAGAAAAAGACTGCGACTTGAGGGTGTCACAGAGTGGTATTTAGTATGTTTAACCATGGTAGAATGAAGGTCACCCATAGAGGGAAGAAATTCAACATTGAAAACTTTTTTTGGTAAATACCCATAATAATTCAAGTGAAATTGAATTTTTCAAGAAAAAGTGATGTGATAGAAATTTTTCATTATTATTTTTAAAATCAGCTCCAAAATATACATAAAGTTTTTTGAGCTATTACATCCCTTGTATTTTTTCCATCGCAAGCCTGTGTAATTAATCCTACCGCAGATAAATTTAGAAAAAGGAAATAGTTATTGATTTCAGTTCAGTGCAACCCACATTATATATATAAAAGCGTTATTTTACCCAAGATATTGATTAGAAATTTAATATGTCTTTCATTTGGCAAGTATGTCAGTTTAGAAATCTTTTTTTTATCTGTAGAATAATTAATGGCATGTGTGTATTAGAAAATATCTATGAGAGTAACTGAATTATTTTGTGCTAATTATAAAAAGGATTTTTTTTATTCTGTTCTCTGAAAGTTTCCATGAAACTATATAGAGTTAAATTTTTAAAGAATGTTAACATAATAAAAAATAATGTTCTTATAAATATTCGTAAGCACAGGTAATATTTAAAAAAAATCAGACAATTTTTTATTACTATTTATAGCGCAATTTCTGAGCATCTAGAATCTGTTAATGAAGGATGCTCTATGTTCTATCGAAACATAAATCGCAGTCGGCTGGACTTTAAACAGACTACTAACTTCTGTAAAAACGTGCGTGGTAAAATTCTCACAGATGTTCAAGACATTTTAAAATGATTATATGAATATTTTGATCAACTGTTTAATGAAGACTTTGAGAGTGATGCTCTTGCTACTGTTTATAATTACAGCAACAATGTTGAAGTTGAATCACCATCAATTGAAGAAGTTGCAATTGAGAAAAAGAGAGAGAAAACTTCTCTTGTATTTTTTTCCACAGTAGGTCTGTGTAATCAGTGAAAAAAACCCACAATATGGTTTCTACAGAGAAACTATAGTTTTATTTATATTAAGGATTAGATAAAATATATACCATTACATTATATTAATATTCCACAGGAAATGTAATTTAATCAATAACTATGTATATAATATCATTTATCCTAAAAATTAAGGGCAAGATCTTTAACATACTTTGTTGAAATTCTCAAACCATCCCAATTTGAGGGCCATTGATGAGGGCCTTGTTATTTTGAATCATGATCCGTTGTGACGAGTACAACGCTTGAGCCGATGCCTCCTTCTCCAAACTTTCCCATTACACAAGCGTGAGAACTTTTAGCCGCCCCAGATTTAACATGTATTAATATCGTTCTATACGGCGTGTCTTCATTGGCATCAAGATTCGAACTCATGAGTTCGTCACCATGACCATTTGGCTACTACGGATACCGAACTTTTTTAAAGTAATAGATAAATATACTAAGGGGGTAAAACACCTATTCATTCGCTCTGTTTATTTAAAAACAAAATAACTAAATCAGAAAATTGAAAATGAATTAATTTTTTAAATATAATGACATTATTAAAAAATATCCCAGTCATTAGAAAAACATTAACAAATAAAAACTAAAACAGAAGGGTTAGTAAAATACGCATATAGGCAAACGATACCAAATAAAAAAAATAATAAAAATTAAATGCTTAGAGTTACAAATGAGAAATAAGCATCAGCAGAAAACTTAGCGAAATCAAGTCGCAAACAAAAAAAAAGCATAACAGAATCTAAAATGTTTAAGAAAATCTATAAAAGGCTACATGAATATAAAAAAATTATAAAATAAAAATAAATAAATAAAATATAAAGGACGCATTTTTTTTTTTTTTTGAAAAAGGAACCACACAAGAGCAAAATATTAACAAATGGAAAATAATATTTAAATATTTACGCATACAAGCATAAGCATACAAACAATTAACAATTAGAAAGCCAGCAAAATATACATGCTCAATGAATAAGAAAAATCAATCGTAAGGGAAAAATAAGTAATCTAAATGGTAGAGATCATAAGCAGAAAATGTGTTGCAAAATTAATTAATGTTTGTGTGTTTTTCAACCCTTTGAGATAAGTCTCTCTTTTAGCTTATACAAGTTTTTATCTACAGATACTAATGCACAATCAATTGCAGACTCAGGGCTAAAAAACATGAGACATCAACTTAACAATTTCTGGATGCATCTAAAAATAATTGTCAATTGTATAAAAATTATCTTTAGGTATGGCTTAACAAATATGGCTGAAGATATTTGTTTCGGCTTTGAATAATGATATTTCATGATATTTATTACTTTTTTTAATATTTATTTCAAGAAAAATACGAACTGAAGTGTCTTCTTCGTCCGTAGTTCAAAATCATGAGGTTCGTCTTGTATTTCTTACAAAATTTTATATTTCGTAATAACCAACATGCATGGCTAATGAATATTTTTCAAAAAAAATTCAGTTAAAAATTTGTATGTAAAATAATATTTACTAAAAAAGATGATAAACATATTGGTTGCAAAAAATTTTCCGGTAGACGCTATATTAAGCTTTGTGAAAATAACACATATTTTATTAATGAGTCCTAAAATTTATAATTCAACTGGAAATCGAGGGTTTTACGTCAAAAATGAGGCAAAATACATGGTTAATTGAAATCTACGTATAAAGTTTTAATGGTACTTAAAAAGAATATTCCGGATAAGCCGTCATAAGTTGCGATGCAGTGAAGACAGGAGATTCTTTATTTATATTTTTTTATTAACGGTTGATTTCGAAGCAATACGTGAGCTATTGGTAACGGACCTCTTAGTTCTGATTCATCGTCAAGTGATGAAGATAACACCAGAACCCACTCCACTGTCCAAACTTCCACACTACGTCAACGTGAGAACTTTGATCCTCCACAGATTTAACGTGCATTAGTACCTGTATACAGTGGTCTTAAATTCACCAGGACTCGAAGCTACAGTTCGACAACAAAAAAAAACGATAGCCATGAGTTCGTTACCATGGCCACTTGATTACTGCAGCCGTTAGCGTTGCTTCGAAATGTGACGCTAATTAATAAATTAATTAATTAAAAGCTATGAAATAAAAGGAAGTCTCTTTACTGAGATTAATTATTGCTAGATATTTCATCTATAATGTTGGACTACATTATAATATGTATTAAATAATCATTCTCATCATTTTCACATCTAAAGGAACGAAAAAGAAAAAAAATCTAATCAGATGTGTTAATATAGTGAGGAAATAAGTATCAGAATGAAAGGAAAAAAGATTTAACAAATGCTTGTGTTCTCCAACATTGATTAAATATCTTATAAAAAAGGAAAGAAATATGTAAAAAAAATGTAAATCAGGAAATCGTGCAAGAGCATATGTAATTAAGCTGTTATCCATGATAAAAATACATAAAGTTTTCTATAAAAGATTTTATTATAACTTTTTTTCTTTAAAATTTGAGATTCGTTGTTTTAAAATATTATTATTTTTATTTTACATTTTGATTCATATTAATAAAACACACAGTTTTATAGTGTACACAGGAGCTGATATATTGCCAAAGCTTCTCCAATAATTCACAGAAAATAAGATATCTTAATAATGATAAAAGGATAATCTTTAGGCAACAAAGTAAAAAATACAATGATTAATAAGAAACAAAAAACTGATTTTAAAAATTTCTAATTAATTCAAATGTCAAAACAGCATAATTTATTTATTATTTATTTATTATTGGGAAATTTTAAGGCAATATATTGGTAATTACATTTAAAAAAAGCATAGTTAAAGTATCCGTGTCACAGTATTTTATTATAAAAAAAATTCATCCATGTATATCCAAGATATGCAGTAAAAAGTAGTAAAAAATATTTTATATTCATAATTCAATGAATTGTTAAAAAAAAATATTTTATACTATAAGCATTTTTTCCACTTTTCTTTAAAAAAACTAATTTATATTATCAAACAATTTTATCACAATCAGTTAACTTTAAACAATCAATAACTAGTTAACGAGACACGTTTTTTTATAGACAAGATAATTATAGTTATATAATACGAATAGGAACTGTAGTTTTCTTTTTTTTTCAATTTACTTTTTTATCTTTAGTACCTTTTTGGTATAAGTTTTTTTTTCAGGCTACTTGTGACAAATTAATGTGTATTCATTTGACAAAATAATAGTATTGGAAATCAGATGTTTTTAATAATCAAAAGAAAGATTTTAATAACCTCAAATGATGGTAAAAAGACTTTTATTTTTGTCATCTTTGACTGTTTTATTTGTGCGTAAAGCTTTCCCCCTATCGTTACAATTCATATTGCCTCAAAATAGAATTTTCCTATAACAAAAAAAGTGTCTTATACGATATTCAAGCTTAGTTAAATCTCTCTATCTCTAAAACAATAATATCTCTTCTTATCACATAGAACAAAAATAAATAGGTTGCATACCTATTCGTGCTCAAGTGATTCGTAATCTGATATATTCTTATTTTTTGATAACACTTTTCTCACGCAGTGCAACTATTAAGCGAAACATTTTCAGCGTTAAAAAATCATAATATAATTACACATTTCATTTATATTTTGTACGATTTAAAAATATTTTCTCGATCTCTCTTGCAATGCTTACAATTTAGAGAAAACCAAAATAAAGCTTACAATTCAACAACCTGTTGACTGTGGAAAGGAAAACCGTTCTGTGCAGAAGAAAAAGGAAATCAACTGTTGGAATGACACTTGGGATCAAGATGTGGGAGAAACTTTCGCTGGTAGAAAAGCAACTTGGTTTTGAATTTGGCGTCTTTTATGTTCATCTTGCGCCATTGTCACGTGATTCATTCGCAGTTGCAGCCGATACTTATTACTGTTCGGCGTTTTCATGACGTCAGATGGTTACGTAATTAAGTTTAAGTAGGGTTGCCGGTCATACAATTGGGGGTAGGGGGTTTGACCAAGGGCTTTTTCGGGGTGGGAAAACAAATTGGTAATGAATGTTCAGGGTGGAATACGAGCTTCATCTGAATTATGTATGCTTAGAGAGCGGAAGGATCGAATTTGCTGATGAAGAAAAAAACAATCGGAAATATAAACAGGATATGTTTCTCCTACGATATTGCTACAACGGAAATTTCAAGATTTTTAATAATATGAGTAATCTTATTTACTTGCGCAATATTTGTTTGAAGTTCTTATCTCTAATGAAAAGTTTATATATATATATATATATACATTTGAATGCTCATGAATATCTCTATATGTTTATTACTTTTGGATTTACATTAAAATAAATATATATTGATATGTATGAATACAAAGAGACAGAGATTCGTGTGTTATAATTTTTAAAAGCAGAGTTCCATTTAAATTAGACATCAAATTAACTTCGTAAATTCATCAAAGACATTTTTTGTGTATTTTTATAACAATAAAAATATGTGTAAAGAATTTTGTATCCTGTAATGATGATGCTCAACGTGAAGTAAAAATACTAAAACTTATAGACATAAAACTTTGGTATTTTAAATGGAAGAAGATGTGAATCGTTGATAACACGTATTGATGTGAAGTAGGGAAAGGGTAATTAAAAAGACTTCTGAAGAATCTAGAATTTTAAACTAACTATTTAAAAACTGAGAAATGATGCAAAATAATCCAATTAAAATAGTATGACTTTATATTGTATTAAAATATATTATTTTACAAATCATAGATGAATATATATATATATATATATATATATATATTGCAATTTTCTCAAAACGCATTTTTTGGTGATTCCGGTACACTTTCCTCAAAATCTACTTTATCTATAGTGCTGATATTTTGCATAATACAAGATTAGCAAATTTTTAACAAAGTGAATTAACTCGTTTTCAAATAAACATTCAGAAATTTCAGATATAGCACAATTTCTGCATAAAATTTAAAGGAAATTTAAATCACTAAATTTAAATTTTTTAATTTATATAAATTTATATTTTAAAACTGCATTTCGTTCTTTTTATGGATTGTTACGTTTACAAAAACTCCTTGAAATTTCATAGCTATATATGCAGTAGATTTTATGCAGTGTCCCTAAAGGTAAGAACATGTTTGGAAAAAAAATAGTTACATATATATATATATGATTAATTATTGCTCTTACAGATTTATTTGTAATTTAAAAGGATTTTTTTTACATTAACAAGTACATAAATATACAGATAATTCAACGTAAAAATTTTATTTCCGTTGCTTTAAATTTTAGTGAGAACCATTTAAAGTTGGTGCAAAAAAAGTTCATCTTTCCTTCTCTCAGACGTCCCAGTTACCTTAACTATTACAAATAAAAACACAATCTATTAATATAAAACAATAAATTTTACAGCCTACTATTAATTACTAATTTATGTTAAAATAAATGCAAAAAAACTAGAAAGAAAAATCCAAAGGTCATGGGTTCGAAGCCCATCTGGGATATCCTAATTTCTGAGAATGTGATTTCTTTTTTACTGTGCTATTTTATTAGAATTATATTGAATTTAATAAATGAATGAAACAAACAAACAAAAAGAGTCCAACACCCTATATAGGAAGGTAATTGGAAAATTGCAAGGAAAATCGTTTTCTATTTTGTCACTTAATATTGTGTGTGTGTGCGTGCGCGCCATATGTATTTACATATTTATATTAATTGTAACTATTTAATGAAAAGTAAATAAAATAAAATTTTCTTTGTTGACCTAAGTAGGAATTGACTTAAAAAATTTTTTTTACATTACTTGTTTTCTTTATTTCACAACTCAAGAAGAAACAAATAGAGAGCAACAATACGAGTATTGAAAAGAATGATTTTCTCTTTTCTCTTCCTCCCTTCTCCTTTCTTTTAGTTGCCAAAACAAGAAATTTACAGATAATTGAAACACATTTATTTGCAGGATTTTTTTCAGAGATCTTCAATAATTTCTCTCTCTCAACGTCATTCTATCTTAAATATAAGATGATTTATATATTCAGAGAAGATTTAAAAAGAACGTTATATGGTAATCCAATTCATTTATACAAATTAGATACAAAACGCTACATAAAAAATAGAAAAGATAATTAACCTAACTACGCAACACCGGCTACGAGTTAGCGATCATGGCCACTCGGTTAACCTGGCCACTGAATTAATGTCACCTTAAAACAGGCCTTACCAACATATGGCCCGCGGGTTGTGTATAATTCGCCACACTTAATTGTACGGCCTACAGGGCGATTTTATATTTTTATTATAACTTTTCTGTGTGTATGTACAGTAATACCCCGAAGTTACGTGATAGGTGGGTTTGAGTGAAAACCACATAAGTCGAATACGTAAATCGGGGTATAATTTCGCACTTATCTATATATATAAAGGAGAAAAGCGACTCACTCACTGACTGACTGACTAATCACGAAATCTCTGGAACTATTCAACCTACAGACTTGAAATTTGGTAGACATGTTCCTCTGATAGAGTAGACATCAGCTAAGAAAGGATTTTCCGAAATTCGAAACGCAAGGGGCATTACGGGGGGTTAAGGGCTTTAATAATAATTGTTTCCATGCTTAAACTACTTGATGTACAATCTTGAAATGGTAAGCGGATTCCTTTCAGAGAGTAGAGATCCGCTACAAAATGAGTTTGCTGAAAATCGACCTCCAAGTGGCGTTGCAGGGGCTTAGGGGGCGTTATAGATAATTATTTCCATTTTTAAACTATTTGACGCACTGTCTTTAAATTTGATATATAGATTCCTTTCGTAGAATAATGATCAGTTACAAAACGGGTTTTGTGAAAACAGACTTCTAAGTGGCGTTGCGGGGGTTAAGGGGCGTAATAGATAAATATACCCGTTTTTAAACTACTTCACCTACCTGCCTGAAAATTGGTAGGTAAGTTTCTTTCCTGGAGTAAATATCCGCTACAAAATGGGTTTTGGGAAAATTGACCCCAGGGGGTGTTGCGGGGGCGGGGGTTTAAGGGGCGTTATAAATTCCTATTTTTAAGTTATTAGACATACAGTCTTGAAACTTAGTAAGCAGATTCCTCTCATAAGGTAGAGATACGCTAAAAATGGGTTTCGTGAAAATTGCCCCCAAGTGGCGTTGAGGGGACTTAAGGGGCGTTATAGATAATTATTTCCATTTTTAAACTATTAGACGCACAGTCTTTATATTTGATAAAGAGATTTCTTTCATAGATTAGAGATCAGCTATAAGAAGGTTTTGTGGAAACAGACCTCTAAGTGGCGTTGCAGGGGAATAAGTGGCGTAAGAGATACATATTTTCGTTTTTAAACTATTTGACCTACCTGCTTGAAAATTGGTAGGAATGTTTCTTTCATGAAGTAAATATCCGCTATAAAACGGGTTTGGAGAAAATTGACCCCAAGGGGTGTTGCGGGGGTTAAGGGCAGATATAAATAATTATTTCTTTTTTTAAACTATTAGACTCACAGTCTTGAAATTTGGTTAGCAGATTCCTCTCATAGGATAGAAATACACTGCAAAATGTGTTTTGTGAAAATCGACCCCTAGGTGGTGTTGCGGGGGTTCAAGGGGCGTTATTGATAATTTTTTTGCATTTTTAATTAATTGGACGCACAGTCTTCAAATTTTGCTAAGCAGATTCCTTTCATAGAGTGCAATTCCCCTACAAAATGGGTTTTGTGAAAACAGACCCAGAAGTGGCGTTGCGGGGGCTCAAGTGGCGTTATAGACAATTATCCCCATTTTTAAACTGTTCGACGTACAGTCTTGAAATTTGATAAGCAGATTCCTTTCGTAAAGTAGATAACCGCTACAAAATGGGTTTCGCGAATATCAACTACCAAGTTTAATTTCGGGAGATTAAGAGGCGTAATCGATAAATATTTCCATTTTTAAACTACTTGATCATCCTGCTTGAAAATTGGTAGGCATGTTCCTTTCATGAAATAGAGTTCCTCTAACAAAGAGTAAAATGAAAATTGACCCAAAGATATTTGCGAGGGGTCAAGAGGAGTTACAGAAAAAAATTCCTGTTTTTAATTGTTAGACCCATATACTTGAAATTTGTTAAGCATGTTTCTTTTGTTGAATAGGGATCCACTAAGAATAAATTTTAAGCAAATCAAGTTCTGGGGGGTTGCAGGGGGTTACTGGGACGTATTGACAAAAAAATTACTTTTTTCGAGCTACAAGGACTATAATAATGAAATTTGGTTTGCATTTTTCTTTTGTTGAGTTGAAATCCGTTAAGAGCGGTAATTTTGGAAAACGGTTCTCAACGGGATTACGGGGATATTTATAGTAAAACTTTTGCTTTTTTCTTTTAGATTTAGACTTGAAATTTGGCTTGCATGTTCAATTTACGGAGTAGAGATCCACCGAAAATTGGTTTTGCGGGAATCCACTTGGTTTTTGAGTTGCGAAAGAGCAAACATCATTCTATGCTTCAATTTTAGAGATTTTTAGAAAATACAAATTAGATGAGTTCTGCCCTTTTTTTTTATCAACAGGCGACAGTTACAGGTATAAGTATATTTTTTAATTCAATCGAATTCTTAATGCTAGGACTTATATATCAATAATTTATAAATATATATAAGCAGTAGAAATTTATAAAACATCATGAAAGACCCAGCGCGAAGCGGGCAGGTAACAGCTAGTATACATATAAATTATATTTAGTTAGGACCGGAGACGAAATAAAATAATAATCCAGAATAAAAAAATGCTTAATAAAACCTTACATAACACATATACAAAATCGCAAACGGAAATTATTTTGATGTGTAGAGGTTTATAATAAAATCTAACACAAAAATAGTCTGCAAGCTCAAATATGTTTTTTTTTCACCCGCAAAGTTTCCTCGTAGCATGCTAACAATTTTTTATTACTTGTTTTGTTGAAAAAATACGCTCTTCTTTGGATTATGTGTTTTCTAAAATTTGTAAACCTTTTTCAATTGAACTACGATGTCTTTTGTCAAATTACCAACCGTTATTCGATCTGCTGATTGAACTGGGTCTAAAGACTCAAGTTTTTCAATGTTTTGCTCTTGCCAGTGGCGGAACGTACACCCCCCGCATTGCGGATGGGCCCAAAGCTTGACTGATGCAAAGTACGTATTTGGCTTGGAGCCCTAAGCCTGAGTTTGAAGGGGAGGGGGCTATAATATCCTTCGATACGCCACTGGCTCTTGCTCATGCATTTCTATGAGCTCATCAATTGTCAGCTCCTGATTGTGGGAATCCAGCAGTTCTTGAACGTCATCACAATCCATTTCTAAATTTATTTGAATCAAAATCAATAACTTCTTCAGCCAAATTACCAATTTCATCAGGCTCTGACACTGATTCCGCTTGTGTTTCAGTAATGGAGAAAAAAAACCGAATCGACGAGATTTGAAAATCCCGTAACTCCGAATTCGCCTACGTCAGGGTAACGAAAGTCGAGGTATTACTGTACATATACACAGGAATCCCTCGTACAACACGGTACTTGTAAAACACAGTTTTGATTTAACACTATACAAAATTTTAGATTATTATAACATGGCTTCAATATTACCCTGGACAAAACTTGAATTAATTTTTAATTGAATTAAATGAAAACTTTTTTTGTTGAAAAAGACGTTCAGTAGTACGTAACGGAAAATTTTAAAGCAAATTGAAAATTCTTTTTAACTCATTATAGAGAAATTCTGAAATAATTGCAAGATCGAACCACATGTATAATTACAACTACGTCAGATAACTTTTATAATGATGGGGGGAATAAGACTAGTGAAGAGGAGTTTCAACCACAACTTTGAGAAAAAAAATTGATTCAGTAATTTATGTGTGATGTGAGAGTAATGATGAAAATTGATTTATGATTCTAGTAAATTATTTCTATTTATTTTATTATAATAATAATAACGATTTCTTAATGTACTTTTTGTTGTATTTTTAGTTTTTGTATTTCATATTTTTGTTTTTGATTAAAAACTTGAAGTTAATTTATTTTTTCATTTGTACGTGTTATTGGAACGAAATTTCAGCTATCATAAAATTTTACGCTTTAAGACTTGATTTCCATATAACACGGTACACATTGCCTTGATTTATATTGTTTCAAAGCTTCGTATAACACGGTTTCGGTACAACATGGTAATTAACACATACATAATTAATTAAAAAAATAAAATAGAAATTAACATAAATAAACAAAAAAGTCTCACATAACATGGCCTCGATGGAGAACGGTACGAATTAACCGTATTATGCGAGCACCTGTATACAAAAACATCTATTAAATAAAAATATGCATGTGTCATGCGTTATACTATGTATGTGGGACTGCGAATTTCACTTCAATGTTTGATGTCCACGAATACCAAATGTTTCTGAAATAATCGGTTTCGTTAGGTAACCATGATGATTGGTTGATAGACTTATGCCTTTTTCGTACTTATATAACAGAAAAATTTAATCAGGTAAATATAAGGACTTGCAAGGGTAATATAATTTAATAATCGTTGCTTGTGGTTCCATCAAAGCTTTTAATACGAAATTATAACTTAAGTACGCGAACCTAGATACAATAATGCTCAACATTTTCCTCTGTTAAATAGCTTCCCACAAAGCCAACTTAAGAATTTCTCGAAATATCCCAGTAAAATCAAAAAATAATAAACAAACTTATAACTGCATTTGATAGACTTTTCTCATAATTAGTAAAATATGATAAAACGCTTGAAATATTTTCATGCCCATTTCTCGTTGACGGGAGCATCGTTCCTGAAAATCTACAAATATATTCTTAAAATAACTCAATATTTAGATTACATCGCACTCTAAAGCAATATGAAAGCTACTGGCGAAGGACCTCGCAATTTTGAACCTCGGTCAAGTGACAAGGGGCTATCCCCTCTCTCCAAATTACCACACCACGCCAACGAGAGAACTTTGAGCTCTTCAGATTTAACTTGTATCAGTCTCCCTCTAGTCGGTAGGTCTTCAGTGGTACCAGGACTCGAACTCACGACACAATGGGGACGAGTTCATCGCCATAATCACCAGGATACCGAAGCCATATTACATACCGAAGACACACACACGCGCGCACTCCAACTTAAGATATTTTGCACAACACTGTAAGGGTTTTTGAATCCACATTTATTGTGTAACATTTTTTTTCGAAGATAAAATTTACAACGTATGCATTATAGGCTGCTTCAACTGATGCCAATTTAGAAAAACAGCTGATATGCAATCGAACATAAATATAGATTCACAAAAATTAAATGAAAGAAAAGATAAACAAATATATCATTAATTAAGACTTGAGTGTTATTAAACATAATCATTGTATAATAATGAAGTTTTATTCATTTTTTATTTTTATTTTATTTTAAATGCATATTTATCTAAAACATGGCCCACAATATCGTTTTATATTATCAAAGTGGTCTGGTTAGCCAGGCCTGACTTAGACCAACACAATTATTATTGGCAACGAATTGCGCTGTTCTATACTATGGTGAATTTTCTATAACACATCTTCACCTAACTTCTACACCCCACCACTTAGAAGAATCTTAAACTCTCAATTCCATTTAATGTACACCAGCCCTCCATTATTCTACAAAAAGATTCTTTAGAGGAAATCGTCTCTCCTTTCCCGAATATCATTATTCTTATTATTAGTTCAATTACTATTCTATGGCCACCGTATTCGAGAGGTCATAGTCACGAACTCATGGCCAGAGTTTTCGAGTCACGGATTCGAGTTCTAGTGGCACTAAATATATACTAATAGAGGGGTATGTATTACGCATCTTTCGAGGCTAAAATACTCCCGTTGGTGTGGTGTGGTAATTAGAAGAGGGGTGCCAGCTCAGGTGTCGTTCTCATCACTTAACCATGTTTCAAAATGACGAGACCCGTCGCCAAAAGTACTCGTGTATATAGCTGAAGAGTGTTACGTTAATATTCACTCATTCACTCCTCGCCCTCTCCCCTTGAAAAATTCCTGTGTGCGCCACTAAACTGCTACGATTAACATCTTCCATTTGGAAAAAAAATTGCCATCGTATTATGAGTTACATTACAGAGAAAAACGTAGTTCCTTCCACTTAAAATCCTCTTTATTCGAAGATCCTTCACTAGATTCCTGTTAATCAGATACCAAAGCAAAAAATGAATTATGAAAGGATATTTAAAAAATATCAGAGGATATTTAAAAAATCTGAATAAAGACCATTTTACTATACATTAACAATGATGTAAAAATTACATAGAATTATTAAATAATTTTTAAAAATTGCATATCTTCATTTTTTCTAGTCAATAGTTAACACGAAATTAGAAAATTCTACTGACACTTTTCATCTATTGAAGATATCAAATCGTCGAAATGATTTATTATTGTTTATTTGGAATTGATAATTTAAGCAAACATCTATATAAGTTAATTAGTACCGTATAAGTTAAATAATTACCCTGACTACAAACTTGTCCGTCAGTATGGTGATTCAAACTGTTGCGATGTCATTTATGAACATTATTCAAGGGAGTGTTTACCAAAAGAATAAACGCGTGTACTTCCATGTCGCTGTTGTAACCGAACATGATCTATAGTGTTGAAGTGTTGCCTTGGTCTGCTAAATCACAGTTCTTTCTCCAATCAAGTACGAATGGGATATCGTAGGATGGCAACTCCAGCGTCATCCTTAACCAGAATTATATATAAACGCCCTTATATCGACAGGCCAACTACAACAGGAATGTAATTCCATACCACAAACTGATATCCCGTACCTGCCATACACGTTACAAGCACGTTTGCTCGCTTCCATTCAAAATTCTACAGGTTTCACCTCTTAATAATGTATCATTTCTCATTTATAATGGCTCCTCTCGCACTTATACTAACCAGGGGTCTTGAAACTTTAACCATTTAATTATATTATCTATAGACCTCGTCTCTCTCTTTCTTGTCATTAAATATTACTATTTATTACATTACATTTCAATTGTATTTGAGTATTCACAAAATTTATGCGCGTGACCATTATTATTTATCTAAATCAGATTAAGGTAGTTCGTAGAAAAATATATATTTAGTTTGAAAATAATTTATTCTGTCCAAAAAAAGATAACGTCATCTAAATATCGAAAAAAATCAAATGAAATATTGTCTTGTAACTATTTTCAGAAAAGTGTAAATATATATTAACTAGATCAATGAGTAAATAGTGGCCTACAATTTTTTTTTTTTTTTTTTTTTTTTTTTTTTGCAGCCCGTCAAAAGTCCGAAAATCCACTTTGAACCGATATTTCTTCCCCATGCGCGACCAAAGTATTGTATTGTATTTTTCCGTATTAGGAAAACAGAATTCCTTTTCTCAGTCCCCCTTATTAAGAAAACAAACTATACCTAAAAGTTTTTCATTTAAGTTCAGAGATCATCTGCAGAGTTTGGAAGGACGAAGTCACGAGAAGTTTTTAGGATTTTAAGAAAATTGAACCTAAATTTAATTTGCTATTTTATCCTATTGCTGCTGATATTGATACAGCACCTGAGGAGCTACAGCTTGATCTTATCGACTTGCAGTCATATAACAGTGTAAAGGAAATGTTTAATGCTAGGACATTAATTGACTTTTACAAACCTTGTGTCTGCTGAAAAACTTTCATGTATGAAGACATTTGCTGGGGAATTGTTCTTTATATTTGGGTCGACATATATATTTGATAGCACAGTTTATCTTGCATGAAGATAAAAAAGAGTAAATAGAGATGCAAGTTGGCTGATATGAACTTGCAGGCTGTGAAAAAAATTTCAGCAAGCACGATCTCACTCCTAATTTCAAAAAAAAAAAAAAAAAATGTAGAGAGAGTGATATAAGGAGGGGTGTAGCTATACCGCCGTGTCAGCCGTATCAATGATACGGGGCCCCTACATGTGTAAGAAAAAATCGTAAAATATTAAGGAGACCCAAAAAGGGCCCTTAAGAAATTTTTTATACAGGGCCTACTGAGGACTAGCTACGCCACTGATGTAGGCTACATCTGTCTCATTAAACTGATATTCAGAAATCAAATGTACTAGCGTGGCTATAGATATGAAATTAGCATGGTAAATAAATTGAATAAAACTGCTACCATTTTATTAGCGCGTTTTTCACGTAGTGGAACAAAAGTGCTATTAAGACGCAAATTTCGTCTTTGTCTTCGTTCCATATTTTGTCGTACCTTTTTCTCAGCCAATAAGCAACTAATTGACCTCGGGTTTTTGGCATTGGGTCACATTTGTGCCCTAGATGAGCCAAATTATATTTAAATTTTCCCATAGTTTTCCCGAATTTTCCTACAAATTTTCCTGAATTTCGCTAGTTTTTGCTTTTTTGTAGTGGTGATACAGATTTGTGTCATTATTTCTTTTCAGCTCAATAGTAGTGCATTTACAGGAGTGGTACAGTACACACACACACTACTTTCTGTTAGTAAAAAGTTCATTAGTTGCATTATTGTAAAATACAACATGTGAAAAACGCGCTAAAATTACTTGTCCATTCCAATGATTGATATCTTGTTTAACTTATATTGATTGATTTTTATAATGAAGGCAACCATTTTAAAAAGGTACGACCATGGCCAGACCGTGACCTTTGGGGGCTCTGGGCTAACGAAATCTGGGGGCCCCCTAAATAATTAAAAATTTTGCCTTTTTCCTAAAAAATGACTGTGCGGAAAAATTTAAAATATACGAAACTTAAAGTTTTTTCCCAAAACAATATAAATACGTTATAAGCAACAACATAATTTACAAAAAAAAAAAAAAAAAAAAAATGTCTACACTTTTATGCTGAATATTCTTTTATTTGCTCATCACATTTTAAGTCTTTGGTGAGATCAATATTAATAGAAAGAAGTGATTAATAACTAAGCCTAGTATTTGTCTCATTGCTGTCCTATATTTGTGTTCTATGTAGGGCATTTTAGAGAACGCACGCTCCACTTCACAGCTAGTAATACGGATCGTTAGAAAAATCTTTAAAATGGTATACAAATTTGGAAAAGCCTGCACTAGTTTCTTTTCAAAAATTAAATTGAATATTTCACTACAAGAATAGGACTCTAGCTCAGTTTTAGATAAGTTTTTAATTGAACACCTTCATTTACTAAATGTTGGTCTACATCATCTGAATAGTAATCAGTAATAGCGCGTATACTCTCCAGGTCAACGTTCTCCTTACTTTGATCTTTCAAATCCATCAAAATTTTTAATTTCTTACTATATCCTGCATATATATACACTTGAATTCTTCTATTTAAATCAAGGATTAGTTTATCTAACGCTACAATAATCGTGCTTCTTTTAAATTTTTCTGTCCCATACACAGCCTTTTCTGTGAATTTATCTGCAAATTTTGAAATAACCCGTCTCTAGTTCACATCGCTATATTCTGTATCTACATTAGGACTTAATTTTTTGGCTGGGCCTTGATACTCCTTTCATTTTTGATCTGATTCACATGTCATGCATTGCTTATAGACGCTTTTAATGACATAATGAACTTTTTCCCTTCACAGATGTCCAAACCCCAATAATCTGTTATTTTTTTTTGTTAACTGAATTAAATCTTTGTAAAATTTCTTCCCAATATATAATTAAAATGGCAGTTTCAAGTTTTGTTAATTTTTTAAGTAAATTTGCTTCCTTTTTTTGAAAATCAATTTTCCCATTTTCATTGTCACTAAATGTCTTAAGAATACTCATGATATTACAATATTTATCTCTTGAGGCTTCAAAAGGATCGCAGTGACAAAACCATTTGGTCTGACTTAAACTTTTTAAGGTAAATTTCAGTTTAAGTTCGCGATTTAGAAGTTTCTACCTATAGGTCGAAGTAGAAAAGCAAACAAATATTTGCCGCACTAAACCAAAGAAGTTCACGATTTCAGTTGCAACCTAAACTGATTCTGCACAGTTAGATTAAGAGAATGTGCAGCACACGGCACATAATTAGCGAATTTATTATTTTTCTTTTAAAAGAGCTTGCACGCCATTATATGGACCGGATATATTGGCAGCGTTGTTATATAACTGTCCCCTACAATTATCCAATAGCAGTCCCTTTGTTTCTAAAAATTCTTGAAAATAATTTAATATGAACCTGTGTGACTACTAATCTTAATTAATGAGACACATCTTTCATATTCTTTTCCCTGAAAACATTATCGTAGTGTAATAACAAGTTAGTCATTGTGGGACAAATCTGCTGTTGAATCCATCATTATTGTATAGTACTTTGTGTCATTGTTATTTAGTTGAGTTATATAATTGTTTATGATTTGCTTGCCCATGATCTCAACTATTTGCTCACATATTGTTTTTGATAAGTATGATATTAACGATTTTGGTCGTAATTCTCGCAGTTCAATATATTCACGAATGAATGAGTTGAACTCTGCTAGCAGATTCAGGGTACCCATAAAATTACCATTATGAGGAAAACTAAAAACTTCCTTGGTACCTCTAAATCAGCGATACTCAACCTGTGGCCCACGGGCCGCATGTAGCCCACCCCACCATTCTGAGTGGCTCAGTCTAGGTCCGTTAAAATAACAAATTCAATTATTTAGGAATAATGTATTAAAAATTTAGCGAGAACTATCAATCCAGCAATCAAATCTATCAATTTTGCTATCGATGTCGTTCTGGTACAAAGTGTGAAATTATTATTTTTTCTTTTTTTTTCGTTATTTTCAACAAATAACAATGCAGTAGCGACCATTTTATAGGTGTAAACTAATTTTTAACTAACCCTCATGTCTAAAAAATATTTGCTGTTTCAAGACGATTGGGATCTTGACTATTTCGTAGAAAAAAACAAATATGTATCAACAACTTGTTTGAGTTGTCGTGAAAATGTTATATATATAAAATATAATTTTGATCGTCACTGTACTACAAAACACAAATCTTTCAATGGCTCTTATTCATGAGGATCCATTTAAAGACGAGATAAATTGGTTTTCTTAAAAAAAAACTTTGAAACAGCAATAAATATTTTGCAGGTGGTAATGTCACAAAACGCAGAGGTAACAAAAGCATCCCATAAAATTTAATACATTACATATATTCACAAACATATGAAATTGTTAATGATAAACTTAAGAATTATTTCAGAAATTGTTAGAGTGCTTCTTAAATGCTTCCAATGTTCTCTTTGATGAATTCAGTTATTTGTTCAGATATTTTTTAGATCAAAAAATATTTGATTAAATTTGAAACAAAAATGCGCGATAAGAACAGACAGTTTAAACAGATAATACTGATTTCAGTCTGTAGTTCAATAAAAACTCTTTGCTACCACATCCTGCAATGGATAAATTAATATCTGAAATAAAAATATGTAAGGCTTTGTCAAAAGAAAAAAATCAAATTATCCAAGTACTTGGAAGCTTTGTTTTTATGACAGTACAATGCAGACAAGGGGCTTGGGATCACTAATTAAGTGAAATTGAAAAATTCCCCCGTAACTGGGTAAAAAGTGAATGAAAACTATATTTTATGAGTTTTGTTTGATAGAGTTTGGTATAGTTTTAAAATAAAATCCAAAATTATGAGATTTTATATTTTGACCAATTTTTCACATTTTAAATGTTCTTGATCTTATAGTTCTTGTTGTTGATCCCTCTATTAATCCTCACGTTGGGGTCCGCGTAAAATACATGTCATATGTATGGGGCTCGGCTTAAAAAAATGTTGAGTACCCCTGCTCTAAATGCTAAGCATCTTGTAGCCAAATACTTTACTACCGCAATAACACGTTTGAGAAAATTGTGGTAATATTCTGTATCTTTTCTTAGTTGCTCCTGTAGTTGTTTATCTAAAAAAGACTTATTTTCTTTTCGTGTCAACCAAACTAGCGTTAAATTTATATGTTCAATAGAATTTTCATGATTTTCTTAACAACTTGTTACGTGTTTCCAATCAGAAAAGCCGGTTGTGTATTAAGAATTTGTTTCAGAAAAAAGTTTGTAAGTGAAACAAAAAACAGTACCAATACTAGTTGAATAACAAAGCCAAGATCTTTCCAACACCTGGCCATTTTTAAGTTTTTTAGTGAAATGATTATTAGAAAATGATCTCTTTTGTTCTTTGTATTCTCTTAGTGAAACAGAATATATATTGTTTGGATCTTTATTTTGAAAATAACTCATTTCATGTAGAGAGATACAATCAATTAAATTATTACTTAGAGATTTAGGCCACAAACCTACATGAATAATCCTAATCTTCCTACTCCGTGTCTTCATACTTAAATAATTTAGAAATGTGTATTTGTACTTACTTTTTTACTTGAAACCAATAAACAGTTATCCAAGTATCTTAATTTCAGGTTTTATGCATAGGACATAGCACCAAATCAGTATAATATTGAACTATTGCTACACAAAAATAAATGGCTACAGAAATAGTGTCACTACGTTTGTAAAAATGCTCTATGCTCATCGGCGCCGTTGTATGATAGAGACTCTATCATAGAGCGGCGCCGTGTACAAAAGAGTGTAATTAATAGACTGTATTAATAATAGAGTGTAATAGACTGTATTAATTATAATTGTTAATAGTCTGCAATTAATAGAGTGTACTTAATAGGCACTCTATTAATTACACATAGCTACAAAATTAAAGTTTTGGAGAAGTACAAAAGAGGCTTTTTGTGGTTTTCATATTATTTAGTGTGCTGATTTCGAAAATGATCTACATCTTTTCCCATCACATCAGGAATTTTTGTAAAATCGATATTTTTGCTAAAACTTTATTTGAAAAGGAATTCTTTCAAACTATTTATCCTGGGCAATTTGGCAACAGTGGTTTTTATCCAGTTAAATCTATGTAAATATTGGTTCTTGATGAGGCAAATGAATTTCTTAGCAATTAAATGAATAGTGGGTGAGTGAGTGAATATTAACGTTGCACTGTTCAGCTACACGAGAGATTTTGGTGATGGACCTCGTCATTTTGAACCGCGGTCAAGTGACGAGGACGATACCTGAGCTTGCACCTCTTCGCCTAACTATCACACCACACATACTGGAGAACGTTTGAGCTTTCGACAGATTTAACATGCATCGCTCCCCTACATGGAAGGTCTTCAGAGGCACTAGTCTCGAACTCATGACATGCCTGTCATGAGTCCGGTAACCTTGGCCACTAGCAATTAGATGAAAATCATTGTTTCTAGACTTCATAGGCTGTCTCTGATCTTGAGAAAAACAAGAAATTTTCTTGAGGTTTAAACATTTTACATTCAATTATTGTGTAGTTTATAAAAGAAATTACCAGCATATACTATTTAAATTTGTTTTTATTAAGGTATTTACATAAAATATATAGACGATTTTCTAAATTAATAAATATTAATTTCCGCGTATTTGGTGATAGTGCGGAAGAACAAAAGTAAATTGCTCTTGTGTGCTCTCGAAAATAAATTTGATATGGTATTTCGGGTATTTTATTTTTGATTTGTGTGTATTTTTTACTGGTTTATTTTATTTTATTACTATTTTGATTGTAAGCACCTTTTCGGTTTGTTACCTTCAACGGGGAACGGGGCCCCCTAGAACTCGGGGGCCCTGGGCTGCAGCCCATTTAGCCCACACGTGGATCCGGCCTTGGGTACGACCCTCCAGTATCCTTTGCTCCCACAATGTGGCCCTCGAACCAAAACAAGTTGCCCACCCCTTAACTATACAATTACTAACTGGTCCACCCTGTTTCAAGCCTTTAATCTCTTGATATAGTAACTACCATTATAATACAACTAATTTTTTTGTAGTACTAATCTAATGTGTGAGAATTAGTTATAATAAAACCTTTTAAGTATGCATTTTTATAAAACTGTAAAAGTATTTAAATCATATCACATAAATTATAATAAAGTTGAACAAGTCTTCAAAAAAATTACTCTACATAAAATAAAAATTACCGTATTTATTTGAATCTAAGTCGCACCCTGAATTCTCAACGCGTTTTTGTGAGAGAAAAATAGAATAAAAAGGTTTATCAATATCCAATGTTTTCGAAATTTCTTTTTAAAAAGTTTTAATGTGTACTAATAAGAAGTGAATAATTAATTTATTCCAAATATGTACATTCTGAACTTACAACTGCTTTAACCCCATCAATATCATGTTCAGTTTCCCCCCGCCCCATGAATTGTTCTACCTTCTGTTCTAAGCCACACTTAGTTTTCAGTAGCGTTGACTTCCGATAAATAATGCGTCTTCAATTCGAATAAATAGAGCATTTTATTTTAAATGTATTTATCTATACAGTATTTTATCTATAATTTCTTTGCTATTAAAGTGCTATTGTTTAATTTAAGGGAGAGTAATAAAGATTATTTATTGCAGTCTGTATGACTTTTTGGAGCATTTTTCAAGTTTTGTTATTATAAGTATTAAAACCATTAATAACTATTAAAAATTCAATAGGGCTTTTGTGAAATTCAGGAGTTAGGAATATAAAAAGGAATTAAAACCATTATTAATGTGTAGCCTTCTTAATTTTTTCATAAAATTCGGAAATTCGGATATCTATTTCTTTATCACTAATCGGAGATTTAATAAAGGTTGTATTATTTTTACAATGTTCGTTGAGCACACAGAGTAAACTAAAACAATATACTACTTATATATCTACATATATCTTAATATGTGTGTGTCTACATATATTTACATAAACTATATTAAAAATTACTTTGCAACTCTTCAATATGTTGTTAAATATTTATGTATGTCGTAATTGGCGATTACGACATGCATATATATTATTTTATTATTTCCATTAGCAAGGTTGTGGTTGTAACAGTTGTAGAGTGATGAGGAACGTGTTTAGTATAAGGAAACATCTTCTTAAGTAGCAATTCAACATTTATTTACAATCACACACACACATATAAAAACTACTGGGCAACACACATAGCGTTTCCACATCACAGCAAGCAGGCAAGAGACAAAAGTGGACTGGAAGGCTACAATTGTGAAGACAAAAGAGAACTTTTCCATTATCTGCGGACTTTTTATATGAAGCGGCAACAGGAAGTCTTGGAATCCTCCGCATGATTTCCGTAGACGTATTGGTGGAAAGATATCTTACGATAGAAAATTGCGCAAACTTAATTTAAAAACGCAGAGCCGTTAATTTTAAAGAGACATTGTTACAAGGATTCCCGTGAGGCGGGTGGCTAATAATTAATTATTTACGTGAGAGTCCTGAAGGGTAAGCAAGGACCATTACAAATTAAAAAGCTGTGTTTAGATGAAATTAATGGGAATTATTGAACAGAACTGAACTCAGTAGCAGCCCATGAGGGTCGAGGTCTACTGTGCCTATCTCAGTTTACGTGACCTTAGGCGCTGGGATGCATGTGCAGATGTTTCAGTCAAGTGGTCAGTCCGACATGAAAACCCCCAGTGTTTAGTTCCTAAGAAGGATTGGTACTCATTTACAGACCCACTGAATGTATGAAAAGCTGAGTCAACCTTGCCCTACCCGAGATTTGAACCCTGGACCTGTGGAATGTCTAGCATGATATACTACCACTCAGCCACTGGAATTATTATATATATATATATACAGGTAAGCCTCCTACAACGCGGTAGATACGTTCCTCAAAAAAGCCGCGTTATAAGAAATCGCGTTGTAGGAGTTAACAGAAAAAAGTTATGGAAAAAAATACTCAATATCTGAAACGCGTTGCAGCGAAATCGCGTTGCACAAGTACCGCGTTGTAGGAGGCTTACCTGTATATTTAAAAAGAGTCCTTATAATTAAAGTTGTAATATATCGAATAATTTTTTTAAATATAATGTATATTTAAATTGTTAATTATTTGGAAAATTTTATGGCATTAATTCATTCACCCCTACGTTAGATTTCTTCTAACACTTAAAGTAAAAATATTTTAATTATACTTCCCCCTTTCCTATGTGGTAGTGGTAGCATAATCGGTACGATCAAGAAATCGTGACCGGCGTGTCGCGGGCTCGAGTCCCGGAATCACTAAAAGCCCCCCCCCCATGAAGAAGGGGTTGATCCTCGTTGAAGTCCTGCTGAAGTCCTTCCAATGGCGTGAAGATGGGAGTGCGAGCTCAGGTGTCATCCGAGTCACTTGACCGAGGCTCAAAATTACGAGGTCCGTTGCCAATAGACCTCGTGTTGCTTTATAGTGTGACGTTAATGTAACTAACTCTCTACTCTATCACTCCCCCACCTCTTCTAAATAAAAAAAATGTGCTTAAACTTTTTCTGGTGCCAAAAAAAATTCTTTTTAATTTTTTACCATTCAGAACTTTATTGCTTTTTTATTATTATTAAATAGCAAAAGATGCAGAAACATTTACTTTGCAATGCTTACCAGTTTCTGATCAAGCATCCCACATTCCCTTAGCCCAAATCGTAGAGAATATAACAATTTTCTCCTGCTAAAACGGCCACTACACAACTCAATATAGTTAAGCAAAAAAATCTAGAGGCTAGACATAACACGCCATAGCAGGTGCTTTCTGAGTTAAATTAACTGGTCATTTTCAGAAAGCCCATAGGTCAAGAAAATTCTCCTCTGATTGTCATAAGAAAATTACTTAAGAAAAGAGGCTATAAGAATCTTTATCGGGTCGTTTCTTGTTTTTTCACACTTTACAACACGTGTTTACTTTATTATACACACGAAATTACTCCCAAATTCATCACGAAAAGAGATGGAAAACACAAGAGAGCTTTATTTTGGTGGTGTGATAATGTATAAGAGACTGTCGTGGTTTTTTTTTTTTTTTTTTTTTTTTTTTTTTTTTTTTTACTGTTCTTGATATTTACTTTTAAGAAGAATTACAGTATGAGTTTACAATTTTTAATCCTTCAAATAATTTCAAGCAATTTTTTTCCATCTTCTTATAAGTTTAATTATTTATATATTTAAATTGTCGAAAATGCAGGATAAAAATCTAATAACAAAATTACAACAGTAAACTTCTGTAATCTCTTAGATTCACATAAATGTCCAAACAAAACGCTACATAAATATACTGCTGTTTGTAAAAAATGCAACACCAAGAAGGAATCATCAAAATTAAATGAAATTTAATGCACAAACGACTTGTATTAGTACAAATAATGATGAAATTTTCAAAGCAAAAAACGATATTAAGTGTCCGAAATCAGTATTTGGTGTAGCCACCACGCGCTGCAATAAGTGCTTCTATACGACGTGGCATGGAGTCAAACAGATTTTGAATGTCTGCTTGTGGAAGGGAACTCCATATTGGTTAAATGCGCAGCAAAAGTTCATCTTTTGAAGCTGAAGGACACAGATCACAAGCGAGACGCCGACCAACCAAATCCCACACGGTGCTCAATAGGCTACATATCCGGCGAATAAGCAGGCCAAGGAAGAAGTTGCATGTGTTGGGCTGAACAGAAGTCTTGAACAGTCTTTGCAACATGTGGGCGTACATTATCCTTTTGAAAGATAGCTTTAGGGATATCTTCAAGGAAGGAAACGACTTCGGGCGGTAGCACTTAACGGACGTACCTGTTGCTGTGGAGATTACCCTCAATTCATAGCAAATTGGATCGTCCATGATACGAAATCGCACCCCAAAACAAAACTCCAGGTGTTAAGCTACTATGTCGTTCGATAACGCATTCTGGAATGCCGCGTTCGCTGGCATAGCGTCTAACATGAATGCGGCCATCATGGTCCCACAAATTGAAGCGTGATTCATCTGAAAATACAACTTGGTACCAATCAGCTTGCCAGGCTCTGTGCTCACGAGCCCACTGCAGACGTAGCCGTCTATGGTTTGCCGTGAGGGGGTCCTGTATAAAGGCACCCTTGCACGCAATCCACGGTGCAGCAGACGTCAACAAATTGACGAAGCCGACATCAGTACACCTGTAGCAGTAGACCAACGTGCTGCCAACTGCCTGGAGGAAACTGTCCGGTCATTTAACTTGCCCGGTAACTTTGAATTGTTTGGCAATTTCCTGAACCAGTATTAAAAGTTAGTAACTGAATTTTTGTCGGGATATTGAGACCCACCTATAAATCACGTCTTTACGGTCGGGGGGGGGGAGGTTATAACAGGTCTATCCGCAAATCTTTTACTAATCCTCTTGGGCAAAATTATTCTTTTTAATTGTGAGTTCAGTTGAAAACCTTTCTCGGTGAAGAAGACGAGATTTAGGCAAATGAGTACTACTATTTAAACATTGGCATTAGAGTACATGAAGATGTTCAATGGTTAATAGTTGATGGTTAAAATTGGAGATTTAATTGTGAACAAGCTTACGACCGGAGATCGTATAGTTGTGCAAGGTATTTAAAGAGAATTCATGCGTAGGAGTCAAGAGCGCTTCATTCTTCAGTTAAGTACTTTTATTTATATGTTAGTTGAATTAAGCCTATGCGAGATTCGTCTTCCTGACTTATTATTCAGTGCATTCCCTACCTTTAGTTGTGTTGGTTGATTAAGTCAAGATAGGAATAAAACTGTGTTTAAAGTGCTATGGCTGATCTTTGCTCGAAACCCCAAGCATCAACAACCCCTAGATTGTTTTAATTTTACTTGATGACACAAAACGACATCCCTGTAAATGTTTTTCATTGATGGAAACAAGCAAATGTCACACAATGTTATGTCTGGTGGATAGGGGGTATCTGGAAGTACTTTAGTGCGAGTTTTGGCGAAGAACTCTTTTACCAATGGAGATCGATGTACTGATGTGTTGTCGTGCAAATGATACCAGTCGTCACTCTGGCAGAACTGAAAGAGATCGTATCATTGGATGGAATGAGGCAGGTTGGGCAAATCGGAGAATCGCACGTCATATGGGTCGAAGCGATAAGGCCATTAGAAGATGCTAACAGGAATGGGTGGACAGTGACAGATTTCAGCGTCAAGATGGTAGTCATCGACGTAGGGCCACAGAAGATCAAAAGAACAGATTGATTGTCAGATCAACTGTCACAGCGCCTGATTTTTCGTTATTAACCATCAGACGTGCGGCCCACACTCGAGTGTCCATCATGACCATTCACAGGCGACTGATAGAGCGAAATTTATGCTCGTACCGACCGCTACATCACCTGTCACTCGCGCCAGTGCACCGTCGAGCCAGATTACAATGGTGCTTGGCTCGATCAGGTTGGAATAATGCTGACTGGGGACGTATAGTGGTCAGCGACGAATCCCGCTTCCAACGGTCATGCTGATGATCATCGAAGACGTGTCTGGAGACGCCCAGGGCAGCATGCCGATCCTGCTTTCACTATTGCACGCCACACAGGTCTTCAACCAGGAATTATGGTCTGGCGTGCCATTTTTTTGACAGTCGGGGGGACTCTTTTGATCGTCATTAAAGGCACACTTACAGCACAGAGGTACGTCAACAACATTCTGAGAACTGTTTTGCTGCCGTTCCTTTTGCAGTACCCTGGCCTTATTTTTCACCAAGATAATACCAGACCACATACGGCACGTCTTACAGCTTGTCAAGCACTTTTTTGGCAAGCCAGATTTCTCTCCAATCGAGCATGTCTAGGATATGTGGGGAAGGCGACTGCATCTACCAGAGAATGCTAATGATCTGACCCGATAATTGTGGAGCACGTTTGGCAAAAAATACCGCAGGAGATCATCAGAGAGCTTTATTATTCTATGCCCCTTTGTGTGGCAGCTTGCATCCAGGCTAGATGGGGGTCAACATCTTATTGAGTTCGTTGCTTTGTAACTAGGTAACTCTGAAATATATCGTTTAATTTTTCTGAAATTTTAATCATTTTCTATTCTGTACATAATCTTTCTACACACCAATTTTTGTCTATCGGATAACTCATTCTTGGTGTGTCGTTTTTTGTTGTTGTTATAGAGTGTATATACATAGAGAGAGAGAAAGTCTAAACCACAAAAAATTTCGAAAAGCAGTTTATCTTCTCTAAATGCCATTAATGGATGTAAGTCTTCGTTGGATTTAAGTTTCACGTATGTGGTAGATCTTTCTGGTGAGAATAGAGATTTCGATACGTCTTGACGAATGAAAATGAGCTCTTTATCAACTAGCGATTAATGAATAATTAATATTAATTTCCAGTATTTTTAATTAAAAATTTTTATCCTTAATGCAATTCCTATGCATTCTTAATTAATATCAGTTATGAAAAATTAATGATAATTAAATATTAAATTGTGTAAAATATTTACATATAAATACACATACGTACATGAAAACTTATACAGTAATAACTTTCATAACCTTTTACACTGGCTTTCGAATTAAATAAAGTTATTTATTTCATTTGACACGGCTTTTGAATAACTTGAAATGCATTCCCCTCTATACGATACAAAACGTATATTTCCGTGTAGTGAATAATTGAGAATTATATTAACGTTGCGCTACAAAGCTGCACGAGGGTTAATGGTGACGGTCCTGGTCAAGTAACAAGAACGACATTGAATTGGCAACCCCCTCTCCTAACTTTCAAACCACACCAATGGGATAACGTTTGAGCCTCTACATTTTTAACGTGCATCGGTTCCCTCTACACGGTGGGTCTTCAGCTATACTAGGCATGGCAGTCGCAGGTCTGTGACCTTGACCACTAGGCTACCGTGACCACATATTTCCAAGAAAATTTCCTTCTGTAGAAAAAAAAAAACGTTCAGCCAAAAGCCGCGCGTGAAAAGAATATACGATTCGTGTAGTAAAAAAGGGGAATGTATTTCTCCCTTTACAAAAGCCGTGTTCGTGCGTGTGTGCTGTTTTGAACTAATGAAAATTAAGTAGAGACACAATTCTAAAATAACCGAAAAGTAAATTTTAAATCCATTTGACTAAAAGTTCAGATTACACAGCGAATGTAACAGCTATAAAGTCAATCCGTTCTTTAAAACTATTTCTTCAATTTCATGATTTAATGTATCCGACTACCCTAAAATTGTGAGTTTTGCCAAAAATAGACAATTTTTTTATGATTTTGTTTTATAGGCCATCTGATTAGCTTTAAAAAAAATACCAAGTTTATTGTGTTTTTTTTTTTTTTGAAAATGCTCAAACGGGGCCAGCGAATGCTGAAAAAGTTTTCAAAATAATTAACTGGATTTTTAGTGTATGCTCTGTTTTTTTTTTTTGTAAAAGTGTTTTAACCTTTCGATTTATCAATCACTGTTTCATTACAAAATTTACAGTCCTTCATGTTAATATAATCACTGTTATTTTAAGAAATTTCATATAAAGTGCTAGTATTACTAAGATAAAGTGCTAGTTTCTGTAAAAATCAAAATATCTCTTATCCTGAAGGTCATTTAAAAATGAATAACATAACGCATCAGAATTGAAAATTTGTTTATAAACTTTTGATACAGAATGGGCCCCGTTTATGTTATTTTTTGTCAATTTTTACCCATTTTTGTAATAATAATTTATCTTTCTATTCTAATAATTTTAGCATATTTTTCTTAAAATGTACTAAGCAAATCTAAAAACCACAAAAAATCCCCATATCTTCATTTTTAAAAAAAAAAAGCTGTCGCAAGTAGTCGGATACCTTAAATACAATTTGTATGCCAAGCTTGTAATATATGCCAAAAATAAATTACATTCACTAAATGAAATATAGAAAAACATGTCTTTCTCTCTTTTAAACGATTGGATTTATTTCCTAGTATAAAGATAATCACACATATAATTTGAACCATGTTTTTTCCCCCCTTTTTTCTGCATTTTTAATTATACGCATTAGGTCAAACAGCAGTAAAGTTATTAGTCTCGTTTTCTCTCTCTCTCTCTCTTTTTTTTTTACTAGACACTATAATGTGCGCAGTAATTTATGTAAAAATTTTTTATTTATTTTTCACTGGGTATATTTAAATGTTTCGCGATTCGATTACTAATTTGAACTAATCGAGGTCTTAAGATTTTTTTTATTTTGCCGAATTTTTTACTTATAACTTGTTAAATTATGTAACTATCAATAGATTACTGGTGCTTTTTTTTAATTTATAAATTCGGAAAGAAATGTTTGAATATTATTTGATCATTTTGTTTCTTATCTCGTCAATGTCGTCTATTTTGGTAATGCAAAAAATAAGGAGTAAAAATATAATCAATAACTTTTTCTTCACAGTCTCTCTTATTCCTTTATATCTAAAGCGAAAAATTGGAAAGGTTGTACTTGACATTTAAAGGTATACAGTGGTACGCATCAAATTAAACGCAGAGTTAAAAAATTATCAGATTGCTAACGAGTTAATGCATACTATACACACTGGCAAATGAAATAGAAACCTTTGAGATTTCCATTTGAATAAGTGCAAGTGATTAAGTAAGTAAATTTTTTATGATGTGGGTTGCATGTCGTTAGGATACTATACTCATGTATATTAAGGTTTCGTTAAATTGGGGTTTCAAAGGAACAAGTAAGGCAAGATGGATTCATGGCTTCGGAGGGGGGGGGGGGTACTCGCCACATTCGACGTCTTCCATCAGTGAAAAATCAAATTTAGTGTGATTTATCCGACCACATTACTTGTTTTCAATCCTCAGATGTCTCGTGTCTTCTTTCCCGATACCACTACAAACGAATTTTTTCATTTTCGAAAGAGTGGTTTTCGCGCAGAACCTGATTCTTATCCTTTGCAATGCTGTGCGCATGATTCAAGTTAAAATCTGTTGGGAAGAGCCTTGGTTGAAGATTCGTGTCATTTGAAGTACAGTAGAGTCCCTGTTCTGCCATACATCTCGTCGAAGACGACACCGATCATTTTCATAGAAAACTGTGCTTGAACCGCAATTATCTTTTTTAGAGGACTGTGGGCTCTAACTCCAACTTTTGTAAACCTTTGATATGGCTGCTTTTAAGAACCTAGTGAGATTTGCTGTCTTCGAAATCGAGGCCCCTGCTAAGCGGATACCAACAATAAACCCTTTTCAAATGGTGAAAGATCTGTCATTTTTCCCATTTTACTTCATTCATCTTAAAAAGCACACTTATTCATTACGCATATCATACATATAACATCATCTTCATCACACATATATGCAGTTACCACAGTACCCTCATTTGCGCAGAAATGATACGCAGCGCTACACAATTTGCATAGCCCTTGCTATCCCTAATTCAGTAGCACTTCAGTGTATTTTTTTAATACCGTTTAAAAGAATGTCCCAATACTTCTAAAAAATTGCGCTTAACCACCTGGTCGTTCTAATGAAAATCGGAATTTTGGAGGCTATAATTAAAAATGGGTTGCCAATATCATTAATTTTCATATTTTATTTGTTTTTAGGCAAGTGGTCTTATATCTTCACAATATATTTTTCTTTCATATTTGTGTTAATTTAATCATTAATTGCTTCATTCGCAAAATTATTGAAATCTATTTATAAAAAATATATTACATGTATTTTATGCACACATTTAGCCTTAATTAATAGATTATTTATATTTCATAATTACGAAAATCAAAGTAGCCTCATTTCTTAACAAACTGTAATATCCTGATACAAAGAGGAACCAATATAGTAGCGCATTTGTTAATTACCTACATTATGATGATGGGGTTTAAGAATAATAGAAAAAACCCCATGTGTGTGTGTATAGTAGAGATTATATACAATATTTTGTCGCAGTTTATATAAAGTCATTATGGCTTAGATGTGGAATGCCGATGCAGGTGACATCCTCATCCCTTGACTATGTTTCAAAATAAAGAGCACCGTGGGCAGAAGACTTAATATTGCTTTTAGTATGATAATAATACCATATATAACAAAAAAATGGATGCATCAAGAAGGTGTTTTCCAATTGTAATGAAATGAATGTTTCGTATGCAAATACATTTGGACTGAACTTGCAATTGACTAAAATTTGACACCCAATGAAGAAATAGTGGTAGCTCCTGCGCGTCGGAACTGCGCATTCAGCAGATGTATATACAAAGTGATTCTCAATCTGATGGTCATAATTTCTGTTGTATTTCGATTGCAATAAGATACATCAGCTGTGTAGCAATGTCTCACCGAAAAATTTGGGCACATTGCGATCAGATGTCTGAGTTTGATAAAGATTATTTGATCAGATTGAAAGAGGCTGATTGGACGAATCAAAGAATCATTTAACATCTAGGTGGAAGCAAGAGTGGGTCAACAACGGCAGATATCAGTGTCAGAACGGCAGTGATCTACCGAGAGCCACAACAGAACGGGAGGACAGAGCGATTTTCAAACCAGCTGTCACAGCACCAGATTCGTCGCCATAAACTATACACTGTGCAGGCCGCACAATGGATAAATGATGTGTGTCCAACGTGACCTTCCACAGACGACTGAGAGAGTGTAATTTAAGCTAGTGCCAACCATTACACCTCTTACATCTCACACCTGTACACCATCAAGTCCAATTGTAGTGTTACTGGGCTCAATAAACGGGAAGCTGTGCTAACAGGGAACGTATAGTCTTTAGTGACGAGTCCCGTGTCTCCAACCGTGTCCTGACGACAACCGCAAACGTCTCTGGAGATATCCAAAGCAAGGTGGGAATCCTACCTTGACTATCGAACGCCACACAGGCTCATAACAGGGTGTTATGGTTTGGGGTGCCATCTCCTTTGATATCCGGACACCTCTGGTACTCGTATCCGGTACACTGACAGCTCAGCAGTACGCTGACGACATCCAACGATTGTGTGTGGTTGTGTTATTCTTCCTGTTTCTACATCTAAGACTTAATTTTCGACACGCTAATGCCCGGCTGCACACGACACGTGTTGTGATGAATTGTCTTAAAGCTTACCCTGTACTTCCTTGGTCAGCTAGGTCACTTGATCTTCCTGGGATCATTTGGAACATTTTGGAAATGTGAAAAAAATTAGTTAATAACCGAGGTAAGCATTATAATGCAACACGAGGGCTATTAGCGACAGGCGTCGTAATTTTGAACTTCAGTCTTCTGTGATACTAGGGCTCGAACTCGTGACACGCTGACTATTAATTTGTGACCATAACCACTAGGCTACCACAGCTACTCACCTTTATTGTGTGACTACTGTTCAAAAGTAGGCGATAAGTCACAATAACCTAAACTTCAGTGGGAGATACTAATTAAATAAATTATACAATTTTATTTCACAGTTGGAAGGTCAGATGTCCTTCTTGTCACTTCACCGTAGCTTAAACTTACGAAGTTCGTCACCTATATTCCTCCATCAAACCCCTGGTCGATAAATTTTTAGTTCGATTTTCAAGCCCATCAAGCCCACATCATAGGCATCATCAGACTTAATGTGTATCAGCTATTCGGGGTGATACAAGTTAAATCTGTCAGGAATAAAACCTCATTGTGACCTTAAATTGTGGCGTGACAATTCCGGTGGCGACCTCACCATCTGATTACGGAGTATGTTGTTTGTGGTTTTGTGTATGTTGTATAGTTGTTTTGTGAAAAATATTAAAGGGAATATTGAATATAGCAACAAATTGGCCTATAGAAGATAAGCTTTATAATTCTGAACCTTTGTCAAGTGAGAATTATGTCTTAGTTCTCGAGTTGCACTATAAAGCATCAAGAAGGCTATTGAGGAGGAGCCTCGTAATTTTGAAACGTAGTCAAGTGATGACGACTGACGACAAGTACACCTAAGATGGCATCCCCATCTCCCCCCCCCCGTCAACGAGAGGACTCTGAGTGTGGACAAATTTAACATCCACCCCGCTACACGTCGGATCTTCAATGGTACTAGAGATCGAGCTCATGACTCGCTGGCTACGATTTTGAGACCATGACCACTAGGCTACGGTGGTCTACATGACTCGAAACTCGATTTTATACAAACATCATAAGTTCTTATTTATCAGATTGCGGAATGGGCGGGGTAGGCTAGTGGTCAAAGTAACGGACTTATAGCTGGCATGCCGTGAGTTCAAGCCTAGTATCGTTGCAGACCAGCCGTGTGGGAGGGAGGCGATGCACGTTAAGTCTGTCGAGGCTCGAACGTCCTCCCGTTGGTTTGGTGTGGAAGTTAGGAAAAGGGGTATTGCTCAAGTTTTGTCTTCCTCACTTGACCATGGTTCAAAATTACAAGGTCCATCACCATAAACCCTAGAGTAGGTGAATAATTGCGACGTCCCTTTAAATTACCTAATAAAAAGGCCAAGGCAGACCTTAACCCGACCAACCCACCTTCAATAGCTACTGCAAACAGTTTTATTACCCTTTCTACTAAAAAAGACCCTTCAGTTCAACCTGATACTGAGATTCCCAAGAAAAAAATCGACCCAATTATGTTGAAATTCAACGAAAATTACAATCTAATTTTGCAAAACCTTCAAAGATCCTACCCAACTGCTGAGAAATCATATGTTGGTGATTACATAAAAATCATTGGAGAGACCGATTAACATCACAGGGAGATCACTCAGGCCTCACTGATAAAAATCTGGAGTATTACGTAATTCAGCCAATCAATAACAGACCCCTCAAGCTTGTTATTAAAGGATTATCCATCACAGCTAAATGTGAGGAAATCAAAAACGACCTAACTGAAAAGGACATCAGAGTGGAAAAGGTTTCCCAGCTGAGAAAATGGAAAACAAAAAATCCACTCCTATTTACTTAATCAAAATTACTCGGAACGAGAACGTTGCCGACATCTATAAAATAAATCACTGTTTATTCCTTAAAATCAAATTAGAACCCTTTAAAAAAGGCAATCGTGTGACGCAATGTTACAACTGTAACTTATTACACCATGCGTCACAAAACTGCTCCATGAAAACCCGTTGCCTCGAATGCGGGGAGCCCCATCGCACCAGCGATTGCCCAATTGCCGAAAAAATAGAAGATACAGTGTGCATTAACTCCCACCAGCATGGACATTTCGCCTCTCATTCGAATTGCCCAAAGTTCCTAAAAAAGGCGATATATATCATCAAAAATAAAAATCAATCCCAATTATCTAAATCTAGCAATTTAATTCCATCCCTCAAACATCGCCACTGGATCTCCAAAGCTCAGCACCGGAGAAAAATCGCACAAACAGTGAGCCTAGAAAAATCAAAGATTCTTCGACCACCTTAACACATCAGATTTTAACTTCGTAGTAGTCCTCGTGGAATCGCAATTTATTTTTTCTAAATTTCCGAAGCTCTTCATGCTCTCCATGCTTCATCTCAGGTCAGCAATGACACCAATAAATTAAATATATTCATTACAGGAGTAGTCGGCTCTGCCGCCCCCACACCAGTTTAATTTGATTTTTCTCTCAACTCTTTGCCCATCTTAAATGTTTCAATTAAATTTTCCTGCTCATCTTTTATTTTTTAAGCTTTTAAAAAAGCTGTCTTTTGATTTTTATTCAGTCAAAGCATTTCTTTCATTTGTCGTGGATTAAACTCATTGCCCATTGACCAGGCTTCGCCCACCCACCTAATGAACTAAACTTGCTCTCATTTTTAGTGCCTTGCACTGATGTTGAAGTTATTTTTCAAGCATTAGCATTCATTCTATTATCTTTAAAGTCATATTTTTCTTAATTTACTTAAAGTTTATTTTATTTATCTAATACTACAAGGGGTGATCAAATGAAAAGGTACGAAACGACATAAAAATGAAACAGTTAAATATTTGCATATTCCGCCAAGGGAGAATGTAGCGAGACATCTCGGGATGCCATTGGAGACTCTGACTGGGATCGGATCATGCGCGGGTGCCCGCATGCGCAGGAGAGAGCAAAGGCTCTTATAAAAAGCGGCGTCCAAATGATGCGAGCACAGAATGACTCGAGCACAGAAAAAGCATTAACTCCGATGTGTACTGTGAGACACTCCGACGCCTACGCAGGTCCATCAAGAACAAAAGACCGGGGCTGCTCACGGAGGGTGTGGTTCTGCTCCATGATAACGCGCGTCCACACGTCTCCAGAGTCACACAAATGGAACTGGACAAGTTCCAATGGGAGACGTTGGACCTACAGTCCGGACATGTCACCCTGCGATTTCCATGTGTTGGGTCCACTGAAGAAACACCTGAAAGGAAAGCGCTTCAACTCGGACGACGTACTCAAGGACACTGTGAAGGACTGGGTCTCGTCACAGCCCCAGGAATTCTGGGAACAAGGAATCCTGCGGCTTGTTCATCAGTGGGATCGTTGTGCTCAGGCCTATGGTGTATATTTTGAATAAAGTCTATATTTGTACCCACCGTGTCGTTTCGTACCTTTTCATTTGATCACCCCTTGTATAAATTAACAAAGGGTAAGAGTCAAAACGTCAGAGTCACTCAAAATCCAAGCGATTAGAGATTAAAGCTCGGAAGAGCTAGGAACTCTGTTCATCCACTCAGTGATATAATTGCGACGTTAATGTTTACTAACTCATCAGATTGCCAATAACCAGGAGTGGGCATTAAGTCGATCGCGATAGACCAGTGGACCGCCGAGACATTTTGGGGTGACCACCATTACTAATACCTAAGATGTGCATACTAAAAAACGTATTTGAGGCGCACTGGCCACCTAATCTGGAGACTGGGTAGACCGCAATACCTTGAAAAAGTTAGAAGTAGCCCGAACCCCCAAGAAAAGTCTGCCCATCCCTGTCAACCATAGTCCTCAGGGAAATGCTTAATTTCTCATATCATCAGCTTCGTAGTCGAGTATTCACAGCAGTAAGATTCGTGGCCACTAATTTTCCAATTGAGCCATTGGTTTGAATACTTATTACACCAAAAACATCTCCTGCTAATTAGTTGATTATTTATTAACGCCGCACTTAGAAGCAAAGCGGGCGATTAGCCAATTGATCGTGGTCGTGAGCACTTGAATATCAAGATTTATTTCTAACGAGTTCTGAAGCCACTCATGTTCCTTCCTTTAGAGGGGCTGAAACACATAAATCTATCGAAACTCAAAACCCTCAAGTTGTGTAGTCAAGAAATTTGGAGAGTGGGTCCTCACACTGGTACCATGTAACTTGAACGTGCCTCATAATCCTTGTATTGTGTTGGCTATACCATTCAAAATTACTAGGTTCTTTGCCACACACACACACCAATTTCCCTCGTATCATTTTACCGATGCATCAATAAAAATTGAATCATTGTCTACAACAAGGGTGGCCAACCTTTTTGGGAAGAGTGCCATTGTTTGATAAAAAAAACTAATTATACGTGCCACTTCCAACCTTTCAAACAAAATGGAAAAGTGAAAAAATGTTACTTATAGGTTTAATTATAGGATTTTTACGCAAATAGTACATTTTTTAAAACAAGTCTATGAAGTCAAAAATTCAAAATAATGTAATAAATAAAACGAAAGTACACACATCGGTTTTATTGTTAATAAACTTTTTACAAGTTCAATCAATTTGGTTAGCCGTAAAAAAAAATTAGCAACTTGAATTATTCAATTCAAAATAATTATTAAGGCTCAGTACTTACTTAATATGGCTTTTGAGAATTACTACTTTTTTTTACCAATTCATCTGTATTAGGATTAACTAACTGTATTAGATGCTAACAAAATTAGGTTATTATAGGTGCCCCTCAGCTAGTTTTGAGTGATATTTATTTTATTATATTCGTAGCAAAAACATATATTTATTTACTAACATATTTTAATCCGAATTTTGACATTTTTTTGTTTGGGACAACCCCACTTCGATAAAATTGTAAAAAATGGTTATTTATCATTTCAAAATTTTTAATTTTGAAAAATGGTTAATCTTTCAATTTTTAATCAAAATAACTCTTTTCAAAATTTTTAGAATTTTTCAGTAAGTCTTCGCGTGCCACACACAGGTTGGCCACCCCTGGTCTATATAATGTAACCGTGATAGAGTAAATCATTTTAATACAGAGACAACGGCTGAAATAAATTATTTTACTCTCAGTCTAGTTTGTCAAAATTCATACGCCTTAAATTTTTTTTAAAAAAATTAAAACTCTCATTTTTTTTTATAATGAATTCATAAAAATTTATATAACGAGTCTAAGATATGAAATATTCATCATCATCACATTCGGCAAGATAGTCCCTCGTGGGTCAGTACCTTCCTTTGACGTTTCCTCCACAGTGACCTCTCATTCACCTTCGTTCTCCAGGTTTTTCTCATTTATAGTCTTAAAGTCCAATTCCATATAATCTGTCCATCTCAGTATTGGTCTTCCACGCTTTCGAATTCCAGTGACTTTGAACTGTAGTATCTCTTTAACAACATTATCATCTGTCATTCAAATTACATGTGGACCACATCCAATTCATTATATTTATTTTTATGTGTTTAATGATGTCAGGTTGCTCATATAAAATCTATATAATTCAAAATTGTATCTTCTTCTCCAACTATTGTTTTCGCTTGCACCTCCAAGTATACTTCGGAGTATTTTTCTTTCAAAGGATGCTATTTGATTTTCTTCCATTTTTGTTACTGTCCAAGTCTCAGATGCATGCCAGAACTGGTCGAAAAAGAGTTTTGTAAATTAAAGATTTTGTGCTTCTTGAAAGAAATTTAGACTTTAAAAAGCTCTCCTGTGTCCATAAAAAGTCTTATTTGCCAATATAATCGATTCTGGATTTCAAGAGATATTCTGTTATTAGAGGTAATAATTGATCCAAGCAGGTAAAACTTTTAACTATTTCAAATTTATGTGAATCAATTTCAAGAAAAGGATTTGGAATTCTGTCTTTTGAAAACAGTATACATATTTAATCTTTTTTTTTCATTTATAACAAGACCCATTAGACTTGCTGCAATGTTAAGGCCAAAAAATGCTTCTTTCAGAGCAGGGAGGGTATACGAGCAATTATATCAATATTATCAGCATATATATATATATACTAAAAGCTGCTCATATTTATAAAAAATATGTCCACTACTATTGATATTTGAATCACGAATAACCTTTTTCAAGTGTAATATTAAAGAGCACAAGCAGGAGAGAGAGATATGAAATAGTATCGAGTAGTAAGATCATTTGCACTTTACGTGATGAAATGTTCTGATTTCAATTTTTCCTACCAATTTAGACATTTATAAGTTATTGGAATGACCAACAAAGAATGTTATAAAAAACTTTAAAACTTATAAAGAATAAAACACTCCAGTTTTATTAGATTCAGTTTTTTTCATTCGACCTTGGAAATCCAGTCATACGATAATCTATTTATAGCGTATTTTAAATTTGAAGTTCGGAATTCTGTGTATGGGAATTGTGTTGCTATTTTTGTTTTTGGGTCTTATTTCTAGATCTGATGGAAAAGAAACATGTTACAACCTTGAAACTAAAAAGCGGGATAGAATTTTAATTGCATTTCTTACCTTGGCTCGTTTCGCTAAAGAAGTTGAAGCGAAAGTAATGGATGCAATGTGTTATTTAATTGTTAAAAAAGTTATCTCCTAATCTTAGATTTTTTTCGACAGTTTATGTATCTTTTTATAGAATGTAAATAATTATTTTTCAAATTCCAATTAGTATCTCAACCTCGTTTTTTCACTGTTATAAATAGGCAGTTTTTATTGCACCAGTAAAAAAAATTATTCCGAATTTTACTCGAGTTGAATGCTCTTATATAAGATTTGTGATATGAAGTAATGTCATACAAGCATAAAATTCATTCGAAGGGCATAAAATTCTCTTTAAACACTTGAGCTGAATTAATAAAAAGAAAAATTTGCGTAAAATATTCCTGTACTCAAATTACGTCTCTTTCTCTCTGTGTGTGTGACAGAGAAAATATTAGTTTATTTTGCTCAAACTGTGTATGAAAGGATGAAATATAAGTTACTTTTTATGCAGAAAAATCAGTTTTAAAAAATGTATAACCTTTTTAATGGAACCAAACACCCCCCCCCCCCCCGAAAAAAAATTCTAAAGCAAATCGACAAAAATCTAATCTCTTGGTAAATATCGGATGTCTGTAATTAAATTTGAAATTTGCGAGCAGTCAATAGCAAAAATTATACAGCGGAATTGCATGAAAATTGGGTAATGGCAAAATGAAATGATGGGAATTTTATCGAGGGAAAAAATGAGTTTCAAAAACCACCCCTAGGTGGCGCGTATCATAGCTTTATTGAGAACAAATAAATACTCCACAAAAATTTGAAAACATGCTCGATATGTTGTCCACCATTGTCTGCTACCATTTGGAAGCGGCAGGCAAGGCGATGTGATACAACCACAGTGATTATGCCGAATGGTGCTCCTCCAGACATCGCCCGTTGTGTGAAACAAGTGATCCGTCGCCATTTCGGGGACTATAGAATCATCATCCCCCATTTTCCTACTGCTTGACCTTCTAGATCCCCCGACTTGAATCCCTGCAACTTTTGTCTGTGGAGATACCTCAAGGTCATGGTCTACCGTGATCCCATCACATTTTTATCCGACCTTAAAGAAAGCATAGAACGCCATGTGCATAACATTTCCCAGTTCAGGCCGCTATCAACAGTCGAGCACGAGATTTGACTCTTCCGGATGGTACCAGACGATGGTGGACAGCATGTCAAGCATGTTTTGTAAGCTTTTGAAGATTATTTATATGTTCTCAATAAAGCTGTGATACGCCACCTAGGGGTGATTTTTGAAACTCATTGTTCTTTTCCTTTGATAAAATTCCCATCACTTCATTCTGCCATTGCCCAATTTTCATGCAATTCCGCTGAATAGTTTTTGCTCTAAACTGCTCGCAAATTTCAAGTTTAATTATGGAAACCCGGTATATATAGGGCGAGTGAGTGAGTGAGAGTTTTATTTACATCGCACTGTTAAGCAACACGAGGGCTATTGACGACGGACCTCGTCATTTATAACCTCGGTCAAGTTTTTTTTTTTTTCTAATGGGGTGCGGATTGATGAGTACAACATCTGAGCTGGCAACTCCCCCCCCCCTTTAAACCTCCTCTGATGCCCCGAACTTACGTGATAGGTGGAACTGAGTGATAACCGCAGAAATTGAATTCACGTAATGCGGGGTAAGATTTCACGTACAAATATATATGAATTATGCTTACGTGAGGTCGTAGACGATATAAAATAATAATTTATAAATGTATATAGAAAAAAAATCTTCAATAAAATCTTAGATAACAAAAACACAAAATCGTAAGCTCAAGTTATTTTGATGAACAAGGCTTCATAATATCTAACAAAATAGTCTGCCAGCTCAAAGAGAGAGATTTATTTTTCTCCCAACAAAATTTCCACGTAGCATGCTAATATTTTTATTTTATTCCTTGGGGTTTTTTTTTGAAAAATACGCTTACATATATATATATATATATATATATATATATACATATCGTCGGAGTTTATGATTTCTGAAATTTGTAACCCTTTTTCAATTAAACTCTGAGACCTTCTGTCAAATTCCCCACCGTCATTCGATCTTCTGATTGAACTTGGTTTATAAAATCAAGCTCTTCAATGTCTTACTCTTGCTCATGCATTTCTTTGAGCTTATCAATGGTCAGCTTCTAACTGTGGAAATTCAGCAGTTTTTGAACATCATCACTATCCACTTGTAAATTCACTTGACGCTTGGCAAGATCTACAACTTTCGATCCATTACCAATTTCACCAATTTTTTCTTCAAACAAGAGACGAACCGACGTGATTTTAAAATCGCGTAAATCCAGGTATTACTGTACAAGAGCCTCGACAGATTTAACGTGCATCGGTCCCCTCTGCACGGAGGGTCTTAAGTGACACGCAGACTCGAACCCACGACACTTCGGCCGCGAGTTCGTGACCAAAACTACAAGGCTACCACGAACTCGAAATAGGGTGAACCAAAAGTCTTGCCCTGATTATAAATATTTATTGCCTTAAAGTATTATAATTAGACATGTTTGTTTGGATGTATTGTAAATACTTTTACGATTTTTTTATAAGACCATTTAACTCAGTTAATTGCAACGTCGTGTGTGCCATTGGTAGCTTGAAAAATGCGTAGGCGATGTTCCAATTCACTCCATGTTTTTTTTAACGTGTCTTCTGTTTCTTTAAATATTTTATACCATCGCTTTGATTTTGCATAAGAACAGTCCTTCAGGACGTCCATAACAATGTCGAAATTTAGATTGAATATCAATGGATGAATTTGTTTCGGGAAACCAAAGCATACATTGGATTTTGTATTGAATCGACGCCTTTTCGGCTGAAAAAATGTCTTCTTTTCAAATATTCCCCCGAGTCACTCTTAAAGGAACATTCCAGTAATCTATTACACAAAAAACTACTACAACTAGCCTATCCAGTTACATTGTTATATTAAACGGTTATTTTTTTTTGTATGAAATTTTAAAAAATCAGGGCAAGATTTTGGGTTTAAACTATATAATTGCAACAAAAGCTAATCAAATTGGGTTGTTTTTCACTTACATTACATATTTTTAAGTGGAGAGAACTCAATGCAATTCGCACTGTTTTTTTGTTGTTGTTGTTGTTTTCCTTCCTGTTTCCTTTAAATAAACTGTTTTTTTTTCTAATATGAAACAAAAAGCTGTTCTCTGTTCAAAATTTACTTAAAAACACAAATATTTTTAAATTATGTATTTATTGTGGAATAAAAATAATCACACACATATATGCAGGTTTTCGATCATTCTGATTATATATATATATATAAAGATATCGCATATCGCAAATTAATTATTTTGAATGTATTTTCATTTCAGAAAAAGAAATTGCATTGCACTAAAAAAGAGGCCAAATATTTTTTTTCTCGCTATTATTTATTCAGTTCGAAACCCCAAGTGTCAAATTCTCGAGTAGAAATGAAATTTTATGAATGAGTGACTGAGTGAATATTAAAGTCGCACTATTCACAGCTATACTCGACAGCTTTTGGCAACGAACCTCGGAATTCTGAGCCTTGGTCAAGTGACGAGGACGACAACTGAGCTGGCACTCCCCTTTCCAAACTTCTACACCACACCAACGGGAGGACGTTTGAGCCTCGACAAATTGAATGTGCATCGCCCTGCAACCCGGGGGGTCTTCATCGGTACTAGGATCGAACTCATGACACACCGGCCATCGACGGTGCTGGGAAAGAGAAGATATATATATTGTTCAAATTTTCAATCATTAATAAAATACTTTCTATTCATCCATTCAGTTCAAGTGCAAATGCATTTTTTAAACTTGCAGAGGATGACACTTGATGTTTTATACAGGTTTTTCAAATATTAATTCATTAATTCAATTAAAAATGAATAAATAGTAACAAACAGAAATAATAGCCCAACAGCAATATAGCAAGGAAAATCGCTCGTTGTGTCCCTGTAGCGCAATGGATAGCGTGTTGGACTTCGAGTCCAAAGGTCGTGGGTTCGAATCACACCTAGGATGGCCTAATTTCTGAGAATGTGGTTTCTTTTACTCTACTATTTTATTACAATAATTAAATTAGAAACAAACAAAAAATATAGTGTAACACCCTATATAGAAAGGAGAGTGGAAAAATTTTTATGCAGAAAATCGTTTTCTATTTGGTCCCTTAATGTTATGATTCTGTCATATGTATATACAAATACACTCATGGACAAAAAAATTAGCACACCAAGAAATAATTGCGGGATCGTAACGAAACAGCATGAAGGTACATGTCGGGGAGATATGCAAATGATTAGAAATGCAGCGTGATTGCGTATTACGTACAGTCGGTAGAGGGCGTTTAACGTCATTCTCCGTGGAGTATAAAACAGGTAACCAAAGCTTGTTTGAGTGTGCTGAATCGTTTACAAAGAAAGCACTGAGGTAGACATGCCATTACACCGTTTTCGAAGACAATATGAGCAGCTGTCGCAGTTTGAGAGGGGGAGAATCATCTGCATGATGGAAGCTGGGTCGTCAGCTAGGCGAGTAGCTCGTCAATTAGGCCGCTCTGATTGTGTTGTGAGGAGGTGTTGAGACCAGTGGATCCGAGAGATGTCATTTACACGAAAACCAGGCTCAGGACGCCCTCGTCAGACCAGTCGTCGAGAAAACCGCCACATCGTAAGAAATGCACGCGTACAGCCACTGCTTCGTCGGCCGCCATCCAGGCACAGGTAGCACCTTCACTAGGGGCCCCTGTGTCTTCTCGAACCGTACGAAAGCGCATGGCTGAAGGACATTTGGGATCGTGGCGCCCATTACGTGTGTTGCCCTTGACGTCCACCCATCGACGCCTCCGTTTAGAGTGGTGCCGCGCACAAGGAAACTAGACTGCAGCGGAATGGAACCAGGTCGTCTTTAGCGACGAATCCAGATTCAGTCTCAGAGTGATGACAATTGTGTTCGTGTGTGGAGACCCCGTGGTGAAAGCCTCAATCCTGCCTTCGCTTTACAGCGTCACACCGCTCCCACAGCTTGTGTGATAGTATGGGGTGCCATTGTCTATAATACACGGTCACCCCTAGTATTGATCCGTGGCACCATAACAGCCCAGCGGTATGACCATGACATCCTGCCACCACATGTGTTGTCACTCATGCAACGGCTCCCATGAGCCATTTTTCAACAAGACAATGCTCGGCCTCACACGGCAAGGATGTCACAAGACTGTATCTACACTGTTACTATCCTTCATTGGCCTGCCCGATCCCCAGATTTGTCTCCAATCGAGCATATCTGTTATCATTTGGGATGGTGAGTTGGGCATCCCACGAGTTTGAACGAACTAGAGGCAAGGTTACAGCAAATATGGAACGAAATGTCTCAAGACATCATACAGAATTTGTATGCCTCAATGCTCGATCGTATTGCATCGTGCATTCTCGCTAGAAGGGGTTCAACAGTGTATTAAATCCTCCGTTCTTTTGCCTTTTTCTCTGAAGTAAATGATCCTTTTTCTTTGATTTTCTAATCGTTCACTGATATCAAAGTAGTCATTAGGTAAGTAAAATTTCGTTTCATTTTGACGACTCCTTCTTGGTGCGCTAATTTTTTTCTTCATTAGTGTATATATTAATCATAGCTATTTAATAAGAAGTAACTAAAATAAAAAATTTTCTTTGTTGACCCAAGTAGGAATTCACTTACAAAAATTATATATATATATATATTACTTATTCTTCTTTTAATCTCTATATTGTAGAACATCTTTTCCGTATTTATAGGTTCGAACTGATATTTTTTTCAATCCATAAAACCGCAATCACCCTACTACCCATCCTAAATTGGAATTAACTGCAATGGGTAGATTAGGATTCTTTCTAATTATATTCCCACTCAACAAAGGCATTCCCTTTTAAAAAACGATCCATTGACTGTGGTTTATGAAAACCGCATTAGCTAATTTAAGAGTCTTAAATAATCCTAATTTGTCCAAGGATTATAGTAATTTACAAATGCGGGATTCGTTGACCTCAGCAAGGACTTGTTTATTTCAGCACTACAACCAGTTTTACAGTTGTGGCAGAGCAAAAACTGAACGGCTGAGTATTTACAGAAATGAGAAAACAATTCTCAATTACTGAAAGAAAAACGGTTCTCTTTTGATTCATTGAAGTTGTAGCCCCCAAATGTAGACCAATACTCCAAACACATCTCTAGCGATGAACCTTCTTTTTTCCAAATCGATTTTGTTACCCGTTTATAAATGTAAATTTTCCTTCGGAATTATTCTAGTTACTTTGCCCATGCAAGGCTAATCCTCCTTTTTAATATTTATTTTTCCTGAAACTTTCACTCTGATAGATTTTACTCATATCTTTTATCATGAGATTATTAATATGGTATAATATTCTGCGATCGAAATTTAAACTAAAACTAGTATTCATTACATTTTCTAATAAAGGATTACCACTTACTTCCGAAACTTTGCGTACAGAGGATCATCTTACGTGCTCATGCTAAAATTACTATTGAAACCTCGCTCGCGCGCGAGAAGACATACCTCTCAAGGATTCTTCAAAATTACCCGAGTTAAGCAACAAAAAAAAAACACCTTAACAGAAAAACACTCACACAAGAGAGAATATAACCATTAAACAATCACCAATCAACTTACTAACAGTCAGCGTACACTTATAACGATCTTTTATTGGGACATACTTACACCAAGTCGTGTTTGTAAGTAATCATAAGCTTCTATCATGATTTATTCAGGATTTGAGATTTTGAATGCTTATGTGATTACATGGCATATAACAGAAAAAGGATCGATATTGCTGAAAGAAAGACCATCATAGATCTTTGGAAATGAGTGAAATCAATCTCTTAGAGAAATTGCTGAAATTGTCAATAAGAGGCATGTATTGATTCAGAAGTGTTCACGGAACTATAAATCAACTAGACTTAACGTCCAAGCCAAGACTCGGTCATCCGGTTGCACTGTCGCTGGAGAATCTCGCTTTGTAATACACTCTATAATAAAAAAAAAAGTACAAGACAATCAGCTTCACAAATAGCTGAAAGCGTTGCAGAGATATTCAAAAAAAATGTAAGTTTAACTACAATTTGAAGAGAACTGGAAAAGAGGATAACTATACTATAGCCAAGTTGCACGGAAGAAGCCATTCATCTTCTGAATGAACAGAGCTAAGAGAAGAGCTTTTTCCAAAGAACACCTAAATAAGCTATGATTTTTGGAAAAATGTAATATATTCAGATGAAAGTAAATTTGGTATTTTCGACTTCAAACGACGAAAATATATCTGGGGAAAAGCCTCGACAGAACAAAAAAAAAAAATTTTAAGACTATCAAGTATGGAGGAGGAGGCGTTATGGTTTAGAAGTGCATGTGAAGCAGTAGGATTGGTAAGCTGTAATTTATTGAATTACTGATTACTTGAACATATATTGAAGGGAAATCTCAAGGCAAGTGCCAAGAAACTGGGGTTCAGTGATGATTTTTACTTCCAACAGAACAATGATCCCAAGCACACGGAGTACATTATGAAAACATGGCTGCTCTGTGTGCCATGCACCAAACTAACTCCGTGCGCCATTTCAAAAAGCAGACCTAAATCCTATGGAGCATTTGTAGAATTTACTCGAGTGGAGAATCAAGAACAACCAAAGAAATGTTCTAACATAATGGTACAGGTGTGGAACAAAATACTACAGAAGAGACATCTGAACTAGTTGAATCCATGACAAACTGGTTTAGAGAGGGTATAAAAAGAAGAGAATACCCTAAAAGGTATTAAGTTTTAGTTATAATCCATTATCGCGTAAAGGTTTTTTCCAGTGTACCGCGTAAACTTTTGAAGGGCACGGTTTGTGCCGGTTTCAAGTTATAAATATTTGTTTTCTCTTATATAACGAACAGGTGATTGTAGTTTAGGTTGTTTGAATTTATATACGACGTTAAAGTAATCAATAAAAATTGTTTTTATTCAGAAAGACTCCATTTTCTTAGTGATCGTTGCATAAATATGAAAGATGGTTGTCTGTACGTACTTTCGGTAATAAGTGTTTACAACATTCCTTGCCGAGTGAGTGAATATTAACGTCCCCTTATTCAGCTATACACAAGAGCTTTTGGTGACGAACCTCGTAATTTTGAACCATGGTCAAGTGACGAGGACGACACCTGAGCTGACACGACTTTCCTAACTTCCACACCAACGGAAGGACGTTTGAGCTCTCGACATATTTAACGTGCATCGCTCCCTTACATGGCGGTTCTTCAGTGGTACTAGCCTCTAAATGACACGTCAGACACGAGTCCGTTACCTTGACAGCTAGGCTATCACGACCACGCATTCCTTGCCGAAAGGCAGAAACAAAATATTCATAATTAAAACTGAACACACGTATTACATTACTTTTCTAGTTAATTTTAAATCCAGCAAAATATTCAATTTTACTCCACTTATTATCCCACAACCAGTTGTAGCTCTTTTTCTTATTGTTCTTATATTTCTAATATATAAGAAACATATATAATAAACTTCTTTTTCATCATAATTCTTCATCATCACATCTTGCATATAATCTTTAGTTAATGAGCTATTATTATCAACCCTTTTTATTTCGCAAGTTTCTTTTTATTTGTCTGCAACTGTTGTTTTTGTGGTTGAAAATAACTTGAATTTCTTAATCCAGTCTCGTTCGTAACAAAAATAAAAAGTGGCTGCAGAGTAGAATTTGCTTTTATCCTTGAGTACTCTAAAATTATCCAATTACTGATTAAACCCACAGAACGAAATTTTAGGAACGAAAGATTTCTTCTTTTCGCTTCTAGAAACATTGGAATTCCATGTCTTTCCAGATAACATTATCCATTAAATGGTTCAATTCTTTTAGTTTTTCTATTTGTGTAAGTTGATTATATTTCATGAAGGATCCAAAACATCTCCACTGCGATCAAAGAGCTTATTATTCATTTCTTTTTGATGAGATGAATTAACATTACAGGAGAATTTAGATTCAACCTTCTGTTTTAAATGAATTCTTTGTTTAGGAATTGTCTTTTAGCTTACAAATGAGTAAATTATTTATCCGTCAATCCATACAGCATTTAAGCCAATTGGGCTTTGTTGATTCTGGGACTCGTAGGAAAGCTTAGGCGAATCACACAGGAATGGAAGTTGCTTAAACGAATGGAATATCTGATGAAATGATGGGAATCTTTGGGATAAAAATATTTTTATCAATATCTTGTCCACAGTATTAATAGTAGCTTTAAAAACATTGAACACAATACGCTAAATGGATTTTCTAGTACAATTACAGAGAGATGGTATATCTGGAATATTTAGAAGAATTGTAATGCCCCGGAGGACGTTAGTGCTTGGGGGTCCGAGCAAAGATCAGCCATAGTAACTTTAGCACAATTTTATTACTACTTTTTACTTAATCAACCAACACACTTAAAGAGAAGGAATGCACTCAATAATAAACCCGGAAGAGCAATCGCATAGGCTTAATTCAACTAACATACAAATAAAAGTACTTAATAAAAGAAGACTGAAGCGCTCTAGACTCCTACGTTTGAATTCTCATTAGATATCTTGCTTAACTGTACGACCTCTGGTCATAATCTTGTTCGCAATTTAATCTCAACTTTTCACAACCAATTATCAACCATTCACCACCATCACGCACACTAATACCAACGTTTAAATAGAAGCACTTATTTGCCTAAATCTCGTCTTCTTCACCGAGAAAGATTTTCAACAGAACTTACAGTTAAAAAGAATAATTTTACCCAAGAGTATTAGTAGAAGATTCGCGAATAGACCCATTACAGGCTTAACTGGAAGAACGATGTAACTCCACTAAAACACACAAAATATTGTTACGTTGATCGGGGCTCGGGGATTTTATGCAAATCAGTCACAAAGTGCAAGACAGTTCTTTAAGAACGATGAGAGTTTATTGCCACAAAAACAATCCTTGAAATACAGGATGCAGCAGCAATATTCACAGAATAAATCTCGGAAGGTCTTCACACCTCCAACAGCACTCAGACACAATTATCAGAATCTAAAATATGCGTTTGTAAAAGATTATTCACATGCACAGCCGAGCTAATCATGGTCAAGACAAGTTAACTAATCGTTAGTCAAAACAATGCTCACTCGTTTCGGTGAGCAATCGCTCTATTCATAGGCCCGGCAGAAACTTCGAGGAAGATCCGCTTGCGTCATAGATCGTGAAATTAGTAGAGAAATCCCCTAATTTCTAGAAGAATCCATAGGGTCCTGAACCTGCTAAATTGGTCACCAAAAATTATACCAACTTGGCTCTAGGGCCAAGATTTCGCCAAGTTCCCATTGAGAATCGCCAGTATAACGTAAGGGACAGCGTTACTTGCGAATATTACAATAAATATAACATAGAGTAATATAAATGCATTACACATCCGAATACTAATTATTTACACTATTTACACAAAATTCGAAACAATATACATAATTTATACCAAAAAAATCTTAAACTAAAAACAATATAAAAATTAACTCTTCAGTTAAAAATAGTTAAACATTTAAATCATATATATAGCAAAACAGCTAAAGATTATTTAAAACATATGTGTGAAATAAAGCAGTTTAATTCACAGTTTAATTTTGCTTCGTTGATATTTCAACAATGCAATGTCAGAACTGAAAATACAAATCATGTAGCCGAAATTAAAATGAAATTGTAGAAATAATAATTTTTTAAGAACGATTTATTTGAAAAATAACATAAATCTGTCTCGAAGGATAAATATATGAATAAATACAGCGACAAATAAATATAGTTGTAATAAAAATATGTGTAAGATTCTCCACACAAGAAAAACTGCAAGAATATGTATCATTCAAAGATCGTGACGTCATATGATGTAGTATTGTCAGAGTTATGAAAATTCTCTAAGGGGAGTCAGTAGGGTAAACACCTTCGGGAAGTCGATTTTGAGTTTTTGATATTTCTAAAATCCCCAAATCAGGACCTTTCCAATGATGTACCGTACTTGCCATTTTACTAATTAAAAGTATGTTAAAATGATTTTCAAAAAATAATCAGCTGATTAGCCACGCCCCCTTTGACAGATAGAAATGTAAACATTGACCTCTTAAATCTGGGAAGCTTTTCCAAAGCCACTCTCTGTTTTATTTATTCATACGCAATTAACTGTAGATTAACTGCAAGCGTAACCGTCAGGGTTGTTTACCTATTTTGGAGCGCATACACGTTTTTATCGTGTGTGTTTGGGTTTTTAAATTAAATATATAAAATTTCTAAAATTCAGAAATTTTGAAGTTTTTGTTTCTTTATTGGCTAGACATAAAAAACATAAAGGTACGTTTTAAGAAGGTATGAACATAGTAATAGTTCAATAATCATAGTAACAGTACTTCAAATACTAAAAGAGTAATGTCAATCCTCAAGGTTGACATACACATGACTCAAAGGAGACATGTACAAAATAAAGTTTGATTAGAGTTTTTCTTCTTATTAAAGTAAGTATTAAAAATACCATCATGAATTAAAATATTCTTGCATTTGCTTTCAAGAATTAAGTTCATTGTAAAATGTGTAAAAGAGGTTTAGACATGCAAGTTTTAAAAGGTAAGTTTGGGCTGGAAATTTGTCCTGAAATGTTGTGCTTGTCCATATGATGTAGAATTCTCTTTTTTAAATATTCATGAAGGAATGCAAATTGCCACAATAAATACCAGGTTTGTATATGCTGCGTGTTCCATTGGGAGATGTGCAGAAGCTGGGAGAATGTTTTGCAGCATAATGAATCTTCGGCAACCACCTACAAGGTTTTCTCCTTACGGTAAGCGAATCTCAAATGATGTAAAACTTGTTTACGAGGAGTCCATTCAAAATGCTGCGAGGGAAGCTATTTGTGAAAATGAAGGTAATAATAATATTGTGGACATGGCAGAAACGCGGTTACACATCATCAAATGGTGCAGTTACTGTGACCAGCATTGATACAGGTAAGGTGATAGATGTCAATATTCTTTCGAAATATTGTATATGAAAAAAATGGGCACATAAAAACATTGTTTTTGACCTGTTGGTGAAAATTCATGGTGTGGATATAAACAGGCTGAAGAATCGGGTAAGTCTTACAAACATAAAAAGTCTTCCGGTTGCTGTTGTAGTAGCAATGAGTTCTATATTTAGATATCTTTCGCAGCTTGATTTGTTGAGATAATGTTTGCATCGAAAAACACAAAACCCGAATGAAAGTTTTCATAATGTCATTTTATCACGGGTTCTGAAAACAACATTTGTGCACATTGAAACACTTTCACTTGGTGTTTATAATGCTGTTTGTTCCTTTAATGATGGTAATGTATCCAAATTAACAAAAACTTCAGTAAATGGCAGTAGGACCTAGAGAATATTCGGTAAGTGCCATGAAAACTCTCGATAGAGAAAAATTAATGAAAGCAAGCATGCTTTTTCTGGATGATCAAAGAAAATTAGAAAAGATAAAAGAAAAAAAGAAGATAATATTAAGAAAAATAAGGCAAAAACCGGCTACAGTGCAAGATCTTTTTGATGAGGTAAAATTTTATATAAAAGCTACTGTTTTCTGAAAATTTTCTTTTCTAAACTGTGTTTTCTCGTTTCTATAAATTTACTGTATGCATGAACTGGAAATTTATTTTATATTTCATATATATTCTTGTGTATACTGAAGTGAAATTTTTGAAATATTCCTCAGATATTTAGCTAAAAAGCATATGTCGTAACACAGAAAAGGAAAATTTTTATTAAGTTCCTTATTGTACTCTGCAAAAATTATTTTTTTAATCAGGCTGATCAATTTTTTAAAAAAAGATTTCACTTCTGTATAAAAATAAATGTTTATTTAATGCACACACAAATATATCTCAAAATGCGTTGCATGAAGCCTGTTACATACAAAAAAAATCATAAATTTCATGTTCAAAAACACAAAAATAGTTTACTTGTTGTTTTGGATACTATCTATGTAATATTTATATAATCTTTTTAATTTTATATTTAAAGAAATTGTGTTTACATGTGAATATACAAAACACTAAAGAAATTTTTCGAAGTGCCATATAATCATGTATTACTGTCTTATATAGATTATATTTTTTAATTTGTGTCTTCTTTCTCAAAAATTAATTGTATGCCTGAACTGGAAATATTTATTTTATATTGCATATATATTATATATACTGAAGTGAAATTTTCGAGATATTCCTCAGACATTTAGCTGAAAAGCAGATGTCGTAATATAGAAAAGGAAAATTTTTATAAAATTCATTATTCTACTCTACAAAATTACATTTTTAAACATACTGATCAATTTTTTTAAAAAAAATTTCACTTCTGTATAAAGATAAATGTTTATTTAATGTACACACAAATTTTTAAGCTTTGTTTTCTAAAGTTTCTTAGTAAAAGTTACATAAATATATCCCAAAATGCAATGCCCTTTTTCGTTGCACTAAACTTGTTACATACAAAAAATACACACATTTCATGTTTGAAAACATGAAATCAGTTTTCTTGTTGTTGTTTTGGATACCATTTATGTAATATTTTAAAAATCCTTTTAATTCTGATACTTTAAGAAATTGTGTTTACATGTAAATTTATAAAACACTAATGAAATTTTTCGACATGTCGTATAATTATGTATTACCAAAGCCATATTTTCATGTATTGACACATTTTTACATAGTATTTTTATGCTTATAGTCAGCTTGGATGACAGTAATGTATCAGAACAGAAAATTCTTCAAAAATTGATGCATAATTTGAGAAAAATGATGCAAATGCTATAAAATATCTCGATAGATTAAAAGTGAAAAATGCTATACTTGTATTTTCTGAGAAATCTAAGTAAAAGAAATAAGTAAAAAGTCTTAAAAGTTATTGAGAATAAGCTAATATTTAAAAAAATAGTGCAAATACAGATTTAATTCATAATTTTTTTGATGAAGTGACATTTTATAATAAAAATGCAATTATCTCAAAACGGTGTTTTTAAAAATGCGTGTACCATTTTCTCAGAACCTATTCAACGGAAGCACTTGCAATCTTCACTGAATATTACTGATATGTTAATATATATACTGAAGTGAACTTTTATTAATATACCGATAATATTTTTGTAAAAGTCAGTTATCGTGAAAAAAAATGACATTTTTCAAAAAACTCATAGTGATACATTACGATGAAAGTTTTTGAAAAAACTAAACAATATATTTGAAAAAGTTCCCTTCAGTTTAAATAAAAAAGTCTAATTAATATACAGAAAAAAATTTACGTCTGTACATTTAATATTTTATGAGAAAAAGGCACATAAAAATGCTCAATTTAACATTAGCGGGATAGGGGGTACCGACTTACCTTAAATCGAATTTTGAAAAAAGTCTGAAGCGAATTTCGGAAAAATTGCTTCGAGTTACAAGCCAACTGAGTCTTCGTGTTTTAGTGCTATATCATACAGAAACGTACACACAAACTCGTTCTTTCATTTGTATAGATTTGTTTTTGTTGCTGTCATTTTTCTATTAAATTCGATTTTTCATACCACCTTTTTTGACCTCCATGACCTTGCATTTTGGACGATCAATAGTGCATAACAATTTTATATACCGTAAAATCCGTCATATAACACTCACTTTTAACACAAAAAATAAGATTGAAATTTACGGGTGCGCGTTATACGCCGGATATAAAAATAAAAATTTGAAAAATAAAGAAAGATTAGTATAGAAAAAAATTAGACTTCTACATATATCGAAATACTGTTTATTTAAAAGAAATGACATTTCTTGTGAACTTAAAGGGTTGTATTTCTACAAGTACACTATTTTTCCAAAAGCCTACAATAACACTTCGAATAAATGACTTCAAAACATACGAGTATTGCCTGCGTCCATTCCAAGTTTCTTCGTAAAAAAGGGGGTGCACGTTATACATGGCGAATGTATCTAAAAATTAAAAATTGCAGCTCTAAAGTATGGGTGAGTGTTATACGCCAGATTTTACGGTAAGCGAATGCACAAAGATGCTAGCAAATATATATTTGAAATTTTTTATCAACGAATCTTTTTATTTGACCAATGATATACCTTTTTAATATTTAGGACTCAAGTTTCCTGACCAGTTCACTTTTCATTGATTTTTGAAAAGCTTACCTTCTTGGAATATATATCTGTAAACAATATAGGAAAGATATTTTCAATGCGATCTCAACATTCCTGTTTTGCTATTTTCATGTTTAGTTGGTTTTAAACCACTGCTCCATTCATTTTAGTAATGTTTTCTCACATGCCTATCGCGTGTTGCTTTTTGACTTATTAATTACAATGTTCTTATACTTTTATGCCCTTTAACTCAATACTTTAATATTTTTTAATTAAATTTGTGTGAAAATTATATCAAAGTTTATATACCAGGTGTATGTATAAGTATTTTCCGGTTTAAATAAGAGATGCTGCCAGCAAAAAGTATTAATTTGAGACATATGTCATTTTGTTTGTTCACATTAAACTACAAACGCACACAAGTTGAGTGCTTTAAAAACTAGCGTCTTTGTTTTATCGTTCAGTGATCATGTCGAATTTTGGGCATCAAAAAGAACATTTGTGGCTCGCACGGCTTTTCTTATTTATTCAAAAGAAAAAGGCTGTTGAAAGTCATAGTTTGCTGGTAGAAACATATGGTGAACGCGCTTCATCGATTAGAACATATGAGACATGGTTTCGACAGTTTAAAAGTGGTGATTTCAATCTGAAAGACAGTGAGCGCTCTGGTAGACCACAAAGTTATGAAAACGAGAAATTGCAGGAGTTATTGGATGATGATCCTACTTAAACTCAACAGCAATTGGCAAAAGCATTAAATGTGTCACAAGAAACATCAGCAGACGTTTATGAGCAATGGGAAACATCAATAAATAGGGTAAATGGGTCCCACACAATTTAAATGAACGTGAAATGGAAAATCGCAAAGTTACTAGTGAAATGCTGCTTCAACGCCAAGAAAGAAAATCATTTTTATATAGAATTGTGACGGGTGATGAAAAATGGATTTATTTTGAAAACCCGAAGCGAAAAAAAATCGTGGCTTTCACCTGCCGAAGCCGGTTCTTCAACACCAAAGCCAAATCGCGTCGGCAAGAAGACCATGTTTTGTGTCTGTGGGACCAGGGTGGTACTGCGTATTATGAACTCTTGAAGTCCGGCTAGACCATTAACGCTCAACGCTATTGCCAGCAAAGGATTAATTTAAATCACGCATTGATCAAAAGACGACCAGAATGAGCCATAAGATATGGTAAAGGGAGTTTGTTAAACAACAATGCGCCGTCTCACACAGCAAAACCAGCGAAAGACATCTTGAAATCCCTTGGATGGGACATCCTTCCGCACCACCTGACTCTTCGCCTTCCACTCTTCAGACCTGGCACCACCTGAACATCGCCTCTTCGCATCAATGAAGTCCGCGTTCGGAGGAATTTCGAAGAAATTGGAAAATGGCTGGACGAATGGTTTGCCGCAAAAGACAAGCAGTTTTTTCTCGCATGGTTTTCATAAATTACCTGAAAGGTGGGCGAAATGTGTAGAAGCCGATGGCCTATATTTTGAGGGAAAAAATACTTTCCCTTGAAAATTACATGTTTTTTTTTTACCAAAAAAACCCGGAAGAAACTTATGTATACACCTGGTATAGGGCGTTGCCAAATTCTACCGACTAATTCAGAGGGGTTATAGTAGATAGCATGAAGACTACAAATCAACATAGAACAGGGGATCGCGCAAATCACGTTTAGTTGGAAAACATCGCGATAATAGTAGCCGTCGGGAGGACGATGAGTCAGATGAGGGGAGTGGATATACACAGTACCGATTAATCCATTGGGCGCCCAGGAGCCCGGGGTCCGGATAAGCTACAATAAACCAAATTTTCTGGTCCCTCCAGTGCCAAGGGACCCTGTAGATCAGGGGTCGGCAACCTATGGCACGCGGTACAATTCTCAGTGACACTCTACACTATTCTACAAATTTGTTAATTTCTGATTGGATGGAAGTTAATAAATTTATAATGGACCTTGTTTGACAAATACTTTCAGAATTATGTGGACATTTACATAATTAAGAAAAAGTTTGAAAGGTAACTCTAGGGATAAATCTACAGCTATTTTCTAAATTGTTTGATTGTCATTGCTGGAGAGAGATTTAATTGTTTGAAGAAAGAATATTGAGATACTCTGCTTTTTCCGCTTTTGGTTCTGCACGTCTGGGTGAACAAATCTTTCCTGATAAGAAAAATATTTCGAGTCCACTATATATAAGAAGTTGATTTTTTACAATCGTGTCAAATTGAAAGTCACAAATTATAACCCTGATTTTACGATATGAAAAAGAACGGTGGAAGCACTAGGTTCGCATTAAAAAAAATTTTTATTTAACTATAATGTGAAGAGGAAAACTTATATTTCAATTGCCTATATTTCGTATTTCAAGAAATCTTTAAAAACACATAATGTATGTATAATTTTACTTTTTTTAAAATTTAAGTTGAAGGAATAGTTATATTTTATGCTGTTTATTTTTGTGCTAAGAAAGATATTTAAATAATGCAAAATTAATATGTAATAAAATAATATGTATCATTGACCACTATTCTCTTAACTCTGCAGGCACTATTGCGAGAATCAAATTGTTTCAAATACATCCAACTGTGTGGCACGCTGATTTATATTGCTAGATTGGCTTGGCACGCCACAACTAAAAGATTGCCAACCCCTGCTGTAGATCTTCTGCCCACTTGGGCCAGGGCCAAAAATTAGCTTAAATCGGCACTGGATATACATATACTGCCCAAACACCTCAATGACACAAAATACCTTGTTATCCTACAGCACTTCCTCCTGGAAATGCTGCAGGCTGTACCGGCCATTGCGTACCAGAACGTGTGGTTCATACACGATGGAGCACCTGCACATTTTTCAACTGCGGTGCGTTACCACCAGCATACTACATATCCCGAGAGGTGGATTGGACAATGCGGACCCTTTACTCGGCTTCCAAGCTCGTTGGACCTCAATCCCTTGGATTTCTTCTTCTGGAACCACCTAAAATCTTTTGTGTATGAGACGCTGGTGGATCCAGTGAATGATCTCACGTCACGAATCGTCGTCATTGCAGCTAACATCGCCAGCACACCAGATTTGTTTTAGCACGTCAGACAATCTTTCGTCCGTCGGTTGTGCTATGACCCACGCGACCGCAACTTCGAACAATTCTTGTGGCAATCCCTTGTCGTTACATTTCTGGCGTCGATGTGTGATGCATTGTTCGTATTATAAACATGTTTTACGTCTAATAAATGTATTCCTTATCTCTTATTGCTCTTTTCATTCCACTCAAAAGCACACCTTTCATAACTGTTTTTGCAAATTACTCCGATTAAGCATGGTTTGCGACCCCCTATTCTATGTTGATTTATTGTCCTCAACTGTCTACTATCACCTCTCAAAATCTGTTGGTTGAATTGGGCAACATTCTGTATACACACATGGGAAACGCTTGGAAAAACATAACTAGTTTAACCCCACTTATTCGGTCCCAAATCCGAAATAGCTTTTTGCCTCTGAAGGCTCTTTTTTCAATTTTTGTTTCATTGAAAAACTTTTCTTCTCTCTTTTTAAATATTTAATATGATTTTTGTATTTTGCTCTCTCTCTTTTATTATTTTTCCTTTCACGTTTTTAAATGTAATTTATATTTTTCATTCATTGACGTGCACGCTAGTCAAACGTTCAACGTGAGACTCAGCCAAACCGATTATTAACAAAAATAAATTTATATCAAGATTTTACTAGAGAGAGAGGAAAACGAGAAAATTGTTTTTATTTTAATTGTATTATTAAAACTACACCATCACTCTGAGCCAAGGTTTTTCCCTTAATAAAACACTCACAAAAAATGAAAAAATAGTAGAGATGTGGTTATAAAAAGATATTCTAGTGGAATACATAAAATGTTATTAAGAGAAATGAAAGAAACGAAAAAGTGTATATTTAATATTATGAAACAGCTATAACATATATATATATATATATATATATATAATATATATATATATATATATATATTATATATATATATATATATATATATATGTCTGCAAGTTATCACTTAGGCTATAGTTAAACTTTATTGTATGGAGATCATGAATTTTAAAGACCTTTTTATGTTAATTTTGAAATTCTTTTATTAAATTTTCCACTAAAAAATATATTCTTAATGGTTAAAGTAAACCTCTTGTGTAACGTCTCAGACTATTATCAATAACCTTGAACCACAACATTTCAAGCCTAAATCCTATTCTTTATTATTTTATCAGATGGTAGACAAATAGTAGTCTTTTGACACTAGAAATTCGTGTCTACTTTTTATATCTTATCAACTGTTCGCTTTCAATGGATACCTAAACCTAGCGACTCTCGTCTTTAATTTTTGTTTTTTCCTATTTAAATAATAAAAGCTGAATACTTTTCTCTCTCTTTTCAATCTCTATATAGAAATCTACTTTTTATTATAAGATTCCTGACCTGTTATTTTCATCGAATGAAAATGTGGGACTAAGCGAAAAAATCATGTTTAATTTCATTAAAATTATTTTTCAATTCTAAACCAACAAATTTTAAATTTATGTCAAGATAAGCTCTTTTATACACTGCTGTGCAAAACTTAAACAACAATGTAAATTTTAAGATCAGGGTCATAAAACTGCAGAATATAAAACTTATTGCGATCAGTACAATGAACACACAACTCAGTATAAAAGTAATGCGTATGCTAATGTCAGGAACAAAACATTATAAGTGACTGAGTGTACGCAAAATATGTGCGGTCGGCGAGTGAAGCTCAAGACTACAATAAAAAGAAGAATAGAGGCGCAGTTAAAGACATTCGCTGAAAATCCAAGTGAGTTCTTTAGTGAAATATGGCTACAAGAAATCACCTGAACAACTTAACTTGTGGAAGAATGATTGGAGAGCTGGAGGAGGAGCGTAGTTTGACTCTTGACGTAGTAGTGTCTCTCCAAATTAACTGGCACGGTCAGAACACGGTTTCACCCCAGTAATATCACGGAAAAAGACCGTTATGGTGGTACTAGGTTTGTCATTCGGGGAGGCATTATACTTAATGGGTGGAATGAGCTCAACCTTTTCGGCAAAGGTTCTGTAACTGGAGATCACTATTGTAAAAAGGCGATCCTCCCCAATGTGCATCTTTTCCGAGGTGCTATTGAACCAGACTGCTTTTTTATGATTGACAATGCATGGCCACACTGGACTTCTGATGTTCAGCATCTACTGGAAAGTGAAGCTATCACTAGAAGGGATTGAACCGGATTCTCCTCTGATTTAAATCCCATAGAATATGTGTGGGATGCTTTGGAAAGGCGCCCTGAGGCACGATTACATCCTCCAAACACCCAATAACTGAAACAGATACTGATTGAGGAATGGGCTCTATTGCTTCAAGAACTGTTGGACAATCTGGTGCTGAGTATGCAGAGATGGTGCAAAGCAACTATTGCAGTAAGGGGATAGTATATCCCATACTAAGGAACATCTGGTTGTTGTTCTTCCTCTTGGACAAATAATTATGTGTTTCGATTACTCCAAGCTATATGTATTATATGTATTTTTACGTAACTATGCTTCCGCTATCGTTTTGTGACGGATCTATACGCGTCCTTCAACTAATCCTCTTGGGAAATCTTTGCACTATCAATCACATGTTGGATCACATCACATCCAACTTTTTTGGAACAAGAAACCATGCTTTGCAGATTAGGTCAGTTATATATAATCTAGGTTTTCTAGCTAGTGAGAGAGATAGACGGAGTTATATGGATATTGAAATATAGAGAAGCTGACGACAAGGAGAGATAGCTACCCATCAGGTATTAGTATATATCGATAGCGCGTTTCGGGTATTAAATAGTTGAAGATATTTAAGTGACGATTGGTCACCATAGCTAAATTGTAACTCAAATAATAGAGTAGTGGATGGATCCCATAAAAGGAGAATCAATGCTATAAGAGTCTTCTCATAATTCGCGTCTCTCGTAGTTATACCCTATTGCTCTTAGTTGAAACATCTCTTCTTGTTTGAATACTAGAATTGTGTCTGAATAAATAGTTGAAAAGGATTATGGTGAGGCATCCTTCACTTCCTCCCACACCTCTACCCGGGGCTGCGAGAAGGTTTCGTATGTTACAGTTTTAGTACAAATTACTGTCTCTAATTTCTGAATTTTATATCTCTGATGTTTTCTCGGGGAGTTATGACAAAAAAAACTGTTTCTTAAGTTTTGCACACTAGTGTAGTCCATATATGTTTAATAGATTCTGAAGGTTTTCCTTAATTTCGCGCGCCATAAACAGTAAAGCATTAAAAAGCATAAAAAAATTAACAATGTCCTAGGCATCAGTATATTTTAAAGTTACTTTTACTGATTATTAAATTGTGCATTAAAACACTCTCAGAGTGGTCAAGTGACCACTTTTGTGAATTTAATGGTAATTGTTAAAGTCCAGGTTTTAATTTTTCTTAAACTTACTGCACGACATTTTTTTATTATATGCAAATGCTTAATTGTTCAATATCTAGCTCTTGTTTCTTTTTTCCTGATAAATTATATGACCGTTATCAACCGTGAGCTGTCTTTTATGTGTGTGTGACAGCTGTAAAATATACAAAGTTTTATTATTGTTGCCGATATCATTAATGGACTGTAAGTTTTATAACAAATTTTAATGAGCAAAAACGGATCCCAACCATATGGATCGCTATACTTTTCGAACTGAATACAAAGTTTACTACAGTTGGCTCGGAGCGAAATCTATACAAGGAATTCTCGCCAACTGGCGCCAACAATTATGTTATAGTGGCATTGAAATCTCATACTTCCAAGTTTTCCAGGAGAATGTCATCCGTTTGTGTTTATGCATATTTCGTTTTATACCGGGGACAGAGTATCGTTTGGTGGCAACCGAAGAAGCAAAATAACGATCATTACAAATAGTTGTGACGTGGTCAGATCTATTTGTTGTAATAAAAGGCTACAAACTTTAGGTAATAAACAAATAATATAAAAAAATTAAGTCAATTCCTACTTAGGTCAATATACTTTTTATTAAATAATTACAATTAATATAAATATGTACATACATATGACAGAATCACAATATTAATTGGTGAAATAGAAAACGCGATTTTTTTTTTCTTTCTATATATAGTGTTGGACTATTATTTTTTGTTTGTACTCTTTATTCATTCATAAATCACGTTCACAGAAGTTAGGCCATCCCAGGTAGGTTTCAAAGCCACGACCTTTGGATTAGAAGTCTAACGCGCTATCCATTGCGCTACAGGGACACTACGAGCTATTTTCCTTTTTATATATGGTGTTAAACTATTATTTGTGTTACTATTTATTCATTAATTAATTTTAAATAATGATTTAATACAGTGATTCTCAAACTTACATTATTCGCGACCCATTTTTCAATCATAATTTTCACCGCACCCCCCTCCATACAATAACAATGTATTGAATTCAATAATACTATACTTAGACGCTAAAGCAACAGTATGATTTTAACCTCTTAAGGGCCACCGGCGTATACAAATGTATCGCTTAGCCAATGCATTAATTTTCTGGACGTATATATACGTCTTTCCGAAGTACGAACTTTTCTGTGCACTGCTATTTATAAAATTATTCCAATGACTTTGGAATGCAATAAAAGGACATTGACAGTGTGTTTGCGAAGGATTAATTACACTGGTGTGCAAAAATTAAGGACGAAGTCGAAAAATTAGCATATCAGCTGAACGAAGAGGCAGAGCGGACAGAAAGACCAATCAGGAGATTAAGTGACGTGATGTACGGTAGCACATGCGCAGATATGCAGGTAGACGTAATGGGGGAGTGTCTGAGTAGTAAAGCATGTTGTCGGTGTAAGATTAGTATTTCTGGCAAAGAGATTGCACACCGTATAGCAGTTAAAATCACACCGAGTTGCTGCCTCAGCGAGAAATGGCGAATAATCAATCTGTTAGACGACATCTGGATGCTTTTACCCGAGGTCGAATCATTGGGAAGTTGGAGGAAGGTCGCAGTGTGACAAGTGTGGCTGCAGAGTTCGGAATTGCTCACAGCATCGTTTCACGACTTTGGAGACAATTTCAAACTACAGGAACAGCTATCCGGGGGTTCAGTAGTGGTCGTCCACGAGGAACCACACCCGCAGATGACCGGTATATTGCCTTACAGGCCAGAAGAAACAGGCGGCAGACAGCGGGAGAAATCGCTAGACACACGACACAGGCGACTGGACGACCGATATCGCGTTTTACCGTGGCCAGAAGACTGCACGGTGGTGGTCTGTTTGCACGACGCCCTGTACGGTGTGTACCTCTAACGCCTGCCCATCGGAGAAGGAGTTCTCTGTGGTGCCGGGAATACCGGAATTGGAGAGACAATGAATGGGGACGAGTACTCTTTACAGATGAGAGCAGATTCAGTCTGAGTAGCGATTCTCATCGCATACTCATCTGGAGAGAGCGGGGAAGCCGCAATCATCCCTCGAACATCATTGAAAGGGACAGGTATGGAGGTGGCGGTGTTCTCGTTTGGGGAGGCATCAAGCTTGGTAGTCGTACAGACCTTCACATCTTCGACGCAGGTTCAGTCAACGGGACCCGTTATTGTAACGAGATTCTTCTTCCATATGTGCGTCTTTTTAGAGGCGCTATGGGTCCGCAGTTCCTTTTCATGGACGACAATGCACCATGTCATTGCACAGTAGCTGCCGAACAGCTCTTAGAGAGTGAGGATATTGAACGTATGGATTGGCCAGCACGATCTCCGGATCTCAATCCCATCGAGCATGTATGGGATTTTCTAGGCAGACGCTTGGCAGCTCGTACCTTACCACCAGTAACGATTCCGGAGCTTCGATTGGCGCTGCAAGACGAATGGGCAGCAATGCCTCAACAACTCATTGACACCCTCATTCTCAGCATGGGCAGACGCTGTGAAACCTGCCTAGCAGTCAGGGGAGATCATATCCCCTACTAAAGACCGGATATTTCTTGCTGGACACCCATCACAGGGATGTTTCGGCCTTCAGTCGCATTGCGCTCCATGCTACTTTTTCAATAAAGCTTCTTTTTATCCCTCTGATTTCTCTTTTAGTAAGTGTTGCTTACATTACTCATGTCCTTACGTATTGGGGATCTTACGGTATTAAATGTGTTGATTTGGAATGCTTTTGTACAAAGTTATATTGAAAAAACCGTCTCGTCCTTAATTTTTGCACACCAGTGTATAATGGTTTCATGTACATGAAAGATAGTGGCGAATATTAGGCTTCTTTTAACCATGATCGTATTGAATTATTGATGTAACATGGATGTTATTGATGAGGGCCCTTTGTTGATGGTTAATCCAGTTTATTGTACATGTAGACGCACACAAACATAAATATAGACATGAAAAGCGTAAATAAGACATACGCAAGTACTACATTACGAGGACAAAACGCGGGCAGGTGGCTTTTCCAGAGTCTCGGGTTTTTATATGAAACGGCAAACAAAATTTCCAACTAATTTGACTTCCGTGGACAGAGCTTGTGATTAGTGGAATAACATAGTACGAGAATGTCTTTGTAAGTTTACTTTAAGTAAGCTATTTTAATTTTTAAGAGATACGATTACGATTATATATATATATATATATATATATATATATACACTCAAGAGCCAAAACATTATGACCATCCCTACATTTTGCAATGAACTCGCTTGGATGATGTGGAAGGCATGTGATAAGGTAGAATTTAACTGCTGCTGGAGAGTCTGAAGAATCATTCTTTCACTTACTTCTGTGTGTGAAGGGAAAGGCTGCGGATCTAAGCGACTTTGATAGAGGGCAGATTGTGTAATGGCTCGAAGGCTCGGAACAAGTATTTCCGAAACTGCACGACTCGTGGGTTGTTCGTGATCTACAGTTGTTAGTACTTATGCAAAGTGGATGAATGACGGTGAAACCAGATGTAGACGACATAGTGTTGGACGTCCACACGCTATCAAAGAAAAGGGTCGTCGGAGACTGTCTCGCATGGTAAAGCAAAACCGGAGCCAGAAACTGGCTCAGCTGACAGCCCAATACAATGCAGGCCCAAGTAGAATAGTATCGGAGCACACTGATCAGTGGACACTGTTGAATATGGAGCTACGCAGCAAACGTCCCACTCGTGTGCCTGTGCTGACCAAGCGTCATCGCCAACTACGCCTGCTCTGGGTACGAAACTTCGCGACTGGTCCATGGATCAGTGGGAGAAAGTTGCCTGGTCAGATGAATCACGATTTGTTATTCATCACGCCGATGGCCGTGTCAGGATACGCCGTCTTCCAGGTGAACTGTTGCTGCCTCATTGTACAGTAGGTCAATACACAGGCCGGTGGTGGCGGTATTACGCTCTGCGTGATATTCGCTTGGTCGTCTCTGGGACCCGTGGTTGTGGCAGAGGAGACCATGAATGCTACAGGGTATCTGAACATCATTGCGGACTAGTTGCACCCTTACATGTAATTTGTTTTTCCATCTGGAAATGGAATGTTCCAACAGGACAACACCCCGTGTCATAAGGCTAAAATGGTGTTGGAGTGGTTCTAGAAACATGATGCTGAATTCCAGTTAATGTTGTCGTGAGTTATATCCTCCCCCAAGATTATCATCTCCCCGTCTACCGTTTAATGTTTCTGGACGTGTAGGCGGATTAGAGAAATCAAGAGACATAGTTGCAAATCACTATATTTATTGATGCTTATTAATCACAGAAAGGCCACAATCACACGATTCAAATTTAACAGAAAACAAACATAGTGGAGTATGAGAAGGAGTTACTACTAGCGGAACTACGGAATCGCGACAAAGATCAAACACGTACAATTACAGCTAAAACACGCACACGTATTCACAATATTCTAAATCACTAACCTTATCCTTTTAACGTCGGCTGTTCCGTCGTGGTGATGAATTCCTTACAGGCTGGATCGGATTATGGAGACGGATCCACATTCGGTAATACGGAATCTTTTCCAATTTCAATCTACTGCTCTCCTGCGTAGCTCGTCACGTAACTGCTAACTAATACTGTCAACCACTGCGTGTTTATCTACCGATGCTTTAATTCATTTGACTTCACTCTCCTAACTCTTCACTTTACTTTTTTTGTTAACTCGCTAAACCCAAACTTATATAATATATCTCATTTGCATAAATCACGCTTTGCTCCCAGTGGAGATTGGTTGAAATAAATAAAACTTTAAAGAAATATTGAGGAGGTTAGTGGAAACCGTATATATCCGTCACAATGTCATGGCCACCTAACTCACCGGATCTCAATCTGATAGGACACATTTGGGATGTCATGGAACAGCAGCTCAGAGTTCAAAGACCACCAATTCACAATATCTCGAATTTGCGTGACCGTTGCTTAAACATCTGGTACAATCTGTCTCCGGCCATCTACCAAGGACTTGTGGCATCCATGCCAAGGCGGGTTGAAGCTGTGTTGCGCGCCAAAGGTGGACCAACTCGTTATTGATAGGTTGTCATAATGTTTTGGCTCTTGAGTGTATATATATATATAATATATATACAATATATATAATATATATATATACACATACATATATACAATGTATATATAATATATATATAATATATATAAAATATATATGTTACGAATTTTGTGTATTTGGAATGAATGATGATTCAATGGAAACTTGGCGAAATCTTGGTGATAAAGCCAAGTTGGCATCATTTTTGGTAACCATGCTGGTGACCATTTTGGGTAAGTCCCCGACCATATGGATTCTTCTGGAAATGACAGGAGAAATCTACTAATATCACGATCTATGTCGCAAGAGGAATTTTTAAAAATATCCATGCAGACTATAAATAGGCAGTTGCTTGCCGAAACTGAGTAAGAATTGTTTTGACTAGCGATTAGGTAGTACTGTCTTGACCGTTGAAAAGTCGACCAGCTACTAGTGATTACTTCGGCTGTTGAGTAGGACGAAAGAGTACTTGTGAATAATCTTTAACATTCTTATATTTTAGACACTAATAGCTGTGTCTGAACGCCGAAGTAGCTGTGAAGGCCTTCTGAGAATTATTCGGTGAATTTTGCTGCCAAATCCTGTATATATATTTTTTAAAGATTGTCTTTCTACTATAAATTTCCTTCGCTCTTGGAGAACTATCTTGCTTTTTGAGACATAGTATAAAATACTCGAATCCCGGTCTACGTAACAATATGTAAATCGTTAAACTCTATAGACCAAAAGAATTCAATGCCATTAATATCAAGTTGTTATTTAATTGATGGAACTTTTCTCTTTGAGACAAGTATGTCTCTCTTTTTAAGTGAACCTAGATTTTTTAGAACGATAACTTTACTATTGTTGATAGATTTTATTCAATTTGTGTTTAAATTTTAATCTTCAAAACACCCAAAAGCTCAATCAAAAGATTTAAATGAAAATTAACGCGTTTTGATATAGAACAGTTAAATAAAACAATACTAATTTTTCAATGGAACTAGTAGGAGAAGCATTGAATTTCTCTGAATAAGAGGCTACGAAGGGAAATATTTTTAATTGTAGGATTTATCTTACGTGTGCTTGCTTCATGCTTCAAATTTTTGTTTATCCAATGAGATTTATTTGGATTAATCCAACTACAACAAAAACTGCTAAGTTCCAAAAAGTGAATGAATCCCTTTTGTCTTTTTAATAACAAAAGCACAATACTTTTTTACAAAATAATGCACAGTTATGATTATGAATTTGACTAAAATTTTTCAGGATACTCTGCCTTATTAACTCTTTTATGCTTTGTGGCACATATTTTGAACCACCAATTCTCATTCGTTTATTTCGTGGTGGTACATAAAATGTACCACTTGTTTGAATGCCTCAAAAACTGATGCTAGATGGTACATTCTCCGAACCACACACCACAGAGGTCAACTCCTAGCAGTTACCCAAGTTTCCAACAAGTCAGAAGCTAATTATGTGCAATGGGTTTATGCAGTAGTCCATTCTTTGATCATCCGTGAGTCTGTTGAGTGATATATTTTGGAAGTGACTGTGTTGTGTATTCTTATGTGTAAATGAAAGTAAATTCTTGTGATATTTGTGAAAATCAGGTAAGTACACATATTTTATGTAACTAAATGAGTCAATATTTCAATAATTAGTACCTCACATGGGCATTGCTATAAGTGAATCCAAAAATGCACTACCACGCTTTTGAAGGCCATCTTCTTTACAAATACAAAATGCATTCTACTTATCAAAATGCATTCTTATTTTTTTCACAATGATGGACAGGTTTATTGATTTATTGATGTTTATTGATTATTTGATAGATTTGTTGTAATTTACATTTTTTAAAATAATAATATTTATTAAATAATAGTACATACAAAATTACACAAATGTCTTGAATGAGCTATAGCTCGCGTTCAGGAAAAAATAAATACAACCAATACACTTATTATTTATGTTAACTAAATGAGAGAGAGAAAACTAGGTAAAATATAATCATATATAGAATAGAATATTTTAAATTAAAACTAACACGGATAAATTAGGACTAAACTAAACTTAAGCTTACAACATCAGATTAGGAAAAACTGAAAATGTTTTAACATAAGGATGAATAACAGTATAAGATTAAATGTATTTATTTATTTTCCAACTATAACATAACTAGCTAAAGCTACCATTGTGCCTACGGAGAAAAAATCAGGTTTCCAAAACTATCATGCTGCTTGAAGCGTGGTGGTATAAAATATATATACCACCTATTTTTTTTTAAACTTTGGACAACCCTTTTATTTGAAAAAGTGTTTAATATTATTAATATTTACCAGCTTTTTTTGTTCAATAATAGTTTTATGAGGTCTATCTGAAATATTTGTAATTATTTCCCTCTAGTGCATTATTTTTGTCAAAAATTCAGCGCATGAAAGAGTTCAACTATTTGTAACTCACACCGGTTTGTTAGATTGCAGTTGTGGCCGTGGTAGCCTAGTGGTTATAGTCATGAACTTGTGACCTGCGTGTCGCGGGCTCGTGTCTTGGTTCCACTGATGACCCTCCAAGTAGAAGGAGGTGATGCAAGTTACTTATTAAACACGTTAGTAAAATATAAAAACAGCTTGTGAATTAATAAGCAGACATGGCTCCTGAACAAGAGCTGTGGCAGTTATTCAAACAAGATAAAAAAAACAAGGTAAAAAAGTCAAAGTAGTGCGGTAGCGACAAGATCACAAAGCAACTGTAGATTCTCAAGCTTGTATCTGGAATACAGCTAGAGTTCCTGATACACTGGAGTTTTCTTTTTGGAGCAATGTGTAAGTTCCAGAGAGCCCTCGTTAGTTGAGATCTTTGGAGCTCGGAGGTGGGCATTCGATGGTGGCCAGAACAATTGCAGACTCGGAAGTCTTGTCTTGATGTGGTGAAGGAAACGACTTCTCCCAGCATCAGACATTTGATTTGCTAGTAACATGACTAACTGAAAACTTAAAATTAGATTGACTTTTGGGAAAATGAAAACCCTTACTTAATTGGATGCTCTGGCTAATAGTAATTTATAGAATTGAGATATGCAAGTAACCTGAGAACATGCACATTAATAGATTTAAATTTTAAAGTTAAAGAAACTAAAATTCAATAAAATATTTAAAATTTAGCAATGTTCCTTTGGAATTCTAGGTAATATAGTTATATGTGGAGATTGATAACTGCCTGATAGAATTCTTCTGTTGTTGTTAGAAGTAGTTCAAAAATCCTCTCCTGTTCAGCCATCAAATACTTCCAGCAGACAACCAAACTAGCTAGAAGATGAAAAGGGCTGGTAAGGAGGGAATAGGAACACGGAGGAAAATTCTTTTCACTATTCTGGAACTTCATAGGTAAAATCTCTACTTCTGAACCTCGCCAAGGCCGATTGGAGAGCCCCCTGGCCACAGTGGGATATAAATAGCCCTTGACGACTAGAAACATACCAGTCTTCAGACATTGGGAATTGCCTTTCAGGCGTCCCTCAGGGTTCTGTACTAAGTCCATACTTGTACAACTTATACACACATGATTTTCCCGATCACCCCACCGTCAGTAGATGCTTATTCGCAGACGACTCTGCGGCATTGACCCAGGGCGTAAAACTCAGCTATACAATTAATAATATGCAACATTACCTCGACATACTCGAGAATTGGCTCACAGACTGGAGGATAGCTATAAATGTAGATAAATCTCAGGCTATTGTATTCAGAAAATGGGGCGTTATCGCCCCACAGACTGAACTCACACTCTTTGAAAACAACATCCAATGGGTCTCGGTTGTTCGTTACCTGGGTCTCTATCTAGATAATCGATTAACGTACAAACCACACATTGATTATCTCTCCGAAAAATTCTGGGGAAGAATTGCACTGGCCATCTCTCTTATTGGGAGAAGGTCACCACTCTCCCTAGAAAATAAAGTCATCCTTTACAAGCGCATTTTGCGCCCAGTAATAACATACGCTTGCCCCATCTGGGGCGCGGCGGCACCGACCCATACTAAACGGATTCAAATTATACAAAATAAAATTCTGAGAACCATAACTAACGCACCTTGGTACGTTAGGAATTCTGTCTTACACAACGACTTACACATGGAGCCGATCGATAACTACATCACTAAACTGTCTAGAAATGTTTTTAGAAGTATAGAAAATCACGACAACCCTTTAATTAAAGCACAAACATTGTTCACGTATTCTCATACTAAAGTTAACTTCGCATACAAGTCTTCAAAATGGGAACTTCCACTGAAGCCTCCATAACTCAACAAAAAACATTTAATTTATACACTGAACTACACCACACGCTTCCGCAACTTGCTTAAAACTGGGTCATTTTGAGAATAATGACGTCATTCCCCATTTTCATCCCTGCGAACGCAGGGAACTTCGGCGTTTTTCGCCCAGCGATGCTTCTTCCTCCTCCCCTCCCCCCACCACGTTTTCTCCCGAAAGGGTTTATTTCGTGACGGCTTTACCTCGTACATTTTGCCTCCCTCCGGGAGGCGTTATTCTTCTAATGGTCTTTCTTTTTCACCCTATCTTCAGGGATACTGGGTATAAGCCATTTTTGGCTGGGACCCGCCACATCTAATTTTCGTTTCGTTTAAACATACCAGTTATGATCAGGCGGGAGGCAGCACTAGGAGAGTAATTTACTATTACGGAGGGAGTGGATTTCCAAAGGGGTTAGATCTGCAGAGTTTGTGATCGGAAGATCATATCCATTTCTCGCAATATCTTCACAGTTTCGTTACCGTACACCTCAACGTGAGAAGGGATTCACTGGAGACATACCGATTTGCTAGGACCAAGTCCAGAAAGAAGTACAAAGAATTTTTCTTGAACTTCTAATGTTGAGTGCAATAGTATAACTTTCAAGATATAACATATTTGAATTTTTATATAGTATCTGAAATACCATTAAAAATTTTAATTTCTATGTTTGGGATATGGGCTAGAAAAGAAGTAGTATTTGCTGCTTTTAAAAGTTCTTTGTCTTTCTCATGTAGCATGTTGCTTTAGTTACGGTACGGATAACTGAGTTCTGAGATTGTTGATTAAGAGGCATATCCCCAGAGTGGACCTGCGTATGAAAAAAGTAAACAGAAAACAGATTTTACAGAAGGACTATATTAGTAAGATTCATTGTAGAATTCCGATGAAGGAGTAGAGTTAACGTATATTCCTAAATTTTTCTGGAGTGTGTAAAATCTATGTTTTCCAAGTAAGATTACAGTCTAACATAATGCCAAAATATTTGGTATGAGACCTTTTATATAGAGTTGTTTCTTATAGAATATGAGGGTATGACAGGTTTTTTTGTTCGGTATGAAGTGTTGATTGATGTTTATTTCAATATTCATTCTTACTTTCCATTGATTTAAGTACTCTTCAGTTAACTTGAGGTGTTATTGCTTGTATTTTTTAAATTTTGATAGCACGGTGGAGTCGTCAGCATACTTATGGATAGATGTGAGAGAATATTGCGGAATTTCATTCAAATATATATTAAAGAGAATGGGGCAGGATAGGGTACCCTACACCTACTATCATTTTGCAAAGAGAGGAGAGAGTTTTGTGACAAGAATATATAATGATCTATTGGAGGGGAAAGGGAATCAGGAAATCTGATAGTAATTTAAGGGCGTAGTAATTTGAATTGAAGCTCTTTAAATAGCTGTTTGTTGCATCATCGAAAAACGATTTGCACTGTTGCCACAGTTTAAATCTAGTTCCCTTGACATCTTACAAAAGTTGCACGATGGGAAAGGGTGAACTTTTCACAAAACAAAATACCTACAGATATCTTTTAATTGACACAGATAATCACGTATCAATATCAACAAACTTTAACCACTTTTTAATTATACGCAGGCGGAATTAAAATGTTATCATTGATCTCTCTAAACATACGAATAAAACAGAAATAACTCTACTTAAACTTGTGATTTCAAAGGAACTTATGCAAGGACTTCAAATGTGTCTGATTATCTCTAACTCAATTACATCTGGTATCAACTTAGATAGTGAAATTTCAGTCTACATGAGAGAGAGAGAAAGAGATCTGAAAAATGAATTAATTTTACGCAATAAACATCCCCCGTTTTTGAATTTTTAATTGAAACTTAATGTATTCTATAATATATTTTTACATTAATTAAATTGCAATATATTACTTGAATAAATCAGTTACATCAGAAATTCCAATCCACTTATTAAATTTTGATAAAAAATGGTTATTAATAGAAATCTTTATAAATATATTCAATTACTAACGCTACTATTTTAGATGAAATATTTATTCCATGGAAAATTTAAATGCGTAAGATTATGTTACGCGAATTATATATTAGATATTTATTTTAAAAACAACTTAAGTCTGCCTTCAGCTAATGTGTCGAATAACCACAGCAAAACTCGGAACATCTCTTTAAACAATGAAAAAATGTCCAAATTTTCATATAAATTCAGGGTGTTGTACCACATAGTACTCGAACTGTATCTTTAAAATTTAAAAATATTGTATACAAAAGAACTGTTTTCTCTTTCCTATTGAAAAAAAATTTAGTAATACAGTACATAGGAGAGACGAAATTTGGAACACTTTTTCAATTCCTACTATTAGTTCACACTCTCCTTATATATATTTATACGTATATACATATATGTGTAAATTTACAATCGTTGATAAAATACTTTTTATTCATGCACTCAAGTTCTAACAAATTTTTTTAACTTGTATTGGATGACACTTGATGTTAATACAGTTTTTTAAAAATTAATTCATTAATTAAATTTAATTAATGAATAAAAAGAAACAAAATTAATTGTTCAACACCATATATAAAAAAGAAAATCGCTCGCTGTGTCCCTGTAGCGCAATGGACTTCTAATCCAAAGGTCATGAGTTCGAATACTGCCTGGGATGGCCAAATTTCTAAGAATGTGATTTATGAATGAATAAAGAGTAACAAAAAAAATAATAGTTCAACACCATATATAGAAAGGGAAATCACTTTCTATTTGCCACTTAATATTGTGATTCTGTCACATGTATATACATAATTATATTAATTGTAATTATTTAATAAAAAGTAACTAAAATAAATTTTCTTTGTTGACCTACGCAGGAATTAAATTTTAAAAAAAATTTTAATTACTTGTTACATTAAAAAAATTGAATCATTCAAAAAAATCTTGTACTACTACAAAAAATTCTGATCTACAAGATAGTGAAATTCCACTATGATATATTAATGTCGGAGCATTTTTCTACCTAAATAGGTTTTGAGTTCGGATCGTGGCTGCGGTAGCCTAGTGATCAATGTCACGAACTCTGGTTGACGTGTCATGAATTCGAGCCTTGTACCGCTAAAGACTTGCCGTGTAGAGGGGGCTGAGGAAAGTTAAATATGTGGAGGTCAAACGTCCTTCCATTCGTGTAGAATTGAGGAGAGAAGCATGCCAGCTTAGGTGTCGTCCTCGCCACTTGACCATGGTTCAAACTAGTCACCAAGCCTCTTGTGAAGCCTTATAATACAACGTTAATATCACACTCGAGTTTGGGTCCTAATTTTTCAACATTACCCGAAGTCAGTCTTAAGTTGTGTGTGGGGGGGGGGGGGGTTCTACGAAAGTTCAAAGACCTTGAAAAGAGCCGAATAATCATTTTTAGGAGAAAATTTTAAAAGCGTAGTCTATCAATTTTTGTATTCATTTGCTTGGTTAAAATTGAACGTCTTTTGGCATTTAAATTTCTGAAGATATTTTCCTAGATTTTAAGATACCAAATCCCCGACATATTCCCTCCAATGTTACTAAATGTTATCCCTTGTGTAAATCTTCTTGCTACAGCTAAAGAAATATTTGACTGATGGTTTAACTGCTTACGATGAAAACTTCATTTTTTAAACTCATATGTAATTACATTCAAGAAAAAAAAACATTTAAATTCCGCTTTAAAAATTAGTGAAGTGCTAGTGCAATTTTTTTCTTTTTTTCATGAAGTCCGTGAAATTTATTTACCACTATATTTTGCTCAGAATAGTGCAGTCTGTTTATATTTGTTCTTTTAAATGCATATAAAACTATAGTATGTACAATATACCATATTTAGGAAAACCTTGTATGAATTCAGATAGGATTATTTATAAATCTAATGTATAGATTAGGGGAAATGTGTGGACTATATATATATAAACTCAATCGGGGCAGTACTTACTAATAAGGCAATACTTATTACAATGATAATGGAAATCGGTTCTTACATATTATATTGTCAACCAATTTCACCAAATCGAAATAAGTTGCCAAATGCTGTTATAGTTTCCGCACATGCGTGAAAGCGAATTCCCGAGCCTACTCCTTCTGTATCCGCATGCAGAGGCTTAACGTACACTCCCTTCTTTGCCTGAGGGGCAGGATTCTTGGGGGCAAGGCCGGATCTACGTATGGGCTAAATGGGCTGCAGCCCAGGGCCCCCATACCCCGTTGAAGATAACAAACAGAAAAGATGCTTACAATCAAAATAGTAATAAAATAATAAACCAGTTAAAACAATACACACAACTCAAAAATAAAATACCATATAAAATTTATTTTCGAGAGCAAGAGCAATTTACTTTTGCTCTTCCGCCCTACCACCGAATACACGGAAATTAATAATTATTAATTTCGAAAATCGTCTATATATTTTATGTTAATACCTTAATACAAACAAATTAAAATAGTATGCTGGTGATTTTCTTTTAGAAATTTCACTATAATTGGATGCAAAATGTTTAAACCTCAAGATAATTTCTTGTTTTTCTCATGATCAGAGACAGCCTGTGAGGTCTAGAAACAATGATTTTCATCTAATTGCTAGTGGCCAAGGTACCGGACTCATGGCAGGCATGTCATGAGTTCGAGACTAGTACCGCTGAAGACCTTCCGTGTAGGGAAGCGATGCATGTTAAATCTGTCGAGAGCTCAAACGTTCTCCAGTATATGTGGTGTGATAGTTAGGAGAGGGGGTGCCAGCTCAGGTATCATCCTCGTCACTTGACCATGGTTCAAAATTACGAGGTCCATCACCAAAATCTCTCGTGTAGCTGAACAGTGCGACGTTAATATTCACTCACTCACACACTTTTCATCTAATTGCTGAGAAATTGATTTGCCTCATCCAGAACCAATATTTACACAGATTTAACTGGATAAAAACCACTGTTACCAAATTGCCCGGGCTAAATTATTCGAAAGAATTTCTTTTCAAATAGGGTTTTAGCAAAAATATCGATTTTACAAAAAATCCTGATGTGATGGGGAAAAATGTAGGTCATTTTCGAAATCAGCACACTAAATAATATAAAATCCACTGAAAGCTTCTTTTGTACTTCTCCAAAACTTTAATTTTGTTGCTCGGTGTAATTAAAAGAGTGTCTATTAAGTACACTCTATTAATTGCAGTCTATTAATATAGTCTATTGCACTCTATTTTAATACAGTTTATTAATTACACTCTTTTGTACACGGCGCCGCTTTATGATAGAGTCTCTATCATAGAGCGGCGCCGATGAGCATAGAGCATTTATACAAACGTAGTGGCACTATTTCTGTAGCCATTTATTTTTGTGTAATAATAATTCTAAGTTATACAATATTATATGATTTGGTGCTATGTCCTATGCATAATACCTGAAATAAAAAGATACTTAGGTACTTGTTTATTGGTTTTAAGTAAAAAGTAAGTACAAATACACATTTCTAAATTATTTAAGTATGAAGACACGGAGTAGGAAGATTAGGATTATTCATGTAGATTCGTGGCCTAAATCGCTAAGTAATAATTTTATTGATTATATCTCTCCACATGAAATAAGTTATTTTCAAAATAAAGATCCAAACAATATATATTCTGTTTCGCTAAGAGAATACAAAGAACAAAAATAATCTTTCACTAAAAAACTTAAAAATGGCCAGGTGCTGGAAACATCTTGGCTTTGTTATTCAAATAGTATTGGTAGTGTTTTTTGTTTCACTTGCAAACTTTTTCTGAGACAAATTCTTAATACACAATCGGCTTTTCTGATTGGAAACACGTAAGAAGTTGTTTAGAAAATCATGAAAATTCTATTGAACATATAAATTCAATGTTGGTTTGGTTAACATGAAAAGAAAATAAGTCTTTTTTAGATAAACAATTACAGGAGCAACTAAGAAAAGATACAGAATATTACCACAATTTCCTCAAATGTGCTATTGCGGTAGTAAAGTATTTGGCTACAAGATGTTTTGCATTTAGAGCTAGGGTATTCTACCTTTTTTTACGCCGAGCCACATACATCTGACATGTATTTTACGCGGGCCCCAACGTGAGGATTAATAGAGAGGGGGAAGCTATAAGATCAAGGACATTTAAAATGTGAAGAATTGGTCAAAATGTAGAACCTCATAATTTTGGATCTTATTTTAAAACTATACCAAACTCTATCAAACAAAACTCACAAAATATAGGTTTCATTCACTTTTTACCCAGTTACGGGGGAATTTTTCAATTTCCGTTAATCAATGATCCCAAGCCCCTTGTCTGCATTCTACTGTTATAAAAACAAAGCTGGCCAAGTACTTAGATAATTTGATTTTTTTCTTTTGACAAAGCGTTACATATTTTTATTTCAGATATTAATTTGTCCATCGCAGGATGTGGTAGCAAAGAGTTTTTATTGAACTACAGACTGAAATCAGTATTATCTGTATAAACTGTCTGTTCTTATTGCGCACTTTTGTTTCAAATTTATTCAAATACTTTTTGATTTTATAAAAAAATATTTTTGAACAAATAACTGAATTTATCAAAGAGTACATTGGGAGCATTTAAGAAACACTCTAACAATTTCTGTAATAATTCTTAAGTTTATCATTAACAATTTCATATGTTTGTCAATATATATAATGCATTAAATTTTATGGGATGCTTTTGTTACCTCTGCGTTTTGTGACATTACCACCTGCAAAATATTTATTGCTGTTTCAAAGTTTTTTTTTAAGAAAACCGATTTATCTTATCTTTAAATGGATCCTCAAGAATAAGAGCCATTGAAAGATTTGTGTTTAGTAGTACAGTGACGATCAAAATTATATTTTTTATGTATAACATTTTCACGACAAATCGAACAAGTTGTTGATCCATGTTTGTTTTTTTCTACGAAATAGTCAAGATCCTAATAGTCTTGAAACAGCAAATATTTTTTAGACATGAGGGTTAGTTAAAAGTTAGTTACACCTATAAAATGGTCGCTACTGCATTGTTATTTGTTATCACTAACCATTACAATAACAAAAAGAAAAAAAATTATTTCACAATTTGTACCAGAACGACAATCATAGCAAAATTGATAGATTTGATTGCTTGATTGATAGTTCTCGCTAAATTTTTAATATATTATTCCTAAATAATTGAATTTGTTATTTTAACGGACCTAGACTGGGCCACTCAGAATGGTGGGGTGGGCTACATGCGGCCCGTGGGCCGCAGGTTGAGTATCGCTGATTTAGAGGTACCGAGGAAGTTTTTAGTTTTCCTCATAATGGTAATTTTATGGGTACCCTGAAACTGCTAGCAGAGTTCGACTCATTCATTCGTGAATATATTGAACTGCGAGAATTACGACCAAAATCGTTAATATCGTACTTATCAAAAACACTATTTGAGCAAATAGTTGAGATCATGAGCAAGCAAATCATTAAACAATTATATAACTCAAATAAATAACAATGACACAAAGTACTATACAATAGTGATGGATTCAACAAGCAGATTTGTCCCACAATGACTAACTTGCTATTATACTTCGATAATATTTTCGGGGGAAAGTGTATGAAAGATGTGTCCCATTAATTAAGATTAGTAGTCACACAGGTTTATATTAAATTATCTTCAAGAATTTGTAGAAACAAATGGACTGCTATTGGATATTTGTAGGGGGCAGTCATATGACAACGTTGCCAATATGTCCGGTCCATATAATGCTGTGCAAGCTCTTCTAAACGAAAAAAATAAATAAATTCGCTTATTATGTGCCGTGTTCTGCACATTCTCTTAATCTAGTTGTACGGAATCAGTTAAGGTTGCAAATGAAGTCGTGAACTTCTTTGGTTTAGTGCAACAAATATATGTTTGCTTTTTACTTCGATCTATAGGCAGAAACTTCTAAATCGTGAACTTAAACTGAAATTTACCTTAAAAAGTTCAAGCCAGACCAGATGGTCTTGTCACTACGATCCTTTTGAAGCCTCAAGAGATAAATATTCTAATATCATGAATATTCTTAAGACATTTAGTGACAATGAAAATGAGAAAATTGATTTTCAAAAAGAGGCAACAAATTTATTTGATAAATTAACAAAACTCGAAACTGCTATTTTAATTATATATTGGGAAGAAATTTTAGAAAGATTTAATTCGGTTAACAAAAAGTAACAGATTCTTGGGGTTTGGACATCTGTGAAGGGAATAAGTTCATTATGTCATTAAAAACGTCTATAAGCAATGTACGACATGTGAATCAGATCCAAAATGAAAGCAGTATCAAGACCCAGCCAAAAAATTAAGTCCTAATGTAGAAACAGAATATTGCGATGTGAACTAGAGACGAGTTATTTCAAAATTTGCAGATAAATTCACAGAAAAAGCTGTGTATGGGACAGAAAATTTTAAAAGAGACACGATTATTGTAGCGTTAGATAAGCTAATCCTTGATTTAAATAGAAGAATTCAAGTGTATATATATGCAGGATATAGTAAGAAATTAAAAATTTTGATGGATTTGCAAGATCAAAGTAAGGAGAACGTCGACCTGGAGAGTATACGCGCTATTACTGATTACTATTCAGATGATGTAGACCAACATTTAGTAAATGAAGGTGTTCAATTAAAAACTTATCTAAAACTGAGCTAGAGTCTTATACTTGTAGTGATATATTCAATTTAATTTTTGAAAAGAAACTAGTTCAGGTTTTTCCAAATTTGTATACCATTTTAAAGATTTTTCTAACGATCCGTATTACTAGCTGTGAAGTGGAGCGTGCATTCTCTAAAATGCCCTACATAGAAAACAAATATAGGACAACAGTGACAAATACTGACTTAGCTATTAATCACTTTTTTCTATTATTATTGATCTCACCAAAGACTTAAAATGTGACGAGCAGATAAAAGAATATTCAGCATAAAAGTGAAGAAAAGTTGTTTTTTTTTGTAAATTATGTTATTGCTTATAACGTATTTAAATTGTTTTTTTTTGGGGGGGGGGGACTTTAAGTTTCGTATATTTTAAATTTTTCCGCACAATAATTTTTTAGGAAAAAGGCAAAATTTTTTATTATTTAGAGGGCCCCCCAGATATCGTTAGCCCAGCGCCCCCAAAGGTCACGGTCCGGCCCTGCTTGGGGGCCTAAAGCCCGACGTGAAGTAAGATCCGGCTTAGCACCCAAAACCTGACTTTTCAGGGGTTCATAACATTCTTCGTTACACCACTGTCCCCATGCCCACACATCGCTTACAATTACAAATTATAAGCGATGTTATTTTTTTCGAGCATGTACAATCAAGAATACTGCATCCGAACATGTACGGGAAAGGTACAACCTATAAAAAAAATATTATGTTCGAGCAGGAAGCTTATCGTATCCAATGGAAAGGATTTTTTTTATTACTTGCGTATCGCGGTATTTGGGGACGTTTTATGATTTTACAAAATTGGTCAATGGTATTATAAGTACGTGGAGAGTTCAGATAGAAAGTATAAAATATCATTGTGATTTTTGATAATCAGATGGAAACTGGTACTAATAATATAAGCAAGTAACACAACGTGCATTAAGCAAAAACTATGAACGAGCTCTGTCGTTCAAAAGACGATGTAATAACTACGACAACAGTAATCAATATATAACTACTTTATTCTAAATACAGTCGACTCTCGTTAATTCAAACTATCCATTATACGAACCTCTCGCTAATTCGAAATAAATGTTCAGTCTCTAAGAAAACTCTTGATATTTCGAATTAAAACAATACGTTTTGGTACAATCAATATTTCAAAGTAAAATCTGTGACTGGTCAGACTACAACACTCAATAATTCGAAGTTATCTTATAAAACTCTTGAGAATTCGAACACTTACTATCTAGAATCCTGTAGCAAACAGGTTGGAGCTTACACGTTTTGTGTTGTATTCACTCTGCGTGTCTCCCTGTAAGGTAGCCCCTTTGATGAACATCTGTCTGCTATCCCTTCTTTGTCTTTCCCGGTTCCTCAGGCGAAAAGACATTTGTATTGCTCTCTTTCTTCAAGTGGACAGTTCTGCCCACCCCGGTTTCCGTTTAACACGTAACCTTGCTACACATGTGTTCAGAAAGGATGGTCCTCTATTGAGAAGAAAAGAGGCGCAGGATTGGGCTTTTTGCGTCGGATTGACAGGAGTTATGGCTCCTCTGTATGACTTATAGCATCTGGCACCAAATAGGGCCTGGGCCAGACTGAATTCTGCCTTGAAGAGCCAATGGTGTTGGGAACAGTGTCTGAGGGAACCAGGTGCGAAACGGTTTTATTTCCAATGGAAAAAGGAAGAGATTTGGTTTTGAGTGAAAGGGTCTTGCTCGAGAATTACTACTGTGACGGGGCTATTCGCGAGATTTCCGAACTACTCCTCTTGGGAAACTTTGAGGCTAGCATTTATACTATTTCACAGCCTTTTCAGGAAAAACACGAGATAGATATATGTTAATTATATATAGTTCGACTATATAAAGTCTATATATATATATAGGTATTGTAAATGTACGAGAGAAGGAGCTGCCAAGCTGTCACGTAAGTAATAACGGAGAATTACTTCACGAACTTAGCACGCATTTAAAAGGTATAAATTATGAAAGTAAATTATCAGATTGAGAGTTGAAGATAGTAGATTCAGTACCGACCTGAGGTCAGTTAGTGATAGTTCTCCTTGTCCATTCTGGTAGTCGGGTTTACTTAGAATTGAGTATTAGGATTAATCGACATTTTAGGGAATCACTCCTAGGTTTCTTCTTATAGTTAAACTTGTGATTGTTTAAGTGTTTGTCAGCCTTGAATAAATATATTTGTTATTATGGCGTTTGTTGGTGATGATATGTTTCCTCCCACACTTAAAGACGCGCCGGGCAGAGTGAGCGGGGTTCGAGGTAGGACACCGCCACCACACTAGATAAATGTATTCTTTTAATACAAGACTTTTAACTTCTGTATAATATACTGTATAATATATACTTTTTAAAAATACTTTAAAGTAATTTTATACATATTTACAATTGTTGTTTTATTACATAGTTTCAAATTTAAATGTGTCAGAAAAAATTTCACTTCGTGTTTTTTCGGAGTTTTTTCCTACTCTCTTGATAATTCGAACTCTTGATAGTACTGTTGCGGCGCTGACTAATTTTACTTTAAACTAACATCTTAAAAACTACCCAGGTTCGCTTATTTAACTTAGTCCGCATCAACATAGTGGCTAGTACTCTAAATGAATTATTGAGACAACGCAAAACTAATGAAATTACTCGGATTAAAATAAAAATAAATTAGTTTATTACAATTAAAATACAATACGAAATTTAGCATTTAAATTAAGCACTATTAAAATTGAAGAATAAGAGAACTATGAACAAACATTAAGAATTTCACTTATCTGAAACGGAGGCGAGGTGATGGGGGCTGGCATTGTCCACCAGACAATAAACTAAAGTTTGTCCTAAAATTTGGGAATCAAATTAGAATTATTGTGAGTGATAATCTGCCGAAAATTATCACTCGGCGCCCTTTTAAGGGAGGGCAAATCCTACCATTTTGTGCCTACGCGCACTCTTTGTCCAGCCGCGTCATTGGTCAATTACCACGCTCAAAGCTACAAAAGTTGCAGTTTTGAAATAAAATTTACGAGTCCGTTCACCCCACGTACTCGTTGACAAAACCCTTGACACCCCGTGCTGGTCCCCAGCAGAGGAATTCCAGCAACATCCTGTAAACAAGGGGGATATACAAATTACTGATTATTTGGGGGCCAACTCCATTGCCGGCCAGCCTCCCATCAGTACGAAGTGTTTCATTGGTCCCTCCAACTTCGAATTATCGAGAGTCAACTGTAGATACTTTTAATATACTGGGGCGATGTGACCCCTTTAAATTACTTCGTAACATGATAGCGTGAGGGATCACTCAGCTATTTGCCAAAAAGACATTTTGTTCCAGATAAAATAAATAAAACAGTAGATTCATTATTAAACTGTCAAAGTTCACAGACTTTTTCAGTAGAAAAGTTCTAGTTCCAAGCCCGATTGTTCTTGCCGTTGCTCCACCTACTCCGGCACTCCGTCTTTCACAAGCCTAAAAATTTCATCTCCCCTGACCCTTGAGGTGCGGCTGCCACAGCAAACTCTACCAAACGTCTTCGAAGAGAAACAAAACTCAAGAGCGAAGTAATAATCAAGATTGAAGGCGATCGAGAATCCTTGTCAACTTGCGAGCAGACCCTTTACACTCCCTGGGTTGGTCACTTATACACCTCTGATTGGTGAGCGTCACAGATCTGTATACGGCTCTCCTCACTTTAGTCCCACGCTATTGGTGCTTGAGACAATAGGCCAGCACGTCTGATCCAAACTCCGACGTGGTATCTGGTTCACCATCTGAAGGGCTATAAATCGCTTTGTCACATTGATACTGAGGGTGTGTCTTTGTCAAGACAGGCCGGCATTCCTCTTCATTCAAGTCGTTTGCAGACCACATGTGCTTGGGAAACCCAACGCAATGGATGCTGTTCACTGGAGCTTCTTTCCTATAGAACGTTGATACTAAAGATCGTCGGGATGTTGGCGAAAGAAAAGATGTGGCGACATCAAAGTCATTTTCCGAATCGGCTCACGTGTTATACCCTAGGCATGAGGAAAGAATATCCGGTCTATTTTGGGGGATAATATGCCCCATCTTCATAACTTGTGGTACCCCGTACATCAATCTTGAGAAGTATTGTTGGGGAAAGTTCTACTAATGAGCAGATGTTACAATACATTAGGATAGCTGGAATAGATTGCTGTGGTCATCAAAAGTTTAAGTTACTCACTAATACACAATAGATTTATGACCTCTTATTCTTAGTTATATAATTTTATATAATCGATTTTATTGATTTATCTATTCTACTTCTCCCAGTGAACCTAAGTTCATTTAACGCAGTAGTTTCTCTAAATATGCAAGGAATTTAAAAAACTATATTTTTTAATTTAGCATGTATAACAAAGCTTTTGGATGCAGTGGAGAAAACGGTTCATGTGTGTTGTGAGAACTGGTTACTTCCAGAAACGGATACGCCGTCAAGCCAAAAGATACGGATTTGATTTAGTGTACGGTGGTTTTAAACTTAAAACAATAATTAACCTCTCGAATTGTTTCATTACAGTTTGTATATATTCTACCTTTTTCTGTTCGGTTGTTTAATTATTCAGTTTACATCAAACTGAGGCCTAATTTTATTTTACTTCTCCGGCTGAAAGTCTGAGCTATTTAGCTAAATAAAAGGATGTATTTTAGTTCTTATATTGTCTCTTGTATGAGTATACTTATCAAAGAACTCTGCGACTACACAAATTAGTCAAAAAGGTTTCATGAGCATTCAAAAAGAGTCATAGGAATACAATGCAAGGCAGAATGATTATAAATAAACCTCCTTTGTAAATAGCACCCTGCATTTAAAACAAATGAGTAGATTACAGATTATACGAGATATGTGCTGAAAAAATTTCGAGGGAAAAAGATATTGTTTCAGTAAATTGAACAATGAAATAACCCCCGCATAACGCACAAACACACTTTAAATAATATTGAGCAAGATTTCTATGCAGTAAAATATAAAACTAAAAAAAAGCATTGGTCGTGTCCATCATTTCTAGAAAAACAGTTCTAAAATTTGACTATGTGCAGTTTCTGGTTATAAGGCCAATTATTAAATTTGGTTTATCGAGGTAGCGTTACGACACACGTTGGCCGACTTGTAGAATATTTCTCTTCATGTGTTACGATCTTTTGTTAAACACATTGTTCCATCACCTTCAACTTTACATCGTTCTAAGTACAATTCATAACTGCTCCACTTGTGACATTTAGTTAGAATATACAGGGTGACAATAATTAAATCTTGTTTTAGAAAAGGCTGTAAAAAAATTACCACTGGTTAGAATGACATGATTTTAACTTGAATAAGCATGTAGTAATGGGATTTTGTCTAGCAAAAGAAAAAATAGTTCAAAAATTGACCGATAGATGGCAATGTACTTGTCTTAAGATTCTAAATAAAATATCTGAATATAAGAAAAGTCTTAGAAGAGCAAGCAATGATAAAAACCTCCGGAAATGAGATTCAACCACGAATTTCTCAAGAAATGTTCAATAGCCATCCATCGTTTTCTCCTGTGAGCTGCAAAAGTAAAACAGTATGTTCCATAGCAGATCGAAGGGGTTATGCTGTGAATTCGCATTTAAAACTGATTCTCTCTTGCCCATACTCATCGATTTTGTGTATTCACAGAGTCTTGGAGATGAAAATGGGCTTCGACTGTCCAAAAAATGTTCAACCTTAATAAATTTTTCGCTTCCATCCGGAAAGAAAATGCAGTGCAAAATGTCCTCGTATAGGTAAGTCAGCCGGAACCAACTCTTGAACATGCGTAATTTTATAGGAATAGAACTGCAGAATGTTTCGTAAAATAGTCTGAATCATGCTGACAAGCATGTCAAAAGTTCTGCAAGTTTCCCGAGCACTACACGTTCACAAAAACTGATTGACCCTTTTTTCAATTTTGTTGCCACTTACTCCACTGACGGCAAAGTAATTGCTTCCCTCCTCAGCCATATTCCATGTCAAACGAGCCCGTATCTTCGAATTTAACAATCAGCTTCTCTAGATCATTTGCAGACATTGGACCATATCCGCTTCTAATGCCCTTTAATTCCTAGAATTTCTTCTTAAATGCACCGTTCTTGTAAAAAAATGTTTCAAAAGCGCAAAGCTCTATCCTTCAATAAGAATGTTGATAACTTTTTGGGGAACCGAGTTTTTAACAAGTGATTCAAGTTCTTCACCTATTATCTTGCTTGCAATGAGCGGTGTGTATGTCATGCATTTTAATTTGCATCTAATGATGAGTACAGCGTCCTGTATTGGTCAATTTTTGACCAGACAACTTCCCATTGATAGATATTTATTCAGATGAAACATCAGGTCATCATGACCAGTAGTTGTTTTTTGACAGCCTTTTAAAAAACGAACTTTAATTATTATTGCCCCGTATATCTGTACCTATTTCTGCAAACTGGTTCTTTTTTTCCTCTTTAGTACAAGAGCATTGGTGCTTTTTTTTTTTTTTTTTACTTTTATATAATGTGATTCGTTAACATGGTAATCAAAAAGAGCTGAGAAAGCATTCAAATTGTTTGTACATTCCGTGAGTCATTTCCTTTTTTAAATTTTCTTTTTTTCCCATGCAAAACGCCTTTTAAAGGATGTTTTTGAACTAAAAATAAATTATAGTTTGAAAAAAACTAAGAAACACGCTTTTATACTGATTCGAACTAAAAAGTAAAAAAATAATTCTTTTTTAAGAATAAAATGATTAACGAGAAAATGAATGTCATTGTGGTAAAAGCGTGGGGTGCTTTGTACTACATTTTTACATTAATTTCAGCTTTTCGGAATAGAAGTTAGAAATTATAATAATTGATAGATTTATAGAACACCCCACGCTTTTACCCCAATGACATTCATTTTCTCGTTAATCATTTTATTCTTTATTAAGAATTATTTTTTTACTTTTTAGTTCGAATCAGTATAAAAGCGTGTTTCTTAGTTTTTTTCAAACTATAATTTATTTTTCATTTTTTAGTTCGAACTACAATAAAAGCGTGTTTTTTAGTTTTTTAAACTATCATTTATTCATTGTTGAATTTATCCTTGAGTTTGATATTTGAAGCTGGAATTACGTGGCTGTGGAATTAGTCTTGCTCTTTAATGGATATTAATTAATGGGTCTGAAGTGTATTTATTCTCTCCGTTTACGAGGCCTCGGATGAGTCCCGTATCATTATATTAGATTCCGTCTCTTTTGAACAGGCCAAACAAATAAAAGTGTGTAAAGAAGAAAAAGTTCAAATTAATATTTTTTTTAATGTACCATGTTTTTATAACGCACTAAAAATTATAAAAGTCCTCCTTTTCGTTTTTGTCTCTAGCTCCTCGGAAAGTCACACAGTTTAAAATCAATTACAAAATTCCACCCGGACAGACATTAAAGAAAGCGAGTTGATAAAAACATGGTAATATTAAGTGTCGATCGTTTTTTCACTTTTTAAACGTGTTCCTTTCATGTTAATTCGTATCATCACTTCTAAACGCGTATTGCTTTATAAAAATAAAAAATATTTAGCAGTTAGAACGTTATTTTTTTCCACACATGCACGAGCCTTTTTTTTTTCAGAAAAATGTTTAGATTATGGTAAGGAAAAGCTAACAAACACCCACCCTCCACTTTCTCAGATACAGAACACTTTTTTTGCTTGTTTTATTTTCATTAACCGCGAGTGTATTTTATACTTGCAAATAATAAGCTTTAAATTCAAAACACTCTCCTTAGGGTTACACCTTATTCTATTAGTCTCTAAATCTGAAATTAGTCGCCATATCTGAAAATGGTATGTGGAACTAGTCGCCAAATTTAAAAATGATATTTGCAATAAGTCGCCAAATCTGGAAGTGGTATATTTAATTGTCGCCAAATCTGATTATCCTGATTCCTGACGATCCTGAAAAGGACAATGGAACAAAATTATGAAATTATTGTATTGTCATCGGTCCTTGACATGTGTGCGAAATTTCGAATGAATCCGATCTTTTTAAGTGGGTAAAAATCGTGTTCTAAGATTCCGTTACATGCAAGTGAAACTTATAAAAGCGTGTTAAAAATTTGGGGTATGAATGATGAAAGACTCTCTATGCTAATTTTGGTGGCAATCTGCTCACTGTTTTAGCAGCAGGATGTTGTATAGACGGGATTCTTAGTTTTTATCACACTGTTAATACACTATTCTTGTAAATCAATCTTGGCAGAAATTATGCAAAAATTTACTCTGAGTTATATTGACAAAAAGAACATTATTTTTCCTAATTGTTATACAATTTACGGTATTCTAAATACAGTACACGCGAATGAAGATATTTTTTACAATATTAAACAACGTGATATAAATATTGAAACAAGCCATTAAAAGTTATTGAAGCTTGTAGAAAACTCAAATAACAAACTACTTTTAAATATAATTACATTCAGTTAAACCCGATTTGAGAATAGCGTGTTTCTAAAGTTGTCTGCGGAGAATATGAATAAATGATTAATCAGCAAGCTTACGTAACATAATAATTATGAATAGCTTTTTTTTCTTAAAATAGATTATTAAGCTACGTAACATTGAAGAGTGAATATTAAGTACTGAAATTTTTCTTCTGGATTTTTCTCTTAAAATAACTTAATATGTTCACCTTGAAGTTTAAAAGCCATTTTGCAATCAAAAATTTTTTTAAAAAAAAATATTATAAAACAGGATTTAGCAAATCAAAAACAACTTGTATAAATGATAGAATTTAAGACTAAGATAACAGTAATTATTGCTCATTTGCATTTAGAACTTTTCCTGTGTTAGAGAAGAGATTTTATTTAAACAAAATGTTACCTTTCTCTAATTTTTTTAATTAATATATGCTATGTTTATATACTTAAAAATGTATATATAAATGTTAAAGTATATAATTTTCTCTAAACAAATTATATACAAGCTTACTTATTCTATAATTAGATGTAAATAATCCTCAACCCACACACACAGTCTTCACATATTTTTGTAAATATTTTAGAAATTCCATTCACACAAAATATTCACTGGTAATGACTTTTTTTTTGTCAATTAGTTAGAGCTGGGTTCGGCAACCTTGTAGTTGTGGTGTGCTAAACCAATTTAATAACACGATTCAGGGTGCCCTCATTTGGATATATTTGTAACAATTGGATTATCGCGGTAATGCATGTAGATTTAGGGAACAATGGTCAAAGATACAGATTTAGAATTTTATTAAAAATTAATTATGCATCCTCTTAAAGGTATTTATTATCATAAAAATATAAATACACAGTAGAACCTGGTTTTGTGGGGTTCTTTTTTATACGGTTTTATTTTTGTCAGATTTTTTCTGTGCGATCTTTTTTCATGTGGTATATGAATTTCAATGGCTTTGGCGCCACTGTAATGTTTTCTATCAGTGTACCAGTGGCGCGGAGAATGTTAGGGCCTCCCTGAAAAGAGAGAGTCAGGTTTTACCTTTAATATGTTATAAATTTGGTAAATGCGTACTTGGCGTTAGTCAGGTTTTGGGGCCCCTAGAGTCCTAACCCTCCTCCTCCCTTCCCCCCCCCCGCGAGGCGAAGGTCGCAAGGGAGGGGGAGGTGCTACACCACTGCAGTTATACATATATATGTTACCGGCAAAGTATGAAATCCGGCATTCTATTCAATGTCTAAAACTACCCGGCAATGGATGAAATGATTCGTATTTCATGCATTGCCTAAGCATTCTATAGAATGCCTAATGAGAAACCGGTAAAGTTTGAAATACAACTCCAATTTGCTTGAAATAATGTGTGGCAAGGCACAAGACTTTTAATGCGTGCCTCAGGCTCAGAATTTGTCAGTTGAACATTGTGGTTTGTTCGGCACACTGCCAAAATAGTCAATTTTAATTAAACTATTTCAACAAAAAAATTGGTTTTTCCTATGCTGCGGGAAAATGGAGGAGCAAGCTGTGGTGTAGGAAAACGAGTCATAGTCTATAGCAGGGGTCGACAACCTATGGCACACGTGTCACGTGGTACAATTCTCAGTGGAACTTTGCATGACTCAACAAATTTGTGAATTTTTGAATTGTTTCAAAATTGCCCTATTGTGTGATACGCTGGATTATATTGGTAGATTGGTTTGACATGCCCCAGCTAAAAGGTTGCCAACCCCCGATCTATAGCATGAAACAACTATTCGACGACGAGCTGGGCAAAATTCGAGTTAATGCCGCAAAAAAAAAAATTTCTTCTGAACTAAAATTTCTTACTGGAAGTTAATAACTGATGTACAAAATGCCAAAATCACTTCTAAAGGAAACCAGGGGATAATGGTTGTTGAATAGCTATGATGTGATGTTGGTAGAAAGTAAAAGTACACTCATTTAACCTGTTAAAGAAGGCGTCAGTACCCCACAGCAGTGGTCCCCAACCCCCGGTCTGTGGATCAAATGGTATCAGGCCACTCAAGGAGCATTAAATTAATTCCATTTTATTTACCGTGGTGTATTTCTCTCTTGTGTATTTCTCATCCACAGAAATCACTTTATATCTCATGTGAAATCCCTTTGTATTCATTTTTGGTGCAACTGAATTTTATTTTGAAGGCATGTTAAAATACAATTAAATTATTAAATCAGAACATCTAAAATATAAATAATCAGCAACCCACCCTCAGCGGGCCGGGGTAAAATTATCAAACGCTGACCGGTCAGGGAGATAAAAAGATTGAGAACCACTGCTATACAGTATTACGTCAAGGATTTTGAGGACGTGGTAGTTCGAGCCTAGTACCGCTGAAGACCCGGCGTATGGGGAAGCGATGCACGTTAAATCTGCCGAGTGTTCAAGCGTCCTCCCATTGGTGTGGTGTGGTAGTTAGGAGAGAGAGTACCATCTCATGTGTCGTCCTCGTCACTTGACCATGGTTCAAAATTACGAGGTCTGTCTCCAAAAGACCTCGAGTAGCTGAACACAGTGCGATGTAAATATTCACTCATTCACATTGAGGGCATTCACTTGAGGACGCGATAGAATTCTGAAAAACTTCCAACCAAATGCAAAAGTATTACACGTTATAATATTTAACTGTACATCCACCTTTGTGAACCTTGCCAAAAAAAGCAGAGAATTATTTTTTTAAAAAGGCATTGCTGTGAAACCTGCGATTTTTTCCCCGAATGCCAATGTAATTGGCACTTGTAATGAGTGGGAAAGTATGGTTTCTATTGACTTGGAACTTCTAAAGGAATTTTTAAATAAGTATATGCGAAATCACAATTTATGTACAATGTACCCTAAGAACTTGCTTAGAATTAAAGATATTCCTGACCACACACGAAATTTCTCTCCTGTCTGTTGCAATTGCTCAGTCCAATGGAAGCGGCCAAGGATTCCTCAAATGTATGTGTAAAATAAAGTACCAATATAAGAATTGTCTTTGAGTGGAAAATGTAACAAAATATAATTCATAATGTCATAAAGCCTACCATGTTACAACAAGTAATTTCTTACTTTTTGTGTGAAAATTTTGTTTTCTTTAATAAGAAAGACATAAATTTTGTTTAGTACAACTTTCATTTTCCTTTAAGTGTTTTGAATAATTTTTTTAAATGGCTCTCTTATTATTTTCTCAAATAACATTTGTATTTTTAGGAATGTACTTCATTGATATAATAGCCTTATCATTACCTTTTTTCATACTTTGCCTAAATAGCTTTTTTTGGTCATTCTATAGAATATCTAGGCATTCTACACAATGCTTAGGTAAAGTATGTAATAGATTTCATATTTCATACTTTGCCAAAAAACGTGAGGCATTCTACAGAAAGCCGACATTTCATACTTTGCCGGTAACATATACACTCAAGAGCCAAAACATTATGACCACCCCTACATTTTACAATGAACTCGCCTGGATGACGTGAAAGTCACATGATCAGTAGGAAGTGGAATTTAACTGCTGCTGGAGAGTCTGAAGAATCATTCTTTCACTTACTTCTGTGTATGAAGGGAAAGGCTGCGGATCTAAGCGACTTTGATAGAGGGCAGATTGTGTAATGGCTCGAAGGCTCGGAACAAGTATTTCCGAAACTGCACGACTCATGGGTTGTTCGTGATCTACAGTTGTTAGTACTTATGCAAAGTGGATGAATGACGGTGAAGCCAGAAGTAGACGACATAGTGTTGGACGTCCACACACTATCAAAGAAAAAGGTCGTCGAAGACTGTCTCGCATGGTGAACCAAAACCGGAGCCAGATAGTGGCTCAGCTGGCAGCCCAATACAATGCAGGGCCAATTAGAATAGTATCGGAGCACACTGTTCAGCAGACACTGTTGGATATGGGGCTACGCAGCAAACGTCCCACTCGTGTGCCTTTGCTGACCAAGCGTCATCGCCAACTGCGCCGGGCCCGGACACATCGCGACTGGTCCATGGATCAGTGGGAGAGAGTTGCCTGGTCAGATGAATCATGGTTTGTCATTCATCACGCCAATGACCGTGTCAGAATACGCCGTCTTCCAGGCGAACAGTTGCTCCCTCAATGTACAGTTGGTCATACACAGGCCGTTGGTGGCGGTATTATGCTTTGGGGGACGTTCTCTTGGGCGTCTCTGGGACCCGTGGCTGTGGTAGAGCAGACCATGAATGCTACAGGGTATCTGAACATCATTGCGGACCAGTTGCACCCTTACATGCCCTCTGTTTTTCCAGCTGGAAATGGAATGTTTCAACAGGACAACGCCCCGTGTCACATGGCTAAAATTGTGTTGGAGTGGTTCCAGGAACATGATGCTGAATTCCAGTTAATGTCCTGGTCACTTAACTCACCGGATCTCAATCCGATAGAACACATTTGGGATGTCATGGGACGGCAGCTCAGAGTTCGAAGACCACCAATTCGCAATATCTCAGATTTGCGTGACTGTTGCTTAAACATCTGGTACAATCTGTCTCCGGCCATCTACCAAGGACGTGTGGCATCCATGCCAAGGCGGGTTGAAGCTGTGTTGCGCGCCAAAGGTGGGTCAACTCGTTATTGACAGGTGGTCATAATGTTTTGGCTCTTGAGTGTATATATATAGATAGATAGATAGATAGATAGATAGATCATTCCAGTTCTTTACATGTTTGCTTAAACAACTGGAGGAAGTAGCCAGGAGTTTTTGACTGAATAATCAGAAGATGGTATCTAAGAGCTACATTTTACAATTGGAGTCCAAAATTTCAGACACTTTTCAAAATTTCCAAATTTGCTCTATAAAAAAGGAATTGCTGTATGAAGTACAAATATTTATAAAAACACTTAAAAGTAAATTTAATACTAAATAGAAACAGAGAACGACGGAATCGAAATAATTTTAATATTCAAAACATACGTCGCATAAACAGTATAAAAAGTTATATCATAAGCCATACTACGATACTAGATGCAATTTTTTGGTTCATTTATATTTATTTTAGTTCACTAATTAGTTTAGTTTCTAGTTCATTAAAATTTAATTTCAATCGTTTATATTTTATTTTTGATTACTTCTCCAGAGCGATGTTTCATTGAGCTGACATTCTTGTTTTATTATTACATAGTACTGATATATAGTTATAGCTTCAATAAAATGCTCTTTCCCATTTCATGGAAATTTTATTTGTACGATTTTTAATGGTGCACATATTCGCTGTAGGATTTAAGCCATGGTTGTTTTCTAAACAATGGACTCATTAAACTTCCTAAGTATTAATCCATTACTTGTGCATATTTTTGCTGAGTGGAAAGTAGGTAAATCTTACTGGAAAATGTATGGATCATTAAAAGAAAAAGATCACGAAGAGAAGGAAGTAGTTTTGACTCTACAATTGTATCGGTATAACTTTTAGCATCCCAAGTGTTCTGAATCACCCATACCATCTTACACAATCTCCTAACAAACACTAAAATGCCAAAGAAATTATACTCCCATCTAATATCACGTAGGTCACCCCCCCCCCAGGCATACAAAACTGTCCCCACAAGGTGTGGCATGGACACCATAAATGTGTGAAGGTATCCTGGCAACAATTTTCAGCATGACGCAAGTCAATGTAGATACGTCATGCATATATTCATGTCTGAAAATTTAGGTGCCTAACGAAGGACGCTGAAGTCTAAATTATGTTCATAGGGCCACTTGGTAGAAATTTCCGACATGTGTGTTGTAATATTCTCCAGTTAGAAATGATAAATCCTTTAGAATATGCATAGGTTATTAATGGATGTGAATTTTCAGAGAGAATGTTTACGCTTTGGTCATAGTCATTTGTGCTCATCAGGAGTTTCAAATCATGCCAACAACACCCTCCTTATTTCTCCTTATTTCATGATAGACGTTCCACCAACTTGAATACTTAGTCGCCTATTGATCTTCGGGATCCATGGCTTCATCGGATATTCTCCATACCTGCGCACATCCATCAGCCTAATACAACTGAAAAAGAGACTCCTAAAATTAAACAACACGTTTCCAATCAACAACAATACAATGACGTTTCTGGCGAAGTTTATAGTTTCACGCTTTGTAATAATCAAAGGAGAGAAAGAGGGCATTTTGTTACAAAAGCTTTTTTGAGAGGGACTTTTGTACAGTTCGTTTGGTGATATTTGTTAATGCAGCAACATTGAAATCTTAACAATTTCAAAAGATGTTTCCTGTCTATTTTGGGAGAGGGATCTGATCAGCCGTCAATGATGTGGTTCCTTCAGGATTTTTTTCTGCCTGCGCCTCTTCTGAAGTGTTGATGATTTCCTGTATTCTGATAGTCACTTAAATCATGATCTTCTGCCACTATAGAAGCAGAAACCGATCTGACATCAGTCTCAGCTCTCTATTGTCTTATACAGACGATGCTGATCTCATTGAGTTAAGTTGATTGATTTTCTGTTTCTCCGGTATTTGCATAGACATGCCTGTATGCCAGTTTTTCTGGTACTTCAGTTTATGTATCCGCATCATTTTACTCAAATAAGATGCTTTATATTTACATAGCTCAATTTTCTATCGATGCACCAACTCCCCTGTTTGAAACGTAGTAGGATTCAAAAGTTCCCGGACTGAGTCTATAAATTTAAAAATATTACCAATTAAACTGCTAAAACACTTCCTCCTTTGAAATAAGACCCTTGAGTAACAATACACTTTTCCAAGGCTTGTAAAGGTCATCGAAACATTTCTGGAATACATTTTAAGCCATGTCCTTTAATTCAGCCTGTGATGCCCTTTTAACTTCATCTTCAGATTGATCTTTGCTTAACATGCGGGGAATGATGTATTGACACACCTTATATGTACGTTAAGTCCCTCAGTCAGTATCCCGAACCAACCTGAATAGAACCCGTTACACTTTTGCCAGAAAGCATCCTTGCCTTTCCCACCCCAATAAAATAACTATTTAGGTAACATTGCATTGGGCCATTACTCTAATGTCACCACATGGTTCTTACATCAAACATTTGGGATTTACGCCACTCGATAGCAAGGTAACTTCGGGCCACCAACTATCAATGGGCTCAGCACCTGGTCGGCTTCAGACATTTGTCCCATGCCTGACCATACCTGAAGGAACCCAATTATAAATTAACCGCTCCCCTTACAAATTTTTTTGAAAAAAAGCTGCAAAAAAATCATCACATGTTTTTTACTTTATTATTAAATACAATGAAACGAAACAAAACAAAATATGTTGGTTTTAAGTTGAATTTTTAATTTTTTATAGGTGTAAAAGCATTTAGTTTTAATATTAGTTTACTATCCCGAGTTATCTTGGGCAAACGGGGAAAAGTTAAATATTAGTCTTTGTATGATTGTTTTTGAAACAAGGGACAACACAAAATGATATCTGACATTCTGTATACCGATATCTTGTCTCTTTTCTTACTGGCTTACCTCTGGAATCTATTTTACTGGAGCACAGAGAACATTGCCTCGTTGGGTTTGATTTTTTTTTCAGCAGCAGGAATAACATCTGGAAAATGCCCAGAGATTAACCTGAGTGGTGAAGGACTAATGCTGGGTCTTCCAGGTGTGGCATCAAACTCGTCACGATGATTTTCTGACATTAGTTTTTCAATCAGTTCCATTCTAAATTGCTTAGGTGATCGCCTGAACACCTCCTACTACCCTACGCTATCCCTTTTGTCATTGTAATCAACTACACATTTAGACCTGGACTTTGTCTCTCCCCATTTATTTGTCTCATCCTGCATTTCAATTGTATGTATTGTGGAAATAAGACTAACATCCTTCTTATTTTTTTCCATTTCATTACAGTTACTTTCCCTCTCTGATACCCAATAAATTCTCTTTTTATTTAAAATTTTTTTGTCTTTAGATCTCAAGGTAAATCTTTTCTATTCAATTGGAATATTCCACACATCAGTCTTCCTTTTGACTAGCGAATCAGCCCAACCTGACGATAATATACAAGTTATAAAAATTGCTATAAAAAGTTATAAAAATTGCCCAAACTGCCAATCAAAGCTGAATATTTCTTTTCATTTCCTACAGGCTAAAACCGTCATAAAACTAATCGTACTGACAAATTCTGCTTCGCCCGAGTTTTCTCGGGATAATAATTAACTGCAATATATACGAACGCGAGATAACTCCGGATAATCAGGCAAGTGGTTAACTTTCTGACTTTTGCATTTGCCCCTTTTAAGCAACATCTAAAAAACCTTATCATCGCACATAAATAAATTCGTTATGTGAACTTATACACTGTTTCACAGCCGGTACATACGATGTGACATATGAACTCATCTTAAAATTTTCATATTTTTTATTTATTTGTTTTATTCCTGCCTGACCTCGAAGTATGTTTTGTTTTTCTCAAAAATTGCAATTTAAATAGTAAATGGTCACTACTTTTGACGCACGATGAATATACTCTCCAATGCATAAAACTCTGCAACTTCTCCACGACGTGTATAAACGTCAGTCACAGTTAACAGGTTAAAAAGGACTTATGTTGCATAATGCACGCTTAAGACATAGAGTCTGAACTTAATTTGTATAACTTGGGAAGTTTCAGATTTCTCAAAAAAGAAGTCAAATTCGTACAAAACTTGCCAGAATTTTAAGATATTCTATTACATAACGACAGGAATCCGCAAAACTCTTTGAGTGATAAAATTGTGAAATAACAATAACCTCTCTCTCTCTCTCTTTCTTTCTCTCTTTCCCAGCTTATTGTTATAATTAATACATCTGTTGTATTAATAACTACATATAATTTGCAATTAAAATAATTTAAATATATATATATACAGACATTTTCCTTATTATACTTTAGAGATTCCTTGAGAATTTTTATGATGAATATAGACAGCACTTTTTAAAATTATTTCTTTATCTCTCCTCCCCATGAGACCACTTGTAACTCTAATTAAAATTCTGTGGCTTATGATGATAAAAGAAGAGCGGCAAGAAACAACTGTCTTAAGTGAATAATTTATAAGCGCAAGCAGAGGTTCTTTTTATTATTTGCTATGAAAGGTAAAAATTAAAACTAAACGATTAAACGGTGTCTTAATTATTATCAAAAGCGTTAATTTATAAATGTTAAAAAGATAATAATTAGAGAGACTATATGCATGCATTATACATACACGTATACTTTTTACCACGTTATATGTATTATAAAAATAATGTTATTTGTTGTATATAACAGTGATGCTAACATAATAAATTCAAAAAAGGAATGTAATTGTTTTGATATACACTCGTACTTTACTCTGAACATTTTCAAAATAAAATAACACTTAATTTCCAAAAATAATTTGACTAATGTTGGATAAATTTTTCGTAGCATATCTGTGATTATTTGAAGCAAGCATCATTGTGTGGCAAAACCACGACTATTTTCTTCAAGCGAATTACTACAGATATTCTAGGCACGCACACTTTTCCTCTCAGAGATAGACAAATAACAAGGTAAACTACATAATTGTAGAAACCTATATCATTAGTGATCTCTAAAGCCAGTTTAAATTGAGGCTTCGTGATAAGTATAAAGTACGCTCGGTTGCGTTTTTTTTTTTTTTTTTGCAATGAAATACAATTTGGCAGGAATTTTTAAGTCATAGCGAAAAAAAACTGTTTATTTCCCATTGCTGAAAATTAAAATCCGATATATATATATATATATATATATCGGATTTTAATTTTCAGCAATGGGAAATAAACAGTTTTTTTTAGTCTTAGGATGCTTAGGATTTATTAGTCTTCTTTTGAATTATTTACTGCTATATATATATATATATATATATATATATATATTGGATACCCTCATATATATGTATATATTGGTCCATACACTCAGGGACAAAAAAATTAGCGCGCTAAGAAATAATTGCAGGATCGTAACGAAACTTGGCATGAAGGTACATGTCGGGGAGATATGCAAATGATTAGAAATGCAGCGTGATTTCGCATAATGTATAGTCGGTAGAGGGCGTTTAACGTCGTACTTCGTGGAGTATAAAACAGGTAACTAAAGCTTGTTTGAGCCGCCCATCCGGTATAGTGGTCAGTGAAGCTGACTGCGTTGCCGCAGGGACTGGGTTCGAATCCCGGAGAAGGCATGGATGTTTGTGTTGTAATCCTTTCTTCTGTCTGTGTTGTTTACCCCCGTGTTATACGTTCGGTGGTGCACGGGGTTTATAAATGTTTTTAAAAAAAAGCTTGTTTGTGTGTGTGAGTGTGCTGCATCGTTTACAAAGGAAGCGCTGAGGTAGACATGCCATTACACCGTTTTCGAAGACACTATGAGCAGCTGTCACAGTTTGAGAGGTTGAGAATCATCGGCATGATGGAAGCTGGGGGGTCAGCTACCACCACATGTGTTGCCACTCATGCAACGGCTCCCAGGAGCCATTTTTCAACAAGACAATGCTCGGGCTCACCCGGCAAGGGTGTCACAAGACTGAACCTACACTGTTACTATCCTTACTTGGCCTGCCGGATCCCCAGATTTGTCTCCAATCGAGCATATCTGGGATTATTTGGGATGGTGAGTTGGGCATCCCACGAGTTTGAACGAACTAGAGGCAAGGTTGCAGCAAATATGGAACGAAATGTCTCAAGACATCATATAGAACTTGTATGCCTCAATGCCCGATCGTATCGCATCGTGCATTCGCGCTAGAGGGGGTTCAACATGGTATAAAATCTTCCGTTCTTTTGCCTTTTTCTCTGAAATAAGTAACCCTTTTTCTTTGATTTTCTAATCATTTACATAAATCAAAGTAGTCATTACGTAAGTAAAATTTCGTTTCATTTTGACGACTCCTATTTGGTGCACTAATTTTTTTGTCCATGAGTGTATATATATACGAGGGTTGGGGCATAAGTCATGGCAACTATTTTTTTCTTGTAGATATGTGAACGGATCACAATTTTATATGAGTCTTGTGGAAGCTCTGCAGGCATTGTGTGTATGCAGAACAACTGATGGCTCTGTGATAGCTGGTAGTAGTGCAACGAGGTCTGCGAAATCAGTCAGCTGATGAGTGTCGTGTGAGATGGAATGTCACAGTGAATTTGTGGAAGCCCTTGGGAAAAATGCCCTACCATACCGTACAGTAGCACGGTGGGTAGGAAAGTTTCAGCAAGGACGTGTGTCAGCCAGTGATGAGCAATGTTCGGGACGACCGCTCAGTGTGCGGACCGACTTGGCACGTGCTGTCATCAAGCAGCTCATGGATGAAGACAGACGATGGACGCTACTGGAGTTAGAGAGGGCAAGTGGTCGAGAAACGCACAAAAAACGTATCTTCATGTCAACTTTATGTTGTCATTCTTTTGTACCGTGAAGGCCATATTGCCCTGTATACTGCTGTAATAAATTAGTGTTACGATATTTCAGTGTTATTCATTGTCCACACGTGTAGTTAACACCTTGTCCTTTCGTCTGTATATGTCACATTTTCCAACCGGACTGGTATCTTCAAGAAAAAAAATAGTTGCCATGACTTTTGTCCCAACCCTCGTATATTGTGCTTGTTAATTGAACTTTTTTACAGGTGTGGGAATAAAATGTGATCATGAATGTTTTCCCTGGTTGTAGATAAATAAATTATAGATAGGATTACAGATGGATTGAAGGGAGTATTATAAGATTATTTCGAATACCAAGTTCTTTTATGTGAGAATAAGCATTATCGTCACGATATACACTGAAGTGGAACTCATTCGGGAAGAGCACGTTGCTTCAATCATCTCGTTCCCCTTTCTTAGATGCTCCTTTACCCACCTACTATGGATTGTACAGTGATCTTCGATCAACGAAACATAAACCATAGATCTGGGAATATTCAGATTCATAAAGTGAAGTCGGTTTCGAACAGTTTGATTCGATACTTTGGTACCAGTAGACCTCTGAAGATACCGTTGCACTAAATTGGCGTTCGTATATAGAGTGCGGTTCTTCTGATCATTAGTGTTAAATGCGTGTCCTCATTTTGTGTTGTTGATGGAAGACAAACTGGTCCCTATCTTCGGTGAACGTTGCCAATTTCCAAAAACCGATATCATAGCATGGAAATGATACTTTTCTGGACTTGGAAAATTTTGAAACGCTTCCTCTAATACTTATTGCGCTTGACTCTTCTAAACGACCGATGACTATTTAGGGTACCGATTTATTTAGATCATGTTACTGATGTATGGTATTAAGCGTTACAAAACACTCAAAGCGTGTTGTTTTTATTCTACTGCAAAAGAAATGCTAAACACACACACACAGGGGTAGCTTTTCACTTCTTATCTAGTTTTCTGCGTCACAGATGAAATTTGTGTACTCCCAACTTTGTAAGCGTTATAACTTTCATTTACAGCACTCTTCTGTTTCATTTTTGTTGAAAAAAGTTGCCGATTATTCGATTGTTTCATACCAATTTCACAATATCCTCTTACTATTCCGAGATTACCTTATTATAGATAATAATAAATTCAATCACAGTAATATAACAATTTGAATTTTTAAAGATAGATTTAGAAAGAAAATTCTATCAAATTGTACAAACAATTAATAAATTCTCTCTTTTAAAGAAAGAAATTACATGAGGTAATCCAGAGAGAGTTGGTTGTCAATAATAAACCCATAATCAGTACACAACTTCAATAGCTCTAAGTTATTAATTTTAAGGATAGATTTCCTCCGCTAAACACCGTACCATCACGAGCTGTACACCTGAATAAAATAGAATAATTTTATCAGGTGAAGTTATGAGTTGAAGTTTTTTGAGTTGGCCTTCCTTGTGTGATGGCAACAGCAAGGTCGCTTGGAAAAGTGTTTAAATTAAAAAAATTTCTGAGTTTCAAGTCTAACTTTGGTAACTGTTCCACAAAGTAGGTGCGAAAGGTCTAAGTAAGTGTAAATCTCCATACCCACAGTGAACCCTGGTAACGTCTTTGACAGCGAAGAGATCTACTGCTTTCGGCATGCAGCAACATTTTAAATATACAAACCAAGCTAGACCTTGCCCAACAATTTCTTAAGAGCCAATTGCCTCAAAGCAGCTTAAAGTTTCTTGCACTCGAGACCATCCATAACCTTTATCCTGGGCGGTTATGTGTTTATATACCAATGCAGAGGCGGATTAAAGTAGTTGGAGGCCCCTGGCGGTAAAAGGTTTGAGGCCCATAGGCTCACGAGTCGAGCCACTAAAATAGTGAAAAGAGTCACTTACTTAAAATTCACAAAATAAAATGTATTGATTACAATAAAACTCATTGGCTAAAGAAAAATCTTCTGTATAAAAAAAAATTAAAAGCTTACAGTTTGATTTCTCTTTGGGAAATTCATCAATTATTTTTACTATATCCATTTTGCCCAAAACATATTTTATTCTGTATATAATATGGCCATTTCTGTATATATATTTGGGCTTGGGGCCCAAACCTGAGTTTGCAGGGGGGCACTAATATTCTTTGTTACGCCACTGGTGGAATCCATCAAGCTTGGGGCCCCTCCCGGTGCTGGGGGCCCCTGGCGGCCGCCAGGTCCGACACCCGCTTAATCCGCCTCTGTACCGATGATTCTTTGACTGAACTCTTACTGAATGTGGGAGCAGGAATGTATTCTTCCATCTTTTCTTTTTATGTGCCTGTAGAAAATCAAAAAAAAAACCACCTTAGACGAGGAGGCTATGGCTATTTATGTGACACTGGAGCAACTTGTAACAAGACACCTCTTCAATAAAGGTAGTTATTCTGTCGAACGCCTAAGTTATCTTATTAAGAAGAAACGACCCAGGAAAATTCTCCTGGACTCGTTCAATCCTTCCTAGTTTTTAATTTTTAACGTATATACTTCTAATTTTTTTTTACTTTTGTTTTTTCATTCACTCACAATTGTTTAGTTTCACATTACCTCGACAAAAGCCGTTGCGCAGTGCACTAAGCACCCGCTGCACTTCAATTCTTAACTGCAGCAAAGCCGAGCGCGGTCAATGCGAATGAGGGTGACCACTTCGCAAACCCGCCGACTGCTTTTTTCTACTTAAAATTTTTCACCCCTTCTGAACATTGCGTCACAACACTCCACTCTACACACACACACACATAGGCAGCCACTCTGAGCCATTATCTTCACTCCACATCAACCAATAGGAAGACTTCTCTCTCCCAGTTTCCAACTGCCTAAAGACTTTTTGCAACCTAGATCTGCGCCTCGGCCTACCGGCTTGCCACCGCTCGTCCAATAGCAATGTGACACAACCCCAGCAAGATAGTTCAACGTTAGCAGGTCATCTAGCAGAACTTTTTAAACCAGATACGGGATTGAGAATTCCTAGAAACCCATATACCCGGAAAAAATTTCGTAGATTCATAGACTCTAAAGTTGCCATTCAGGCTGTCGGATCTGGCGAAATGCCCATCTCTAAGAATATCCTAGATTGAAAGGTTCTTCTTCAGTTTGAGGATAGAAGGACAACAAACAACCTTCAGTGGATCCCAGGACATTACGATGTTTAGGGAAACGAAAGGGCAGATTTTCTGGCTAAGAAGGGAACTCAAATTATTCAACGGCCAAATACTTAAAAGTCCTTTCATTCCTCAAAAATTTACATCCAAAATCTTATGAGGCAAACTCGGAAAACATCGGTCACTTCTCGTATTTCTGTAAGAAGTTGGAGGAATAGCTTAGACCGAGATATCTAGTATAAACACCGTGAAAAAGCTATAGCGGAATTTAGACTTGTGGTGGGTCATAACTGCCTAGCGGATCACCTCTTCCATATCGGTATTTTTGAGAGTCCAAATTGCTCACTGTGTAAGAAAGACGAAGTCATGGACAGGAACTATTTGTTGGAATGCTAGGCTCTGCGCAGAGACTCCGGATTAAAAAAAGATATTGGAGTGCTAGACATCTGCTGATTGGACATTGACTTTTTTCTATTGCTTTTATTTTTTTGTGCGCTTCTTGTCTCATTTAAGAGTTTGTTATTTTCTTATGCCATTGAAAAATGTCTTTTAAAGATAAGATTTTATGTACATATATATACATATAAGAAATTGAAATAGGCAAAACAAATTCGAGATAAGAAAATGGTGGCGAAGGGGAGAATAAAAATTATCCTCAAGCAAGAAATATGATACATTGAAACAGAGAGAAAATCAATTTCTGTATAAAACGTAAGCGATTGATAGTTTTCTTGTACTTTAACAGGAAAGACAAATGCTTGAAAATAAATCAGAACAGATGCACTAAACAACACAGAAATAACATGAACGCTTTCTTCGCTTATTTGGATGTTTTTTTTTTTGTTATTTATGAATACAACAGAAGACATTAAAAGGACTAAAAACTTAAAGAAAAAAAATGCTTCGAAAGCATGGTTATAATTACAAAAGTAAAAGCCACATTTATTCATATAAAAATTTTAATGTCCAGACTTAAAATTCATCATTAATGAAAATTTCAAAAAGCTTAGTATTTTGGATACTCAATCAAAATTTAATTCCTCATTGTAATATGTACAGTGGAAAAATGTATATTTCGTATTTTTTTTATATTTTGAAACAGTTTTGTGATTGGAAATAAATAATAAAAAAGTAGTTTTAATAATACTATAAAAGGCAATAATTTTTGCAATCTCTTGCAGTTTAAAAAATAATTTTTATTAAAGATCATACAGATACATCCCAGTAAAAAACTATTTTTTTAATATCACAATCCCTCTGAAAAGATTCAGAGATTAGTACAGCTAAATTACAGACAGTATTGATTATTAAAAAAAGAACATTTAAGTATTGTAATATATTGAGCAAATGAAAAATAAAAATAGCAGTAAACTTTTGGTCAAACATTAAAAATAGTTTAAGAAGCAAGGTAAGTTCTCACATATACAAACAAGTAAAAATTGCTATTCACATTTGGCATCATGAAATGATCACCCATTTTCTGAAATACTACCAATAAAAAATGCATCTTTTATATTGATTGAGCAAACAGATTAAAAGAGTTATACAACAAGATACTGCACTTTGTCCAGCTTTCATGTATTTAAACTCTTTTTAAGATAAAGAATAAAAAAAATGTATTTAAAGGGGCAGATAAAAATATAAAGAGAAAGCTTTATAGTATTATTCCTTTAAATGTTAAGAATATAACTATGTATTAAACAGAAACATTACAAATGATTCCCAATTTTACAACTGCTATAATTTTTAAAAAATGAGAAGTGATAAGAAAATGGTATAATATAAAAATAAGGGATATTTTTAAAACCAAACTAAATCTTTTATATACTGACTAAACCAAATTAAAAAAATAATGTCCACTAAATTATACACTGCAGATACAATTCTGTATGTAGAATCAAACATAGTGTATTCATCTAATTGTAGAATTAATCCAATAGCATGTTACTCGAACAGTTTTTTTTTAATCAATGACTAGACTATAAATATATACATCAGTTATCAAACTCATTAAATCTTCAAGATTTCAAATCAGAAATAGTTAAATACTTGTAAAAACAGAACTTTTACACTTTTTAATTACATAAAACTAAATGCAAATATAATACATATATATTACTGTTAAATTTTGTAACAAGAAAAATATGGCAACTAAATTATAGCTTTTCAAAGAGTCTGAATTAAAGAAAAATTTTTAATGACTAGTCATTCATTTTGAATGCAACTCATAAAATACATTGATCAACTGTTCTTATCCTTCAATACTTAAAAAAAATCAGGTATTTTTTTTATTCTCAAACAATATTTTAATGATTATGATCCCACATTTGATTTAAAAAGCACATAAAAGATTATTTTATTATTTAAATTATCACTTTTACAATGTTTTATATCAGAACATTTCATTTTGCATTTATATCAAAACAGGAATGCAATTACAAATAGAAAACAACATAAATTGTATTTTTTTAAATTTCACATAAAATTGAATTTTCTAACATTAAATCTGTTAATTTATTTTCTGCCCTAAGACATCTTGGGGTGTACTTTAACGCTAATACTCAGTTTTGCTTTATTTAAAAAGGATATAATTTTGACCAAAGTTTACAGAAAAATAAGTATTCAAGAATAAAATTAATATTAAAATCACAATGGCAAAATCGAAAACTTATGAAAACTGACTAACACTTAAGTAGAAAATTGATTTACAAACTTCAGTATCACATTGAGAAGAACTTTTGCACTGAAAAAATATAATCATCACAAATTTACTCAATGAGATATAACAGGACACTAAGACAATTTTAAAATAACCATACTACATTTAAAAATTCGATCAATTATTCAGAAGGAAAAAAAAAGAATATTTACTTTCATAAGATCATCTTGCAATTAAAGAAATTTACATAATGAATATAAAAAAAAGTTCTAAAAATGCTAGATTTACTTCTGAACGATTATAGGTATCATTTATTAATCAAAATGTTTCAACATCAAAATTGCAATAAGAATATATCATACAAATATTTAAAGATAACTAGCAATATCACATAGTCAAAAAAATCTGAAATCTTAAAATCTACTTTATGAAAAAATTACCCTGGTACAAGATGAAATATATTTTAAAGATCTGGCACAGCTAGAAAAATACAGCACATCAGCCAGGATAAAAATGAATATTGCAATTACAAAACATCAACTTGTATATAACAAATTACAACATTTTCATAAAAATATCTATAAACTCAACAAGTTATATAACTTTTATATTTGTTGGACAAAATTAACGTGTCCCAAAAACGCAGTGTGTAAAACACAGCAACATATTTGATGAAGTACCAGGAGTATCACTTTATATATTCTAAAATATTTTTTATATACAAAAACTACATATTACTCCTTGAAGAACATTTCAATAAAGATCTTAACCACAAGAGAAGCCTAACTTAAAGTCAATTTCAAATTAGGTCCATGTTTAACCTTGTGTTCTTCAAATAAAGCTGTTAAACTGTCAATATACTTCTGATGCAAGTTTTTTATGTCCTCATCAGTTGGTTCAAGTATTTTTTCAACATCGATAGGTTTTCCAACTAAAAAAAATATATGTATATAATAAAACACAGCTGAATTATATTGATAGGACACAAAAATCAATGTTTTCTTGCCAAGTCTTTTTAAAGCAAGGTATGAAACAATATTATAGTTTTTAATTAGTTGAAACATGAATGAATTTTCTTAATAATAAAATATATCCTTAAATTATAACAAAAATGTATAAATTTGCAGCATATAGAATAGAAAAGTAAATAAAAAAATGTACATCAAAGATTGCTTAAAGATTGTAACTTTAAAATTGAAAATTAAAATAAGATTCTTTTTTATTTTCGCATTTTATTAAGTATTATGCTTAGTTATAAGCAATAAAAAAAATGTGCTTTTTTTTTAACATTTTGGGCACAAAAATTGACTGCTTAAGGGGTTAAGAAGCTTAACACTGGATGCGAATTCAGTAAAAAGGCGTATGGAAAAAATAAGCGAACATGTAGAAAACATTGTGGTCTCAGAAATGAAAAATTGCAAGTTTTCTATCCAACTTTATGAAGCCACTTTTGGGAATTCACTTATTTAGGGCTTATGTGAGATATTTTAGTAATAAAAATGTCAGATTATCGAAGAATTTTTATTTGCTAAATATCCTGAAATTGACATAAAAGAAACAAAAATATATAAGAGTGTGGAAGAATACTTGAAAAAGCATGAAACTTCAACAAATAAATGCAGTAGTGCATTGTAGACAGCTACCAATGTTAAGTAACTTTACTGAAGGAAAAAGTATTTGGTATAAGTGCTATTCATTGTGTCTTCCACAGAACTCATAATGTAGCAAAATACCTCAGTAACGATCTTCATAATACATTACAGTTGTGAATTAAATCAATTAATCTGAGCAAAGCCTCTTAAATCATCAAACTTCTCGGGGAAAAGGTTAAACTATCAAATCAATTATTATTACACACCGAAATATGATGGCTGTCAAGAGGTGCATGTTTACAAAGACTTGTTGAATTGATTGAAATAATTATAGAATTTCTTACAGAAATTAATCCGGCATGAAGTGATGAATTGAAAAAAAATAAAAACAATATTTTTTATTTGGCAGATATATTTGCAAAGTTCAATGGTATTCAAACACGTCTCTAAGGAAAGAATATTACATTAATTCAAGTGTGGACAATTATTTTAAGCTTTCAAGTTAAATAACATTAGTCTAAGTCTTCATTGTCAAGAAAAGATTTTCAATACTTTTCAAATTTACGACAACTGGATGTAAGCGAAAAAGAATTGGAAATATATACTAATCATCTTAAAAAATTAAGCAAAGATTTCAAATTACGCTTTGGAGATACTGAAAATATGGATATCCCAGAATAGATTGAGTCACTTTCTGAGCTCATGCTGAAAATATCGACAATCACTTGCAAAACGAAGTCACTGAATTATTAGTTAACCTAGAAGCAAAGATGTTTTCCACTAATTTAACGGCGAGTAAATTTTGGACGAATATAAACATTACGCATAAATATCCAAGGCTTTATAATGCGATATTTTCCTTTTTAATTGCATTCTCAAGCTCTTAAAAGGTTGAATCTGGCTTCAGTCATGTTAATTCTATTTTAGCAAAGAAGATAAATAAATTTAATGTGGAGCTCTCCAAAGCGATTTAAGACTGAAACAAACATATTTTGAGTCAAACATTGCTAATTTAGCTAAACGTTGACAAGCACATACTTCACACTGATTTTTTTTAAAAAATCATTTTGTCAATATAAAACAAAACATTTAAGAAATAGTTTTTTTATCATTTTTATAGAGGGAGTCAATAAGAGAATTTCAATGATCAAAAAAGATGGGTAGCCCCTGCCCTAACCCGAATAACTCCATTTGTAGTTCCGTAGAAGCTTCAGATATTTCTACTAAATGCTGCTCAAAAACAACTTTTATAGCAAAAATATGTTTGTAAAAATCTGAAAATCTTTCAGTATATTCTTCTATTGAAGAATACAACATACCAACAAATTCGTTAAATGCTTTGTCTTCACAATTATGCTCATTTAACATTTTCTTCTCTCTCGCCTTTCGGAGAAGTGATCTACAAAATATCCGAGCAAGAGGCTGTTTTGAAAAACGTTATTTTTATCAAAATTTTACGATCTTTTGCCTTATTTATACACACACATGCTTCATTTTTATACATCCAAGTAAACATTTAATTTCTTTTGTCTTGTCCTGATATTAAACAAAAAGGCAATGTTTCTGCAAAATGCTTCATGTAATAAATCTCAACAAAGTTTCAGAATTTGTTGATAAAGAGTTAAAAGTTTTATCAAAGCCAGTCCTTTCGATAACCACCAAAACCTGCAGCAATACTGTGGATCAACGCTAAGTTTTTCGTTTACAGTTAGCATTTGCCGAAATTTATAATGATCCACTGCATTTACAAGAATATACAGCTTACACTTGTAACAACTCAATTTAGAGCGTTTTAAAAAATACGATTTTTTGCTCAATTCTGTTGATGCAAAATGTAGTGAAATGTGTGATAAATTCTTAAGTTGTTCTTTAATAAACCAAAGAATAATCTGATGCCTCTGATGGAAGATGAACCATCAGTAGAAACACTGACTAAATTTCTAACATTTAACTGTAATCGATAACACATATTTATGTAAAGTTTCTGAAAACGTCAACACTGCAAGTTCTTCCAGTTAGTGTTCCCACAGCATAAGTTCTTCATAACACACACAAAATCTTTAGTTTCAGTATAAATAAAATATAAAACCTACACTGAGCAACTTTTTCAGTGTTTTCAATTAAAGCAATTGAAAATAAAAGTAGTCTTCTTTTTGTATATTACAATGCTGCTCTGTTGCATTTTGAGCTAACTCATGCTGTTGATCTATTATAGTTCTAGAAAGAGCCAGTTGCTTGTATTTAACAACTTCTGGACACATACCCATTGCTCACTCATTAACAACACATTTTTTTTATTTCAACATTCTGATATCGTTTGCTTCTATTGCCAATTAAATGTGCTGTTTTGCAAGTTACATCAATTGCAGTGGCATTTTTCTTTACAAAAGCACTAAAAAATGCTTGTTAATGATGCTTTTGATTTTTTTTTCAATTTTGGAAGAGCAGCTTCTCAAAATATGCCTTCTAAATTGAATTTATTTTCCTTATGTGTAATAAAGAAAATAAAAATTCATTTTTTCTAAAGTCAAAATTCATTTTTACTTTTTTTTTTCGTAGTTGGTGGTAGAAATCGTACCACCAAACAAACAACCATTAAGGAAAGAAGTAAAGAAAACGACCCAAACTCAATCTACATTAAATGTTCTATTTCCTTTCTTTAATTTTCTTTTCTTGCAATTTGGCATGATGGTTAAAAAAGATATTATATAACATCTTAAGAAAGAATGCACTAGCTAGAAATACTACTATGCTTTAGTAGAAACACAGAATTAGTATAACAGTACGACTACTAGCATAGTACTTGATTGACAAAAAAGTCAGAATCGTCCTTTAACAATCAACCTAGTCGTGCCACAAGTTCTGATACGGAAATTTGAGGTTGTTTGCTGTAACTCAAACGCAGCAGACGCGATTTTAAATTTCTACGATAGAAATTTCCTTTTTTTTCTTCGAAAATTTAGTCTTTTACGCAAATTGTTCTTAATGAGTCAGAACTTTAACACATCAAAAAGCAGCGAGCAGCAGTTACTTCTCTGTATTAAAAAAGAAGAGCCTGTCTGAGATTTTTAAGGTCCTTAAACAATTCAACTTCAAACGGTTATTCATTTATCGAACAAAAAAAGACATTTAATGAAACCAACAACATTGAAAATTGTACTGGATTGTTGTCCGTGCTCGGTAAAAACACCAACTCTCAAAGTAGTCAGGGAGAGAATTCGTCAAATCCTTGTCGAAAAAACTCTTCTTGCTAAACAGAAGAATGAGTCAAAGAGAACAATGTGTTGCATAGTAAACGAAGATCTCAGACCAAGAGGTTTTCAAAAAATAAATGACCATTTTCTCACAAAAGAATTAAAGCTCCACTTTTAACCACCAGAATGACCGTGTATACTCAGAGTGCTCAAAATCCAGCCTCCGTAATGGTTTGGTGTGGTACCAGCCATGGAAGCGTCGCAGACAGTGACACATAGGAATATTTCAAAAGGGGGATCCAGGGTCGGAAGTCCACCATTATCTATCATGCTCCAATACGCCGTCCAACATATTCTTCGGAATTTGTCGATTTTCGGAAACAAAAAACAGTAAAAAATTATTGAATAAATTATTAGCATTAATTAATAAAAATTAATTAATAACAAATGCTTAGTTAAATTTTACGTTCTTTCTACATAAGATAATCAATCGAAAAAAATCAAGGGATTTGGGGGGTCCGGACTCAAGGATGGTTCTGGTCGCACTATTTATTTCTGCAAGAAAGGAGCAAAAACCACGGCAAAATTGTATTGAGACACTATCATAGAACCAATAATGAAGCCTCTGGACGCAAACCTGTTCAAAGAAAAGGATTGGACCTTTCATCAGAACTCTTCTCTACTCAAGAAGGCGAAGTTGCCGAACTTAACAGAACACAAAAAAACAGGCCTTCCAGATGCCTGGATTTAAATCTACTCGACTATAAATAGTGAATAGTATTGGTAGTGAAACTGTAATAAAAACGGCATCTCAATTAGAACAGTGTTAAATGCTCTTTAAGGGAAGCAGCGATGGAAATTCCCGTGGAGGTATGCATTCCTCGATAGATGATTGGTCAAAGAGATTTAAAGCTCGCTCTTGTGAAGTTAAAAAGTTATCCTTTTGAATAAAAAGTGCAATATTAAATTTAAAAGGTGAAATAAAACTAAGAATATAAGAACTTAATTTGATTACGAAAGTCTTTTTATTTCAATTCTATTACAATTGTTTTAGAACTTATTCACGACTAGGTAGTAAGAAAATAATTTATGTGAGAAGATCAAATATCATGCACGGCAGTGCAAACGCTTTGCACTGAAGGTCAAGTTCAATCATTTGAAATATACAATTGGTTATAATCAACAGTAACCACATATATGCCATTCTTTATTTAATCTTATAAATCTTCAAATTTACGTTACTTAAATACGTTAATACTAATACAAGATCTGGCCTCTATGAAGACAGCACATTTCCCATTTATAAACTAAACCTTTGTGCATTATAACATTACAGAACCAATAGTTACTTCATCTACAATACTTTACTGATAAATTAAAAAAATCTGTTTGTGACAATTGTAAAAATAAAAATAATGTTGAACATATAAAAAGAGAATAACTCAAACTCAAGCAATATAAAGCTAGTATTTACACTAATCAACTTTATATGCACAAACTATACATTATTAATTGTAGAATTAAACAATATTTTTTCAAACAAACAATTGGTAAATCATTATTTTTCTTAGCCATTCTCATTAGAACACAGTCCATCAAATCCACAGTGAACAAATTGCCAAGCTGCTATGCCAGAGGGCACATTCATTGTTAAAGACAGCTTAGAAAAAATGTATAGTTTTTTTGTTAACAAAAAGTTTAAAAGACATCGCACAAAAATCAGACATCCACAATGAGCAACCACTATCTGCTATGTGGGCATAACATCACAAATTTAAGTAGCTAATAATGGTGGCAAGGTCCTCTGATGAATACAAGGTTGTCTCCTACCCAATAGCGTTTTTTAAGCGAAAAAATCCAAGCAAGGCGAGTCAATTAGCCGTACTATTGATGGCATGGGTTAAGAAAACCGAAGATCAGTGTGAATACAATTGTTGCTAGCAGCACAAACAAGATAAAAAATCTCAAATCTGTCCAAGCACACAAGCAAAAGACAGTGGACAACAGGAAAAATTTAATGTGGTTGAATGAATCTCATTTAAAGTTATAGCATTCAGTTTTGTAAGAACTATATAATGTAACTTAAAACTGTCTTCAGTTAATGCTAAAGAATAAGACCCAAATTCGGAATATTTTTTCAGATATGAAAATACTGAAACATTATTTTCTGGCTTCATTATCCTGTAGAAAGTCACTTATTTTATCACATATTACACATTTTTATCGAGGTTGACACATTTTTTTCATTTATAAAATGTGTTTTGCAATTTCTCTCCTATACTGTAATGCTAAATGAGATATCCCTTTACATGTTAAAAGAAAAAATTTACTATTTATGGAATATTTTGAAATTTCAAAAACGCTATTTTTTAACTAAATGTATGAGTTACAATGTTACAAATTTCATGAAAATAGAGGCATTTTCTGTCCGAAACTGTGAATCGCGTTTAGTTGAAACTCTCGTTCATTCGGCGAAAATAGCCTTAAATGAGGATTTAGTAGAAACAGCGTGAAAAAAAAAGCATAGATCCTACTCGCACTGCTACAACAAGTCAAAAGGGTGAAGGTAATGTTATGTTAGGGTGGAATGTTTTCCTGGCATGTCTCAGATCTTTAATTTTATGTGCACGAATCTGCACACAAAGCTCCAATCAGACGTATATATTCAGTAACACTGATAGATTTATCTCAATGGCCATAAATACGTTCAACAAGATAGTGCACCCAGGATACTGGATTGTCTGAAGAACATGATGAAGCTTCATTTTGTACAGTTGGCCCTTACAATCCTTAGATTTCAATTCTATAATGCATTTCTAGGATGAGGCTCTGGGATGTTGGATAGAACCCATCCAACATCTAGCCCCACAACTCTTACAAAATTGGAAAGTGATATTCTTCAAACAAACAAAAACTTAACAAGTTTTCAACATATTGTAGAATTCGTGCAAAGAATCTATTCTGTATTTAAAACAAAAGGTAGCCCAAGGAAATATACTGAGGTGATCATAATAAAATAGCCCCTCAGCAGATGAACCAGTTTTTTTAATTTAAAAAATATTTCAAAGTAAGAAATAAAAACGATATACACAACAAATGCTAATTGCCGAATAAAGAGCAAAAAATCCCTTCATTTTTTTTATGAATACTATAAAATCCAAGTGTAGAGTCAGAGTTCCCCCACAAGAGGCTGCTAATGAATTGTTCAACTTCATTTTAATGTGTATTAATATAATTAATTATACTCAAAAATGTATTTTGAATATCTCACTCATACACATAATTTTATTAAAATTAGTTGTTGTTTTTTTTTTTTGCTTATGATATGCTTGTTTTGAATAATATTTATACTAACATTTTTTTGCAATTTTATTTTATCAATATTATTTTGATATCTTCATATTATCATTCATTGAATATAGAATTAAAAATACATATAACAGTGTGAGATAATAAATTATGTTGTGAATGAGGGTCATCCAGAAAAAAAAACATTCAGTTATACAAAATTAAAAACACAATATTCGAAAAAAATTCTGCTACACACACACACACAGGAATCTTTCTTCATCTCTACATAATCAATTCCTGCACTTACACATGTCATATTTACTCAAAAGCTTCAGAATTTCCTCATGTTATCCTCTTCTGCCACCAGCTAGCAGGAGAATATAACATGACCATATAAGCAAGATGGTCACTACATTCCCCAACAGTTCATAACTTCAAAAAAGGTTTACCGCCCAGAAACTTTTTCACCTTAGGGAAAAGATGGTAATCACAAAGAGCAAGATCTGGACTATTGGACTTTTGTCTGAACGATGTGAAAACTTGATTTAATGAACTGAGGACAAAACAGTACAACATGTGAATTATACAAATACAATAAATGTTTAAATGAAAGCAGTAATTACGTAGAGAAGTGAAAAAAGCTTTGTACACAATACAAATTTTTTTTCTAATAAATAAAGTGTTTTTTTTTCATTTAGTGTAACTAAACGGTCTTTATTTTCTGGATGGCCCTAAAATTATTGGTACTTTCCTACACAGTCAATAAAATTATTCAAGACACCAGCATCTTTTGTTTTTCACAGGTAAGTCAAAAATTAGTATGTTGGGTCACCTTTTCTTGCAAATAACAGCTGCCACTTTGAAGGGAAGGCTATTAATTTTTTGAAAGTTCTATCAGGAGTTTTACATCATTTTTGCTGAAGAACACTGGTCAGCTCTGTCACTAATTTGGAGGGTTGTGATCCAGCACCCAGTCAACATTTTAATTCATCTCTTAGACATTTTATGGTATCAAGTCTCGACTTTGAGCACAAGTCTGTTCAATTCCTGAAAATAACTGCCAGCAAACCACATCTTCTTAAGCCATGTAGTAGGACCAGGAACATAAACTTATTGAAACATGAATGAACTCTTAAAACTGTTGCCACAATGACAATACAGAATTGTCAGAAAGTCAAAACAGGCTTCTGTCCTAAAAGTTCCTTGCACAGGAATCAAAGGGTCCAGGTCAAATCGTGAAAAACTCCTAAGCCATTATGCCTCCACCTTTAAATTTCACATGGGGGAATATACCATCAAGTTCAAAGCATTCCACCAGGCAATCTTCACATCCAGATTTTGTTATCAAACTGCTTCATACGTTACTGCAAAATACATAATGCAATTACTTAAGCTTCCTGTGTCGCTGAATTTTCGGTACAATATGCGACACTCGGCATTGGTTGCAGTAATGTTTGCTTATAAGCAGCAGTTCTGCTATGAAAACCAAGATTTTGAAATTCAGGACGAACACTCACATTGATACTGCATCCAAAGGCTTCTAGTAATTCCTGCCATTTTCTTTTTAGGCGAATCCATGCAATTGGTTTCACAGCTATCTTCAGTGCTCAGCAGTCCCTATTTACTATAGTACAACATGGTCTATCAGATTGTTCTTGCACATTTATACCCCCTTTACGTTTCCATTTCATAATAACATCATGTACAGAATAATAAGACTAAACACCAATCTTAGATAGAAGTAGAATCAGAATTCCCCACAAGACAATCAAATTCAAGCAATCTGCAGGATAATTACATTATAAGTGAAATCATTTTATCTTTGGATTTGAGAAAATTTACCTCAAAAAATTAATTTTCATTATTAGGAAAGGAAAAATAAGATTTAATTGTATAAATACGTATATGGATGATAATTCTCCTCTGACATCAAGCAAAAGTGTGAAATATATTAAGAGTTTCAAACAAAACTTCTTTAAATTACTTTTGGAATTTTAATTCCAGATCAAATCTTAAAATCTTGCCAAAAAGATTATAAATTTCAAACTCATAAAATAATTGAAGACAATTACATTTTTAAAAAACCCTCTTATTTGATGGCTTTTAAAAATATTAATCATAATACATAATGTAATGCAAAATGAATTTCGTTTAAATTCAGAGGCTTATTCACAAATACATATAAACAATTCATCAAGAAACAGGAAAACAACATTTTAATTGTTTATAGTGTATATAAAAATAATCTTTTTGTCCACTATTGCAAATGTTAACTTCAAGTTAAGTTTTATTAGCATTAAAGAAATTTTTTAATTTGAGAAATATAAACTCTCTTTAATAACACCTTTTTTATATTTAATAAAAATATAAAAACATCCTATAAAAAATTCTGAAACAATTTGATTACTTCAGCACTACTTTATTATTTTAATCATAAATAGTTTAAATGTACTTGCTCTTTAATCAACAGAAAAATATATAAGAAATGAAAATCAAATGCAAAATAATGTCATACTAAAGAAACATAAAAAGCAAAGCATGAGATCTTGAACTTTCGAGTGATGGTCATAACCCTCTTTAGTGGAGCAAAGTCCTTACTTCTCACTATTCAGAATTTTATAACATAAACACATGAAAACTTTAAATGTTGCAAGAAAATATGTCCATATAAGAATTTTTAATCAAAATTTATACATAGATTATAAGGATTCAACACAAGCAAAAATATAAAGCAAATGTATATCAAAGCAAAAATATACACTTACTTATAACAGTAATTGGCTTTCTATAAGGCAGAAGACCATAATTATATTGGAACATGCCTCGACCTCGAATTAGCGGAGTAGAAAAACCTAAAAATGACTTGATTTTTTCTTGGATCTGACGCAAAAGAGAACCTTGTGGATTTTCTATTTGCATATATATATCATTTTCTCCAAATGCAAAAATTGGTACTAGAGATGCACTAAAAATTACAATATAAACAATTATAAATAATATTTTCTTTCTAATTAAGATTTTATAAATAAATATTTCAGAAATAATAATCTATTAAAAATATTGAGTTTAAGGAAATTTGTGAAGAAACACAAAAATAAGAATTAACATTTGCTCACATAAATGCTCATACTCAGATGAAAGATAGTAAAAAAAGAAATTTAGAAAATATACTTAACAGAATACATTTTACAGTAAAATAGGTATTTTATGAGCTCAAGATATAATCCTCTTGCAAAATAAAAAGTGAGATAAATTCACTAAAGAAAAATTGTCCACTAAAAATATACTTCAATCCACTTTCATAAATGGAATCTTATACTAATGTTAAGTGTTTTTTTTATAGATGATTACATTTATTCTACACATTGATTCCTTAGTTTCAAAATAAACATTAAACAGAAGAAAAAAGGGAAATTTTAAAAAACAAAGCAATACAAAATTACCCCCCCCCCCAACTGTAAAATAAATTAAACAATACCTATCATTTTTAAAATCATACTACTTAATTCCTTTTAGTCACGTTAACTATAAAAACGGAGAAAAAATTATTCTTATAATTAAAAACAATCATAACAGTTTAGATCCATGATTTAGACAAAGACACGGATTATGCCATTTAAGAACAATTTTAATTTAAACCAAAATGATATTAAAGTAAAAATACATAAACATATCCAAAAGAGGAAGGTTTGATCTAATAAATTATACAATAATTTCTTTCAGGAAATCTCCGAATACTTTACTGCAGTGGTCTTCAAACTGTGTTCCACTGAACCTTGGGGTTCCACGAGTTATACCTAGGAGCTCCCCCATGGGGCATAATAAAAAAACCGAAAAGAGACTGATAAATGTGGACACAAAATGGATTCATGTTCTCTATGAAGTTTATATAACTACAAGAATTTAAAGCAGATTCCTGTCATTAAGAAGCTGAATATTTTTTTCATAATAGCTTTATTTTCCAATTCTTTTTAAACTTTTATCATAATATAAAAAAGGAATATTAAAATGTTTCATCTTTATGTATATCTGTCCTGGTAGAATGGGAATATTTTATTGTTTACTATCTCTGGTTAAAAGAGATAGTTTTATACTATTTAGTACAGTGTCTTGCAAAACTAAATAGCTTACTAATGGAAAATACATTCTTTTGTATTTGTGGAAAAACACCTACAATAAAAGAGGGAACGACTAAAAGACATATCAAAAGATTCGATGTCAAAAATCTAAATTCAAGCAAGAATAGCTCCTAAATTGTATGTTGCAAATTCATCAAAAATACACAGTATTTCTAACACAGCAATAAACATTTTAATGCCATTCAGAACAATGCGTATAAGTGAAAAATATTTCTCAATGCGAGTAGTTACAAAAACAAAGTATAGATACAAATTGAGCTCAGAATATGTAATGCGACTTCAGATAATTTCAATAGACATAATTCAACAGTTTGTGTGAATAAATGCAAGCACACATCCCAGTTATTATTTTAAGGTATATCCTTCTAAGTGTATGTGTGGAATAGAGTTCCACAAAACTACTTTTAAGTTCTAGGGGTTCCACGAAAATACTTTCTAGTTCGAGGGGTTCCATGAGTTGAAAAAGTTTGAAGACCACTACTTTACTGTATCTCATAGTATAATAAAACCTCCATCAATTTTCAGTTGATCAATTTATTAGAAGTTCTTGTATTTAACATCTAATGTTGATGAATCTTGCTTAGTTTTTAGACATCTTTAAAAAAGATATCTTTTTCAAAGAATGTTACAAAAACAATGCATGTTTTTTTTGACACTTTAACTTCAAAAATATAGTTTAATATAGAGAAAGATACATATAGTTTAAAATATTGCAACGGATAATTTTCCTTGACAATATCTGACAATAATACTAAACTTCCAAACATTATTCCAAAAAAAGTGACACAAATCTAATAGAACAGATTTTAAGATACTAAATATGTTAAGAAAATATATACTACTAAAAAACTTTAAAATAAAATCGAAATATGAAATATTGCTATGCAGACTAAAAGTAATTTTAAGAAACTTGCATAGCAAGACCAAAGTTCTTATGAGAAACTTAATATAATGAAATGCATATTATTTTATAAGCAAGCAATTACTCATTTTTATTGCTTTAATACAAAACTCAGAAAGTTCTGAAATTGTACTACTGTATTATGAAGTTTTATGAAATACATTTACAAATTTACAAATATTATGAAATTTTTCTTAAAAAAAAAAATTCACAATATTTGTTATTTATTTTTCCCTTTCATGAATCAGAGTAAACATGATAAATGTGAAATGTGCATTCTTTAAAAAAAACATTTTCCCATTGAATAGTTATTTACTAACTATAAAATCTACTAATTATTAAATAAAAGATAATGACTACTGGACTTTCATCATTCAAAGAATAACATCTCAAATTTATAACAATCAGCAACAAGTTTAATAAAGTTTGATACTAATATGAGAAGCATTCATATAAACATTCAGAGTAACAGACATGTCTTCTTGAGTGATGCATGAAATCTACAATTTTTACTTTTGCTTGTCCATATTTGTTTGCAAATACTCCGATTTCAAATTTTTACTTTAAATAACAAAAATATAAAAGTTAATTTTTGGACTGAGTCAGCCCAAAGTGGAAATTCATACGACAATATTTTGATGTTTGAACAAAACATAACATCAAAATAAAGGCTCATGATTTATTAACATTTTCAATTATGTTCAATGTCAGGAGGAGGCAATGAATATTTCATTGGACCATGTCTTAATATTTTGATGAATTCCTTGAAAAGGGTGAAGATCATTAAAGTAAAAATATAAAAATAAACAACCATTAATAAATAGATTGATTTTAGAAAATTACACCTATAAAAGATACTTCTTAAAATATAATGTCCTAATCTATTCCCCCTTGTCATCACTGACAAAAAACTGATGATTAAATGAAATTCAGGAAAAAATAAAGAAAAATAAAAGCTAGCCCTCTATCACTTAAAATACTTTTAAATTTGAACTCAAGAATAATAATCCATAATTGTTCAAAACCCCAATCTTTGGCAACTAGACTCAAAATGTAATGATCTGAATATAATACAAGATTCAAGTATAATCAGAAAAAAATTAAGAAAGTGATACAAATATAATTCAAAAATGAATTTCAGAAATCATGCAGAGAGAGATAGTAGAGTTGCAATAAATACAAAATCAAAAACTGATAAAAATGATTATCAATCTCAATTTATGATAGACCACTTTCTTTACTATTGATCTGTGTAAATAATGAGTATGATATGAAACAGACAAAATATTTAAAATATGAGATGGACAGAGAATTAGCTCATTAAAATAATAAGTATTAGAAGTTGAATACCCAAAGAAAATTAAGTAATGAAATACAGATTCCCATTTATAGTAAAATATTTCTAGCAACAAATTTTATTATATCTTAACATAACAGAATGCAGACATTATATTTTAAATACAAATCAATCCAAATTATATTTAATGCTAAATCCAATACATAAAAATTGAATGATGACTTCCATAAAACTTTAAATATTAGCCATAAATGTTACCCGTGTTTCAAAGCAAGTCTAACAAATCCTCTTCGTCTTTTTAACACCAAGTTAATATCACCAGGATGAGCATCTAAAGCTTCAGCTGCTCCGCCAATAACAAGAATGAGAGCATTTCCTTTTCCCTCTTTGGTCAAAAGATACTCAATGCTCTCCCTAGTAGCAGCACAGGCACCTAAAAGTAAAATCATAAAATACTCTTGGAATAAATCAAAAATATTTATAAATGAGAAAAAAAATGTAAATTACCTTACTGATTTCACAGTCAAAATGTTATTAAACAGCAAATCAGTAAAATGATTCTATATAACATCTGTATAAAGAGTTATAAGAGCATATTCCAAATTAATACTTAAATATTAAAAATGATAATGAAAAGATTGAAAGAAAGGAGTTCTAATGAATAGAAATAATTGAAAGTAAAATAATGTACTTTGTAAGGAAAAATAACTTTTTCTCCAAAAAGTGCCATTTTTTCAAAAGGAAAAAAAAGATAATGTAAACTATGTTCATAAAAACTGCTAAGTTCTAAAATAGCAATTAAATTATACATTAAAATATTATCAAATTAAATTATTAAACCTTAAAATTTAAATGCAACTTATACAATAAAGATATAGTTAACAATAACGATATTAAAGAATGAAATTCGTACAACAAAAATTTCCAACAATCAAACATATTTCAAACACGTTCATTTCTCAGAATCAAAATAATGAAATCCTCTAAAAATAATTCATAATTCATGAAATGATGCTAAAGAAATAAAAGTATCATCAATAAAAAAAAATGCTACATAAGTTATGTAGTACATCTTATTAGCAGAATCTTTTCACATTAAGTAGCTAACTTCAAATTTATCCAATAAAGTTAAAGCATAATTTTTGTGAAAAAATAAAATGTAAAATCCAAAATGTCAAAAATAAATATACTGAGCTAATCATAACTTAAAGAAACAAATTTTGTTTATTATTATATTTGTATGACAAAAGGTTATCATGTAAATTTCTCAATTCTGGACAAAATTTCCTAATACATAGACTTTTTTAAAAAGTAAAAACAATTTAAAAATTGTTTGCAAAATGTTTATGCAGGGAAACCATTAACAACATTAAAGTAATGAGCATACTTCGCTCAGCTACTTATCATAACTTTTCAGTAGGCTGAAGAAGTCGCTATATATGCAGAGAATGTTGGTAAAATATTGAAAATATTATAATTGCATAAAACATTTCAACATAGAGTTGGTTTTCTATAATAAATTGAATTTCATTTTAATAGCTATAAAATTACTCCAAGGACACAGAATTAACATACTACAAAAATCCTATAATAGCAACAATTATCAAACAATAAGGTCCCACTTAATATGCATGATAGCTAAATTTTAAGAAGGCATTAAATGAAACACTTTCTCAGAAGAAATCAGCCAAAAAATTCTCCACTTATCTATGTAACATAATAACATTATCACAATTGCTTTCATTAATTTAATTATTTGTTAAAATATGCTTTAGCATAGTAAAAAGCCCACAAGATTTTACATAATTTGAAGAGAATCAAAGGAGAGTGAAAAGATTAACCACCTTTACATTTTCAATTATAAAAAATTTCACCAAAGTATTAACTCAATAAATAAATCAATAAGCTTATTTCTCCTAAATTAATCAAATAAACTCATTATATACACATATATACAACCAACTCCTTTTTTACACAGTAGAGACGCTCCTGAGAAAACCGTGCAAAAATTGCATAAAAAAAAACTTACGACATATGGTAAATTTGGGGATATGTTCCTCAATTTTAAAAAATCATGCAAAATGAAAAACCTCTAAATATTTTTCCAAGAAAAACTGTGCAAAAAAATAATAATAAAAAATCCATGTTACATATTTATAAAACAAAAATAATTCCTTTTTATTACAAAAATAATTAAAATTAGCGAACAGTAAAAATTTAGTCTATAAGTACACGCAATATATAAAAATTAAAATTGAAATTAGGAATAAAACTAATAACTAACAACTTTTCATCATTACTTGATAAGAGTACACAGTTATTATGAACTGGATCAACTATGCTATCATCAGTAGATGCATTGGATATGTCTAGAACAATTGTCTTTTTTTATTCAAATGAAGAATTTCATTTGTTATTATTGGCCTTGGTTATTTTTTTGTTATTATAAAGTCTGTTTTTAGCAACTGATTTTTTGGTATCTCAAGTTACTTATATTATTCTTGATATCTGCTACACAAAACTTATAATTATGTGGAAATCTTAATGGACACTATGTCTTGATCATGAGTAAGAAAATGTTGTTTCATACTTGTAGCAAATTTCAAGCCCTTGTCAATTAAATCAGCTACTGATAGCTGAAATTCATGTTCGACTTCATTATTATTGACTTTTTTTTCATAAACTGTCGTAAGTTTGATCAAATCATCCTTATCCAAAGGGCACGAATTCTCCAATTTTGGGGAGATTTGTGCTAGAACAAAAAAATTTGCATAAAAAAATTTCTTTAAATCTGTGTTATTTCAAAATCGTGTAAAAAAAAAAGTTGGGTATATATATATATATAAATCTTTTTTGAATTTATGATTACTCTTTTTAATTTATTTCTCTATATGATACACAACCATTTATATAACATACTTTCAAATCTGTCATATTTATTAATTAGCACACCGCCTAAATACATATGTGCATTTTAAGCTTAACTAATATTTAATCCTTGTTTTTGAGCTTCATTATTATTCTTGCACTATTATACATAAATTATGTGCTAAAGGGAAGTTAATGACTCTATACTCAAGCTTAAACCAACATCACTTTACCTAAGTTAGTGACAGCTTTACAAAACATAATAGTTTTGCATTTTAATACTATAACGGGTCTCAAGTTCTAGATTCTGATATTCAAATTTTATCTCCTGATTTGTTGGCCACATATTTACTACTATACCATCTTTTTGCTTTTTGATCCCTTTTCTTTTCTTTCACTTTTTATGCAATGTTTCTCAGCTGTAATAAGCAGCAAATATGCATAGAATATCTACTTTAATTGTATACATTTATAAGAAAGATATATTGATAAATTATATCTGATAAGAACTTAAGAACATAGTGAAAAGAAGTATGTTAAGAATGACATATAAAGATTAAAAAATTTAATAAAATATTTAATCATATTACACAGAAAATATACAATAAAAGTTTTTTTTAAGTAAGATGTAAGAGAATCATAAAGCACAAAATAAAAGAACAGATACAACTACTTATGTGTATTACCTCTTAACTTATTACTTATATATAGATAGAGCAAAAAAAAAGTTTTTACTTATTATTAAGTAAAAACTTTAAATGGATACGACTTTGCAATAAGATATAATGCTGATAGTCAAGTTTTACCTGAACTCATTACATGTTCTCTATGTAAAGGAAACCAAAACTGTCCTTCAAGCGTTAAGATACGAGGAATAATACCAGGAAACTCCTTACTAAAATTTCTTGCTTCAGTGCCAAAACAACTAAATGCTCCATAACACATGATTCCATGAGGATGATATCCAAAGATGTAATTTTTGTTAGGATCAAGATCAGCAGTTTTAACCATAGTGACAGGGAAATAATCAGAAAAGTATTTCCATAATCTCCAATGTCTAAACCACTCCCAACGTCTTCCACCTTGGCAACATTGCTTATGATCATATACAAACCATGCAAAATATAAGAGAGGAATGAAGAAGAATCTGGTACATAGAAGATATATGCTTAATCCTAACATAGAGCAACCTATAAACAAAAAACTGGTGCAGTAATAAAATACAGCAAAAGTTTGGAGTCTTCTCTCCAATGGAAGGGATAAAGGTGCAAATTCAATACCCAAAATCTTCATGTTTGGCCTGAAACAAAACAAAATAAGACATAATGATTATATCACAAGCTCTATTTTGTTCAATTTAAGTATTAACTTATTATAATAAGAAAATAAGATAAAATTCCTTTAAAAAAGCAACAATATTTTTATCAACATCCTTCATGTAATGATTTGAATAATATACATAATCCAGAAGTTTCATTAAATGTAGTTTTAAATAAAAATAATGCTGTTAAGATGAATTATACAAATATTTTAACCCTTACTGATGTATGTTTTAAAAAAAAACTTAAAATACTATGTTTATTATTATAAAGCAAGCATAGAAAAAAATTTATCAAACACATAGTAGAATTTTACTCCTATGGGATTATTTAATAGGGCGTCCCCATTATTTGCAACCCACCAATACTGGTCAGTGTTACTAACTTTAAAGTTAAAACTGGACATGACTACCTCATGAAACACCTGCACAGATTCGCTTTCATAGATTTTTCAATTTCTTGATTAAGAATACAGTTGCCAATCTCAAAAATAAAACTTATGTTATTACATCTAATACCCAAATTCCATGCATATTTAAATCAGTCATCGAGAATCAGTTGGTTTTCTTCATATAAAAGTACTACTTCAAACTAAACTTAACCTCCATTACTAAGTTTACATTTCACTGCCAATCTTAATACCAAATTTTGCTATTACCAGGGTCAAAGTCAGGTGTTAAAAAATTTAGAAATACACACAATTTTTTTTTTTTAAGTTGAAAAATAATAATTCATCTTAGCGTAAAACTATTGAAAAAACTATTAGCAATTTTCAGACCACATCAAATTAAAGATACTAGGCAACATAATTAAACTTCATTTTTTTTAATAATAAAAAATATTGTACATTACATTCTAAAAATTATCTAAAAATCAAAACATTTCTACACTAAAATTGCTTCTCATGCTTCAAAGTAATTTTTTTACAGTGCATATATTCATTTAACACAAACAATTTAATTACAATTTTCAAAAAATCATGTTTCATTTTATAATTTGAAATGACAAAACCTTGTCTTGCTTTTAATTATTAAATATTCATACAAGTAGAATGTAGTTTCAAATTTCTATTTCACATTTTAATTTTTCTCAGAGTTGATATTCCATGATTGTCATCGAGAATATTAATTTCAATTTAGAGTTCTATATTATTTACATTGGATTTTTTCAACCACAATATTGAATATTTTATTTTAAAATATTCCTCATAATTTATTTTTTAAGAAATTTAGTAATTTTTTTACTGCAGCAATACGGGTTACAATTAATAGCACTAAAAATCATATATAATTACAGAATTTAAGCATTCAATTTTTCTAAAACAAATAGAAGTGACAGTTGATTAATTTTTTACCTTTGGATTAAGCGAGCACTAGCAAACTGGGTGGACACGGTTGGGAGAAGTGATAACAGTACATGAGATTATAAGAAACATTCATAACAAAACTCCCAAGGAGAGCATAAATTCAAAACATGTTTGTCTTCTGATCACTTTTCCCCCTACCATCTGATTGGTCATTACGGTTTTTGCTTGAAGATCGATTAAGTCCTAATCGTTTATTCATCGATTATTTCTGATATTTGTTGTTAATATTATTTTTGTTTAAATTCGGATGCGTGAGTTCTTTTTCCAACACGAAAGCTATTGGGGACAGACTTCATAATTTTGAACCAGGGTTAAGTTATGAGAACGATACTCGAGCTGGTACAACTTCTCCATACTTCCTCAGCTTGCCACAGCAGAACTTTGAGTCTCGACATATTTAACGTGGATCAGCCCCTTTACACGGCTCTGGTATAGTAAACCATGATTTTTTCTCTTTGAATCATGAACATCTAGGGCCGTTTTTAGCCTCGCTGGCACCCTAGGCACTTTAAATTGTTACACCCCCTCTCCCCACAATTTTCAGAGCACATCCCCCCCCTTACCTTGCCGTTTTGGTTCGGGAAAGATTTTACCTTTACTCAAATTCTTTATTTTTCTTTTTTGCTTTAACCTATGGAACCTCCATGTCTTGGACTGGCAACCGAAAGGAAAGGGTAATAGGGTGTATTTGCCACTCTTGTTCATTTCTTACCTTATGACATCACGCCCCCCCCCCTTTGTAAATTTGTACAGTAAATTAATGAAATCATTTGCAATTACGATATAAAGTATATGTTATTGTATGAAATGTTTTCAACTTTTTTATTCTCGTCTTTTTCTTCGCTTATTGTTTTACTATATTCTACTTTTAGACATCCTTATTTTTTGTTAAATCACTGCCATTTTATTTGCACAACAAAGGTTTTCTCTGAGTTTTGATCATTGCAAAATCGTTCACGACATCATTGTAATCAAAATCCATTGTAATATCATTTTGTGTACATGGCAACATAAAACTGTAAAGCATTTCTTTTTCCATAGATCTCATTTCAGTCTTTACTCTCTTAAAGGCAGAAATGCTTATCTCATGATTCATTTGGCGGAGGTACGTTCGCCGTAATTGCAATTGTTTTCTCTTTTTTCGCCTTCCAATTTCTTGCGCCCCCAAATCTGTTGCGCCCTAGCCAAGTGCCTAGCGCGCCTAAGCGGAAAAACGGGTTTGTGAACATCTTATTTCATTGAGATTGTAGATGAACTGTGTAAAGTAAGTTATCATTTTAAGCTTCCTGTAGATCAGGGGTGGCCAACCCGTGGTACGCGTGCCACATTGTGGCACGCTGGAATCGTAACTGTGGCACAGGAAGACTTATTGAAAAATTAAAAAAATTTGAAAATATTACTGAATATAATTGAATTATAAGTAAATTGTCATAAAGAGAATATGTAAAAAACAGAAATTTTCAGCGTGAGATTTTAAAGGCACTAAACAAGATTTTTCTTTTCTTCAGTATAGCGCCAAAAATGAGATCATGCTCCAAAATTTACAGTTGTACAGCACTGTAACGTTCCGAGAAAAATGTGTTGAGTAACGTGAAACTAAAAACAAATAAATTATCTCTCTCTTGGAAGCTCGAATCTGCACAAAAAGTCACCCTCTCTCGGGGGGAGGGTAATTTTTAACATCCTAGATTTCCATTCAAATTTCAGCATCCCCTTGCAGTGCTGAAGTTTATAGCAATTGGCTGTCAGCGTGATGTCAGATAAAAAGGTTTTTCCGAAGATGTAAGCTATTTACGATTTCTGTAATGTCAAGAAGTAATTCTGCAATATACAGTAGAACATCGTTTATCCGAAAGTTTGTTATCCGGAGCGTCAAATATCCGGACCAAAGTTCGGATACGTTTTTGAACAGTGCAATGCTGAACCGCTGGTTTGCGTGAGCAAAAGGGTGAGGGATATTTGGAGAGTTTCAGTTGTGTGATTTGGTAAACATCTGCGCAGTAATATTAGGTCAGTTTGTTTCCAAGTAAGGGGGTGTATATGTGCTCTTTTGTTGAGTTTTGTTGATGTAGAAATCTGGATGGTATGCGATGCAGAAGACTGTGAATTTCAAATGCTGAATGGTGATGAGATTGTGACTTGCGTGCAAGAAGATTCCGACCCTGTCGACGATGAAACGGATGGAGACGAGGACAACAAAAACGAAAGTAGTAAGGGTCCATCAAATGCTGACCCATTTGTTGCGTTAGAGACAGCTATGGAGTGGTACGAACAACAATCAGAGTGCTCTCCTACTAAACTACTGCTGCTCAAGAGAATCAGAGACCTTGCAGCGAAAAAACTAAGGTGTACAATGGCACAGCGAAAAATAAGTGATTTCCACAATAAAGATAAAATTGCGACATTTTGCACCTATTTTGCTTTTTCTTCAAGCACGTTTCCCGCATGTGATGATTTTAAATATTCGTATAGTGTCCGGTTTCATATACTGTATGCATCGTATTCGGTTTTCAGTTATCCGAACAATCGCTTATCCTAACGGTGTCCGGTCCCAATTGATTCGGATAAACGACGTTCTCCTGTTAGGAGAGCAGTTGTTGATATGGTAGAAGTAATTCTATCTGCACAAAGTAGTCGCTTTATAAAGCAGAGGGAGTGTGAACTTGACTAATCAGAATGCTGGATTCGGAGCCTAGAAAATTTATAGTGTAATATCGGGAAATTGTTTCTACCAGTCAGACTCGGTTGCTTTTAAACTTTGTTTAACAAGATGTTAAGCTTTTTAACCTTTCTAAAACTGTTTTTAGATTTTAGGGTTGAGCGTAGTTGTTTTAATTTTTTTTTATGTGTAACATCTTTCCTCTCGATTGCTGGAGATTTCTGGGAGTGATTTCGTGAAGAGGGACGGAAATGCGTAACAGGAAATTGGGGAAGCGCACGCTATTCAGTGAAGTTCTGTTTTTTCTCCTTCATTCGGGAGGGACTCCGCCCCCTCCCCGACCCCCTGCGGTCTAGGCCATGGGATCTTTGTTTCTGTTTTCTCACTTTAGGATCAGAGAAGAAGCTAAGTCCTTTAGGCAGAGACGTGGTTAGACAATGACGAACGTGTTTCCATACCTGACTTCGATTGCTGCGTACAATTTAAACGACAGGACCACAGAGCAGCAGGTGTTGCGATCTATCGCAAACAGAACACCTCCCATGTTGTGGCTCGACATATGAATATTACTTATCGTCAAACAAGTGGACTGGGTATTGTTAGTCAAGATATTGGGGACATATGTGCGGCAAAATGCTTATTTGAAAATGGAAAGCAATGATTTCGTTGGTCGTATACATTTCTCCGAATCAAACGGTTAAAAAAATTAAAGATTTCCTGCATTTTTTACTTTTACCATATACCGAAGGTGGTTCTGCTCTTTTTTTAAAAAAAACTATCACTCGCTTCCCATGATTTTCAGAGGTGATTTTTTTTAAAGTTAACTTCAGTTTGCTAGAAGCCGAGCCACTCATAGCTTTTTTGAATGATGAACTCAAGCTCGAAATGTTCACAAATCGAAATGTTTCGACAACTAACAATGGTACTGTTATTGACGCTATTTTTCAACGGTTTTTAAATACTTGGAAAACACAAGTACAAGGGGTGATCAAATGAAAAGGTACGAAACGACATAAAAATGAAACAGTTAAATATTTGCATATTCCGCCAAGGGAGAATGTAGCGAGACATCTCGGGATGCCATTGGAGACTCTGACTGGGATCGGATTATACGCGGATGCCCGCATGCGCAGGAGAGAGCAAAGGCTCTTATAAAAAGCGGCGTCCAAATGATGCGAGCACAGAATGACTCGAGCACAGAAAAAGCATTAACTCCGATGTGTACTGTGAGACACTCCGACGCCTACGCAGGTCCATCAAGAACAAAAGACCGGGGCTGCTCATGGAGGGTGTGGTTCTGCTCCATGATAACGCGCGTCCACACGTCTCCAGAGTCACACAAATGGAACTGGACAAGTTCCAATGGGAGACGTTGGACCATCCGTCCTACAGTCCGTACATGTCACCCTGCGATTTCCATGTGTTTGGTCCACTGAAGAAACACCTGAAAGGAAAGCGCTTCAACTCGGACGACGGACTCAAGGACACTGTGAAGGACTGGGTCTCGTCACAGCCACAGGAATTCTGGGAACAGGGAATCCTGCGGCTTGTTCATCAGTGGGATCGTTGTGCTCAGGCCTATGGTGTATATTTTGAATAAAGTCTATATTTTTACCCACCGTGTCGTTTCGTACCTTTTCATTTGATCACCCCTTGTATAAGTATCATATTTTATTTATCATAATTTATCATTACCGCTCTTCCCCAAATTGAACAACAATAATTATTTTTGATAAAAAATTGCATTATTCCTTGTGTTAATTAAATAAAAGTTCCATTAAAGATATAATTATTCCATAGAAAATTATTTCCAATCATACTTGATTAATTTTTTTCAGAATTTAAGTTGCTATTACGAATTTTTACCAGGATAACATGTCAGATGTTACACATCGTATGCGACTACTGTAAGGCTAGTTTATTATTTTTTATTTTTAATATGTTTATGAACAAACCTTCGAAATTGAAAAGAAATTATAAAGTTGATATTGCAGCACTTGATTTTAAAATTATCTTGGAAGAACAATACTTGTTTACACATCAAAATGCTTCCACGCTTGTTCGTTGGATATGTGGGATTTGTATAGCTGTTTCAAAAAAATTTAACTTGGACTGTCAATACAAACAACTGCATAGTGATTTCAACAGCAAATATTCTGTTGGATCAAATTTGCGAACGGAATTCATCAATAAAAAAAGAAATCTTTAGACGGCCAACAATCTTTGTTCCAGAAGAGAAATGACGAAAGGGAAACCATGGCCAAGGCTTCTTATGAACTTTCTTTGTTGTTTATCCCGCAAGAAAATACCATATTCTGACGGAATGGAGATAATAAAAAGTAGCCTTTTAATTTTCGCCCAAAATGTTGGTGATCTAATTGTCAAAAATATGGTTCATAAAATATAGCTTTGTCTAGAAATATCATCATGCGTCGTATAAATGACATGGGCCAGGATGTTAGAACGCAAATATTCTCTGGACTTCAAAATTGCAAATATTTTTCATTAACTTTGGATGAAAGCTGTGATATCCACTGGCGGATTAAGCGGGTGTCGGACCTGGCGGCCGCCAGGGGCCCCCAGCCCTGGTAGGGCCCCCAAGCTTGATGAGTGCAAAGGCCAACGACAAACCAACCACGCCACCTTGGAACGAGAAATGAAAAGAAAACAAAGATACAATGAAACCCCCGCTAGAAATTTATCGAGATGCAGGAAAAATCCTAATGTAGAAAAACTTTTGAAAATATTCTTAGCGATACCGAAATCGAATGCTTTAGGTGAATGATCTTTTTTAGTTTTAAAACGTGTTAAAAATAATTCAAGAAGTACTGTGGGAGAAAAGACAAATTGAACAACATGGCCATATTATGTACAGAATAAAATGTTTTGGACAAAATAGATATGGTAAAAATAATTTATAGATGAATTGCCAAAGAGAAATCAAACTGCATAGCTAAACTGTAAGCTCTTAAGTTTTTCAATTTTTTTTTTATACAGTTAAGATTTTTCTTTAGCCGATGAGTTTTATTATAGCAATACATTCTATTTTGAGAATTTAAAGTAAGCCACTCTTTTCACTATTTTAGTTCTTCGACTCTTAAGCCCATGGGCCTCAAACCTTTTAGCGCCAGGGGCCTCCAACTATCTTAATCCGCCTCAGGTAATATCACAGACAATACGCAGTTAAGCATCTTTGTGCTTTACACGAACAATAATTTTCATACTGTGGAAGAACTTCTTGATTTGCGCCAACTAGTTTTAACTACAGGTGAAGACATTTTTAAGGAATTTAAAACTGTAATTGAAGTTAACAAAGGAGAATGGACAAAATTTGACAGTATTTGCACAGATGGAACGCCTTGCATGGTTGGCAGAATAAAATGTTTTGTTGCATTGTTGATAATTACTTGGGAAGAAAAGTTTTCAAGTATCATTGTATTATTCATCAAGAAGCTCTTTGTGCCAAGGGCTTAAACTTATATTTCGTTGTTGACCCCGTGATGCGCTGTATCAACAAAATACGAGCTCATGCTCTGAATCAACAACGAATTCGTACACTTTTCCCGGAAGAAAATGGCGAGTTACTCCTTTATTGTAGTGTGCGCTGGCTTTCCAAAGGACTTTTCCACTTGCGAGATTTTGGAGTTGGGGGACTGTGTTTTAGAATATCTGGAAGAAACGATGAACAGCCCAGTGAATGCTCGCTCCTCAGAAGCGAAAATTGGCTGTGAGATATAGCTTTTCTTCCCGATATAATGAAACATTTAAACAATTTAAATTTAAGATTACAGGGGAAAAGTTGTATTTTTCCTACTCTAGTTGATCATATATGTTCTTTTGTGAACAAACTTTTGCTTTTTTGTCTGGATTTTGTAGAGAAAAAATTAACTCATTTCCCATTCATGCAGGAATTATCTGCCAAAGTTAGTAATGTTCCGAACTATGACAGATTTAAAAATTTAATATCCATTTTGCAAGATTTCTTTCAATGCCAGGTTTGAGAATTTTAAAGATGATAAAAAAGAGAATACTGAGCTTTTCACTAATCCTTTTTCGATTTCTCTTCAAGACATTAATTGTTACCCACCTCAGGTACAAATTGAAATTATTGACCTACAGCACCATATTATTCTGAAAGACAAATATAAGGAAATTATTAAAACCGAAAATGATCCGAATTACATCGAATTTTGGAAAGTTGTGCCACCAGTGTAATTTTCCAAATTTACATAATTTAACGGTCAGATATTGTTGTAGGTTTGGATCAACATATGTTTGTGAAGAAATGTTTTCTGTTATGAACGTAATTAAATCAAAATATCGCTCAAAATTAACGGATATGCACCTAAAACACCTAATTTTGTTAGCAACTTCACGAACTGATCTAAATATAGATGATTTAGTAAAAAAACTACAAATTCAAAAGCCACATTAAGAAAGAGTACTGACTGCTTAATAATCATTTAAAATTAAATTTTTCAAGCTGCTTATTTTTATTTTGTACCTTAGTTAACTCATTAATCCTGTAAAAATTTAACAACAATAAAATGTAAGTTTCTACTTTTGTTTTATTTGTTATACCATTTTTTTTTTTTTTTTTTTTACATTTTCACTATATAGAACTTTTATTTAAAAGTATGTTTTTGGTGTAAATAACCCATAATAAAGTCTATAAGTAACATTTTTTCACTTTTGCATATTTTTTAGTTTGGTGGAAAAGTTGGAAGTGGCACGCTTCCCGAAAAGGTTGGCCACCCCTGCTGTAGATCAAACTGCTTTCCTACAAGCACTGCGCCTTGTTCAGTTTCAAAGCGATCCAAAGTTTGAATTTCAATATCCAAAAACATTGCTTTTTTTCCACTTACGTTATAGAGGAATTATGTAATATTATGTAAGGGTTCAAAACTTCAACCATCCTAGAGTTAAAACTTTTAAATTCGTGTATCAACTGTCCTATACTCGACTCAGGTAGTTTTATTATGGACAAAGAAAGCCCTCTCTGAACCTTAAGTCTATACTACAACTTCCTCTGTATGCGTCATTAACTGTTATAGTATCATGTGTTGCTACTTACAGATAGATATGATTTTCTATCCTCGTTTGTAATTTCAAATTCGGTGCAGCCGTAGTAGCCTAGTGGTCAAGGTAATGGACTCGTAGCCAGCGTGTCGTGAGTTCGAGCCTAGTACCGCTGAAGACCCGCCGTGCAAAGGGGCATTTACATAATTGTGGAAGTTAGGGGAATTGTGCCAGCTCAGATGTTGTCCTCGTCATTTGAACATGGTTCAAAATTTCGAGGTTCGTCACTAAAAGCCCTCGAGTAGCTGCATAGTGCGATGTTAATATTCACTCACTCAATTTCGATGTATAGCATATTCTTCAATGAGTCTGTAATAAACTTGTTTCATTCACAATCTTCATTATCGCACTTAAATTGATTAGTAGGTTGATAGTCTTCAAGTAGTATAGCCGATATAACGTCATTCTCGTTCATTTGCGTACGTGTTTTCTCTCTTTGGGAAGTAAAGCTAGAAATGTTTGGCCTGTCCTAGGCGCTTGCGCACTAATCATCTGGAGGCTCAAGCACCAATTTAATATCTCCTCATCGTTCTTAGTTTTCTCATTCTTTCAAGTACCTTAATCGTCATGTTTGGTATCATTAGCTCGATATCTTAATATTCGCTAAGTAGACAAAATTCTATGTTAAGTTTACATAATTTGAGGAAATCTCTCAAATGAAAATTGCATTACATTCCCCATGCCACAGTTATAAAAATTAAAATAAAGCAAAATTTTCTTGAATTTTTTTTAGATCGATTGTTTTTTAAATAAAAGTAAGTCGTGTAAAAAGAAAATTTAATTTTTATCCTATAATTCGTGTTAAAGTAAAAACTTCAGTAAAACCAGAATTGGGTGTACTTAAAAAATTTAAAATATTATTTTTTAATAATTTGTTACTGGAAACACGAACTCTGTTCAGTTAAATGCTGAGAAGCATATATAATTATTTCTCTTTCTCTCAGTAACATCTCGCACCAATTCTTAGTTTTTCTCCCTGTATTTTAATAAATTTTGAAATACCGAGTAAAAACATTTTTATCTTTTTGTCTAAGAGATCTTACCAAAGATGTAGATTGTGAAAAAGCACTTTTTTTACTTATTTCGTAAAGATTTAAGAGCTCCCTGATGAAGAACAAGTCATTAAATCCAGAACTACTCAATTTTACGTTGTTGAAATCGATTAAAATTTTGCAACAAAATAACTAAATATAATACCACACACATACACAGAGTATAGTAACTGATCACTTTTAATATCCTTTTTTTTTCATTTGGAAAGATCCATACAAAAGTATACATTTCAGAAAATTTACATCCATTTCTGTTTTCCGAGAAATTTAAATTGGAAAATAGATTTTCTGATAATATCTAGGACCATTTTTTACCAGTACTTGTACTTGGGTTGGTAAAAATGAACTTAATCATAAACTGGGATCATTAGAGACCTGTCAAATACGCACCTAGAGCAATCACAGGTTTTACCATAGTTTCTTCGAATGTTTTAACCGGCTTGATTGAAATGGAAGGCAATTCTCGAATCGAAACTGCTTCTAACTTGTCTTGGTTGCTCATAATTTTGCATAATGGAAGGTTAAATTTGGTTTTTAAAAGGAAGTAATTTTTTATCGTTTGAAGTTTAAAATGGTAAGGGCTGACGCCCTATTGATTGCTTTTGTATAAAAACTCACTATGAAGTAACACGAAGGCTGGAAGTAACACGAGTATTGGAATTGTTCTTTCGAAACTGGTATATATTAATTATACAAGAAACCATAAAATGGAACGCCAGTCAACCAGCATCTTATCAAATCCAACCAGCATCTTATTCCACTAGCGAGTTCAATAATTTATAAACCATACATGATGTGTTTCAAAACGATTTCAATATTGCATTGTACAGTCGGTCGAAAAAATAGTCGAGCACCGTGACCCTTTCCAAAAATGATTGAAAATGGAAAACGACCTTTTTGGAAAGGAGGTCAGAATCGTGTCCCTTGGGGTGTGTTGATTGAAAATTTTTCCTCTGAAAAAATATGGGGCGCGAGAACAAAAAATTGTTTCATCCTGGATGAGGGACAAATGAAATGGAGACTTGTCCCGCTGGGCAACGACCCATGTCATGGAGGTACGTCAGGGAGGGACAATGAGACTAGTCAAGCTGGGGGAAAGCAACGACCTATAAAGTGTAGGCATTACAATGTTGGTATGTCGAGAAAAGACAGAGAATCATTCCAATAGGGGTGTTGTTGGAACATGGGAGGCGAGCCATCTCACGACGTTTCCCTCTTGGCGTGGGGCCCTCGTCTACGTGAGTGGACCCTCGTGTGACCAGGGTCCTGACAATTTAAGCGTCTCATTTTCGCATCAATCGACCCTTGCACCCGTATAGTATTGCGTTTCTCAGTACCCTCTTTCCAGGGGGAATAGAAAAATGACTGTGGGAAATAAAAATGTTGGGCTGCCAAGCGTGTACGGGACCCATGGTATAATGTCCGATCCGGGCTGGAAATGTTTAAATTGTGTGATTCCCTTGTATCCGCGCTACGAGGAAACGGAGGAACATCTGCATTTGAATCTATACGATAATAAAATAGTGTATGTCGAGGAGGGAGCCGAGGAAAGAGATTTGATTCAAAGGGAAAAAGACGTGTTGAAAAGGGAACTTGACGAGTTGAAAACAAAAGAATATGAATGGAAAATGAAAGAATATGAATGGAAAACAAAAGAATATGAATGGAAAATAAAAGAATATGAGTTGAAAACAAAAGAATATGAGTTGAACGCTAAAGTACAAAACATGTCAGTTGAAAATAAAATATTGAAAAATTTGTTGCAAGGAAAAAGAGTGGATAGAATCTCTTTCAATACATGGCGTTGGAAAAACAATAGTGTAAAAAGTTTGGTTCGACCTCGTTCAGCCATCTCTCAACTTTCAAGTTTACTAGCAAACCTTTGAAACTAAATCATGTAAACTTCTCTAAAAAAAAAAAAAAAAAAATTTTTTTTTTTTTTTTTTTTTTTTTTTTTTTTTTTTTTTTTTTTTAGAGAGGTAGACTGTTTTAAACTTTTTGAGCTCTGCCAAGAGTTTGGTTGTCAAGCTCCTGAAAGATATTTTAAACTTGCCTCACATTCTTTTTTTTGGCTTTTGCGATATTTTATTTTATTAGCCTTCCATTGTGAATCTTACACAATGTTCCAGGGACAGTCTCAAAAAATGTGTCAACCTTCCATTGTGAATCTTACACACAATGTTCCAGCCACAGTCTGAATCAATGTGTCAGAGTTTTTTTTTTCTTGTCGTTTCCAAACCCCCCGCCAATGGAAGAATGATTCCTGGTCCCGAGCTATGCTCCTTTCCAGCAAACATTCTCCCATGGCTGTTCCAAACCCTCAATTTGTATACTATATGGAATGTCACCCTGATTTGCTTTTCATCTTTCCCATTTTATTGGTCTTGCACAATGTTCTAACAATTGTGTCAGAGTTTTTTTCTTGTCGTTTCCAACCTTGACTCTGAGAGTAGCCCAAAAAATGGGAGATGAATGACTGGTCCCGAGCTATGCTCCTTTCCAGTCATCCATCTCCCATTTTTCTGGGGAATCCCTGTCCCCTCCTCTACGAGGCTGCTCGTATGGGGTTGGGCGTCCCTGCAGAGAGGACAGGTATTCCTCACCTCCAGGTGTTGCAGTAAACACCGCATGTGAAATACATGGCCACAATGTGTCTTTTCTGGCCAATGCATCGGACTCAGACAGATGGAACACGTCTCGGGTATTTGGAAGACGCTTTCGGGCCATTTGAGTGCAAAACAGCCATCCAAGACGGCTTGAGCCAAGAGAATCCAAGGGGCCAACGGTTGAGGTCCATGTCGCCTCCAGGCCTTGTACGCCAATCGATACAATTTGGGAAGGGCCAAGACCGTCCACAGAGCTTGCAGAAAGGCCCCCTTGCCTTGGGCCGCCTGCTGTTCGAGGTAATCACTGTAAAGTTCGGAAGGTTCAGAAGAGGTGAGACATTCAAAGGTGGGCAGGTCGTCGATGGGCTCGGGATGGGGCAACACTTTTCGTAAAAGGTCTCCCAGGTCCACGGGGAAAGAGCAATGACGTCGGACGGAGTGAGAGTCTGTAACTGGGCTCGAAACTGCATCATAAAAGTAATGTACTCGGCCAAATGGGCCTCGTGGTATTCGGCCAGGTAGATTTGAAAGGCTTTGTCAGACTCCATTGTCTCGTATGAGGCAAAAAGGCGTCCGAATCGTGCTTTTGAGAGAAGAGCGACGCGCAGAAAGTGCTTTTGGATTGGCTAGACAGGAGGAAGATCCTGTGAGGTCATGTCCGTTCTTTCAAAATGGATGGCATCATCTCCGGTCCCGCGGAAGCCCTTTCAAGGTGGCAGAAAGAGTAGGATCCACGGGGCCCTGTCTCCAACATTGACAGTGAGCTCG